>CM053771.1:499884986-499908085 GCA_028658325.1 Potorous gilbertii | reverse complement strand
TATATGTATATATGTACATATGTATATATGTATACATACATAAACCTACACACATATAATGTACACAAAACATACCTACCCATACACACCTACATATATATGTGTGTGTGTGCATATATCCATATCTATCTGTATCTATATTCCCTCTAACTATCCAAATACTGAAAAAGGTTTCAAGAGTTACAAATCCATGCAGGAATGTAAACAGTTCAACTTTAATGAGTTCTTAAGATTTCTCTTTCCTGTTTACCTTTTCATATTTGTCTTGATTCTTGTGTTTGAAAGTCCAATTTTCTATTCATTTCTGGTCTTTTCAACAACAATGCTTGGAAGTCTTCTATTTCATTGAGTAACCATTTCTCCCCCAGAAGGATCATACTCAGTTTTGCTGGGTAGGTGATTCTTGGTTTTAATCTTAGTTCCTTTGACTTCTGAAATATCATATTCCACGTCCTTTGATCCCTTAGTGTAGAAGCTGTTAAATCCTGTGTTATCCTGATTGTTTTTCCACAATACTTGAATTGTTTCTTTGTGGCTTCTTCTAATATTTTTTCCTTTTCCTAGAATCTCTGGAATTTGGCTAAAATAGTCCAAGGAGTTTTCATTTTGGTATCTCTTTCAGGAGGAGATCAGTGAATTCTTTCCATTTCTATTTTACCTTCTGGTTCTAGAATATCAGGG
This sequence comes from Potorous gilbertii, assembly GCA_028658325.1. Lineage (NCBI taxonomy): Eukaryota > Metazoa > Chordata > Mammalia > Diprotodontia > Potoroidae > Potorous > Potorous gilbertii. The sequence continues at coordinate 499,907,404 of CM053771.1, read as the reverse complement.
CAGTTTTCTTTGATAATTTTTTGTATGATGATGTCTAGGCTCTTTTTTTGATCATGGTTTTCAGGTACACTGATAACTTTTAAATTATCTCTTCTGGATCTATTTTCCAGGGTGGTTATTTTTCCAATGGGGTATTTCACATTGCCTTCTATTTTTTCATTCTTTTGGTTTTGTTTTGTAATTTCTTGGTTTCTCATAAAATCATTAGCTTCCATCTGCTCCATTCTGATTTTCAAAGAACTATTTTCTTCAGAGTTTTGAACTTTCTTTTCTATTTGGCTAATTCTGTTTGTTAAAGCATTCTTCTTCTCATTGGCTTTTTGAACAACTTTTCTCATTTGGGTTAGTCTAATTTTAAAGGTGTTATTTTATTCAGTATTTCAGGGGAGGGGAATCTCCTTTAGCAAACTATAAACTTGCTTTTCATGATTTTCTTACATTGCTCTCATTTCTCTTCCCAATTTTTCCTCCACCTCTCTTACTTGATTTTCAAAATCCTTTTTGAGCTCTTCCATGGCGTGAGACCATTGCATATTTTTTTTGGAGGATTTCAATGTACAAACCTTGCCTTTTATGTTTTCCTCTGATAGTATGCTTTGTTCTTCCTCATGCAAAAGAATGAAAGAAAATACCTGTTCACCCAGAAAGTAACTTTCTATACTCTTATTTTTCCCCTTTTGGGGGCATTTTCCCAGTCAGTTACTTGACTTTTGAGAACTTTGTCAAGTGGAGGGTATTCTCCAGAGATCTGTAAATTCTCAGTTCCTCCAAAGTGGCATAATCAAGAGAGAGAAGTTTGCTCCTCTCCTGGCCTGTGCTTTGTTCTGTGAGCACCCACAAACATTCTTATTTGACCAGAATCTGTGAAAAGAATTCCCTCTCCACAGTCTCCACTAGCTCCACCATGCCAGCCAGCATTCTTCCTCACCCCAGGACCATCACTCAGAACTGAGACCCAGATCAGCCACTCGATTCTCTCAAGGTCGTTAGGTTGAAAACCTTTGGAGTCTAGAACACTCTGCAAAGTACCACTGGAGTGGTTCATTAGAAAGGAAGCAGTACACATGGCCTCCAACTGGAAGTCTCTTAGAATCTCTTGGTTGAAAGAGAAGACAAATGCAGGCAATATGGCATCATAACTGGAACAGAAGGCAGAGGAGTTGTGTCCAATGTTTGGCAAATAATTAAATCTCTACACTTCACATATTCAATTAAATTCATCTAAATTAAATGCATCATCTCAGTTTCCTCAGCTGCAAAATGAGGAATGAATTCCAAGAACACATCAGTCTAAGTCTATAATCCTATGGCATGGCAAGAAAAGTTTCAGACCACATGGAACACAAGCACACAATCATGACATAACTATTTCAAGTTCTGATGAGTGATGTCCAGATTACTACTTCTTAGAAGAAAACAAAACAAAACTTGAAAACATCTAAAAAAGTTCCAATAATGAAGAAAATAAGGTATTTTTGAATGAGAAAAAAGGGACATATCATTACATGTATGTATCTAGACATGATGATAGTTAATAATGTGTAGATAGAATTACATGTACATAGAAAAATATATATGCATATTGGAGAGAGAAAGAGAGAGGGAGAGAGAAAGGTGGGGAGGGGAAGAGATGGAGAGAGAGACAGAGAAAGAGAGAGAGAGAGAGAGAAAGAGAGAGAGAGAGAGAGAGAGAGGTTAATAAAATGCCTCAGGAAGTGTGGGAAGGTATGGGTTAAAATAAAATCCTGACTGACACATAAACTCTGTGACAATAGCCATTTATATGATACTTTAAAGTTTGCAAAGCATTTTATGTATATTATCTTTTATGATCCTTGCAATAACTGTGCAAGGTACATACAGTTGTTATCCCCATTTTACAGATGAGGAGACTAAGACTGGGAGAATTTAAGAAGCTTTCCCTGGTTCAGACAACTAGGAATTATTTGAGACAGGATTCAAACTCGGTCATTATTTCTCCAAGTCCAACCCTCTATGCACTGCACTATAGCATGAGGCAATTTATCTAAGCCTCATTTCCGTCTCTATAAAATGGAATGAATAATGCCTAGAATACCTGTCTTACAGGGATACTGTCATGCTCAAAGGATATAGTCAAGATAAAATGCTTTAAAATATATAACACGTGTACATATATTTACAGCTTTGAATCGAAGCACATTTGTAACTCATTTCTGGCATGTATTGCAAGCCTGCCAATTCAGTACTGAAATGACTCTTTTACAAAGTTCCACATTGGTTCCTTTTATCTAGACGTGTTTTGTGATACCTTTAGAAAAGAAATTGTGCTTTAAGTGGACAATAGCAATATTTTTAGCCTTGTAACCCTTGCACCACAATAACCTCCCTGTATGAGGGATGCTGTACATCAAAATCGTGTTGTCACTTGTCGGCTTGTGAGTGGCATTGCATTGTGAATATTCACTATACAAGTTAGATCATCATTCTAAGGCCATTAAATAGTAATTATTATAGAATGTAAGAGCCAGAAGTCCAACCTCTTCATTATAGAGATGTGGGATTTGAGTACCAGAAATAAAGTGACTTGTCCAAAGTTACCGTAACTAATGGCCATGGAAGGACTAAATTCAGGTCCTCAGACTCCCAGACACACTTTATATTATATTGTGTTGCCTTCCTGACAACTTTGGAGTCAGGAAGCCCTGGGCTCAAATTCTACCTCAGACACAAGGCAAGTAACCTCTCTGTGCCTCAGTTGACTGCTCCTCCTTTTGACAATCGTTGTTAGCATTTCTATAATTTTTAATTTTGATAATATGCTTTACGTATATTAACTCATGATTCTCATAACAAGCCTGTGAGGTAAGTACAATTACTATTTTGACTTTATAGGCGAAGAAACAGACTGAGAAAGATAATGGAACTTGCCCAGTGTCACACAGTTAGGAAGTGTCTGAGACAGAATTTGAATTCGGGTGTTAGTAACTGAGTTCAGTGCACTGAATCACTTAGCTGCCACAACATGTGGGGGCTGGACTTAATGATCTCTCAGCTCCCTTCAAGCCCAGAATAGATTATCCAATGACCCTTTGTTTCTATGATTCCATTTTAATCAGTCCTTTGGGTAAATGTTAAAAACTTCTTCTTAAGTTACAAATGTTATATAAGAAGGATAAGCTGGTACTCATTAATTAGTATAGAAGCTAGAATCCACTGATCAGATGAGATAGTCAAACTATTACACTTATCCCTTCCTCATCACAATTTTCCTCATTGTGGTTTCTACATATATCAGATCAGCATAAGAAATTAAATGGGAACTTGCCAGGAGTTTTGCAGAAGCCACAGATGATATGCAAAGGCCAGTAGATGACACAGAAAAAATTGAGAAACTCAGAAATGCATAAAATGTATGTATGGCATGGTATAAAATCAACTCAAATTTTATAAGGTATTATAAACACCCCATAAAAGAAAAAGAAAAAAAATTCAGATTTCTCTGGTATGAAAGGAGAGTCAAAAATTTTATGTATATTTTCTAGATCTTGGGGGCCCTATGCACCAAATCCCATGACATGGAAAGGATAATTGTATAACCTTGATGTAATGAAACCAGGGTAGATAGATAAGCACTGGTGAAAGGCCAGAGAAATCAGAAAAACTGATGCTTCCTAGAGAGGCAAATCCAAAATGTAAATGAGGGACTGGTTCTAAGCAGCCAGGGAATGCCAAGAGGGCTTAAAGTGAAGTGAGTGTGAGGATCCCAACACCACGTATGTAACTCTAGCTTAACATGCAGGCTTTGAAGGGACAACTCACAATATGTGGTCACTCTCCATATGCTTGCTGCAACTGACCTACTGTCTCCCACCCCCATTAATCTGCACACCCAACCTCATGTCTTGAATGTTCTCCTTACATATTTCTTACTTTGCATTCTTCATTAATTTCAAAGTTTGCCTCCTCTGCACAGTCTTTTCTGATCCCACCAGATGTTAGTGTTTTTCCCTCCTCAAATATTCTAAGAACGTTTTCCTTAATTCTTCTTTTGCTATCATCACTCTCTACCCTGCAATCTACTTTCTTTTATGGACATAGCATGTGCCTAATAGAATGTAATCTCTTTCAGAGCAGAAGTTGTATAGCTTTTGCTTTTATGTTCATATCACCGAGCTCAGAGCTTTTTACTCAATAGTCAAAAAAGTGGTTTTGAACTGAATTCCTTGAGGAGTGGTAGTCTCAGCTTTGATTTCTCATGTTCTTCTTTCAAGGTGATGATGCCTGTCATTGTCCTGCTAATCCAGGGGGCTATCTATCCATTGTTGAATTATCAGTGAAACAAAAAAAATCTCACACCTGAGCCCATGAACTCTCAAATCATCTTTGGGACTTCTCCAGTGGACTCTTGTTATCTCCAGAGACCTAGATGATCCCCTAGGCTCATAGTCCTGTCTTAGAGTCAGTTCTCCCAGAAACGGGAATGCATTTATGACACTAGAATTAACTTTTTTAGTCAATCTTTCTTATTTCTACTAGGGATTTATGTGATTGTCTTTCTTGTCCTAGAAATTCTAGGAGGATTAAACCTGGAATTCTTCCATTTGGCCAACTATCGCCATATAAACTGTTACCATTGCTCTTTCTCCATGCTCTTTCATATTCCAGTACTAGTGAATCTAGGTCATGTGGTTACTCCTCCTCAGAGGTCCTATTGTTCTTTGAAAGAACCTCCCAGAATCACACATTTCCTCTCCAGGGAACAGAGATGAGGTGCTCTGTACTCCAGCTGAGGTGCTCTGCAGTGTCCATTTCTGAATATACTCTCAGGTCTGATTATGCCTGGCTGCCTTTGTCTCCACTGTGGCTCACCTGTATGACTAACAAAATTTGACCAACTCCACATTTGATCACTCACCGGCTCAACAAGTTCAAATGACTCCTAATCACCTAACAGATTTTTTAAAATCCTCTGACATTTAAAGACTCTTAACAGTTTGATTCAAGCAAAACTGTAGTTGTTATTCAGTAGGTTTAGTCACACCTTACTTTTTGTGACTCCTATTTGGGGTTTCCTTGGTAAAGATACTAGAGTAGGTTGCCATTTTCTTCTCCAGCTCACTTTGCAGATGAGGAAACTGAAGCAAACAGAGTGATGTGACTTGCCTAAGATCACACTGCTAAGTAAGTATCTAAGAACAGATTTGAACTCATCTTCCTGATTCTAGGTCACCTAGCTGTCCTTCCAGCCAAATTGACTCCAGCTTATTATGAATAACTTTCCTCCTTATACTACATTTCAGCCCAATTGCCCCTTATCTGCCATTCCTGGTATATGGTATCCCTTTGTTCATACCTTTCCACAGCCTGGTCTATGCTTGCAGGTCACCTCTTTATCTCCTCAGGCAGGATCCCTAAGCTCCCATGAGGTATGTCTCTAATGCCACCACTTTTCTAAGATGTGTCCCAGGTCAGCTGCTAAACTTACAGAAATTTCTGTAAATTTGTTTATATATTTTGAACTCACTTATATGGGTTCAAATTATTTTCCATAGAATAATAAGCTTCTTTGGTATATTGGATGTTTTATATCTTGTCTTTGTATCTCTAGCAGCTAGTACAGTTCCAAGCATATTGTAAGCACTTACTAAGTGTTTATGGATTGATTAAACTCAGAATTCCAAAGCTGAAGTCATTTTGTTCCTGATAAACCTCTGAAAATTAAGGAAAGCATGACAGCAGACACTTCCCTAGAAGGCTATCCTCTACTTCCTGGATACTTCCTGGATTTTTCTCTGCCTCAAACACAGCAACTCTGTCCTTCCAGCTTAAGAATTATATGACTTTAGAGTGGAAGAGTCATAGTACAGAAGAAAAAGCACTAAATTCAAAATATTTAAAAAGAGGAGTCGAGTTCTTAAGTCTCAAAGAGCTAAGGATTTTTTTCTCCTCTTCTTTTCTTTCTCCTTCCCATCCCCATTCCTTCTTCCAACCCTACTTCCATGTCCTTATCACTCACCAGTTTATGTACATTTCACATGTCTTTTTCTGAACTTGGCTGATCTAAAATATTATTAATTACAAGCAATGGTTTGTGAAATCAGTGTAAATATTGTGGGCTAAATGTAGTTTTGTGAACTAATGATATTTAATTATTATTTTTAAGATTAATGTAATAGCAATGACTCATACTACCCTCCCCATCCGTACCCCCAGCGCGCCGCCACTAATTCTTGGAAACAAAGAACAGAAAACTCTTTAAAAATTACCTTGAATAAAAAGTCAATATAGTCCCAACAAAATATAGATTACTTTACATATAGGAAATTCCCCTGGAATTTGCCCTAAAAGGAAACTGAGGCTTCATTTTTGGATGCAAAGAAGTTTAAAATGAAAAATCAAAATCCAGTATCTAGGTATAGGAGAATATCACCCTTTATTTAGTCCCATATACTGATGATCAGATTAAAACATCGGGCTTCCTTTATTCACTGGAAAGAAACTAGACTTTCCATAATTTTCAAATACAGTTTCATAATAGACTTCTAATGGTTTTTTTCTAAAATTCAAAACTAGGTTTGTTTTTTAACTTCTCTTTGCATACTTTAATGTCTTTCCCTAGTTCTTTATGTTTTCATTGGCTTGGGTGATGTTCCACAGGGAAGGCAAGTAGAAAAGGGAAATAGAGTACAAACAAAAACAGAAAAGGAAAAGCCCCAATAGGAATTTTTCTTCAATATTCATGGAGTATTCTGAAATTCTTTCCAGATTGAAGCTTCACTTCTCCACAGTTTTTAAGATTGTCTTATTCAAGTCCACATTTGTCTTTATTTTGGCTCTGGCCATGGATATTATGATGTCACCATTAATCCGTTTCAAGAATTCTCTGCAGAAATGATATTCAATATTAAAATAGAAGTTTATTTCATAGAATTCTTAAATCATAAATTGTTCATTCTATCAGAAAACAGAATTTGAAGTGAGAACAATCCTAAGATCAATAGGAATTCTGCCCCTAGTGCCAAAATCTGCTCACTGAACAAATAAATGATGATATATTTATTCTTCTGAGAAACAAAACACTTTCCTAAGAATAATTCTCATGATAATCTAAAATATTTGCATGCAAAGGAAACGCAGTAACTTGAGGAAAAAGTAGACCAGAGGGAATGGCTTTACTTCTGGTGAAGCTGGTGAAGGGACATCAGGGTTTTCTTCAAGTATTTGAAAGGCTGTCATGTGGAAAATGGATTAGCTGTGTTTTTCTGGACCTCATAGGGCAGAACTAGAAGCTATGCCTGGGAAACATAAAAAGGCAGATTTGGGTTTGAAGTTAGTATAGAAGGAGTACCTTCTAATTTTTAGACCTATCTATAAATGAAATAGGCAGCAACGAGATGTGATGAATTTCTCTTCAGCAAAAGTCTTCAATCAAAGACCAGAAAGCTGCTTTTCAGGAATATTTTCTATGACATTACCATTAACAAATCCAGTGAACCAGAATGTTTCTGAGGTCCCTTCAAGTTCAGTGCTTAGAGTCTGTGATGCTGTGAATGTAGAGAAAAAAGGAAGGTATGATTAAAAAATAATTAAAAACATACTTATCTACATATGAACCTATAGGATCAACCTGGTTGGGCATAACTGACACCTCAAATCTGTTGGTGATTTAGGGAGATGTCTATCCTAAGCATCTGAAGAGTATCCCTGGTGGAATAGGTGGATGGCAACAATTTGTTCCAATGGTCAGAAAAGTAACTGAAGTTTTAACTGCGGAGCCTAGAGCTTGGTCAGGCATCATGTATGCCAAGATCATCCACTGCCATTGCCAGTCATTTTAACTTTTATCTTTACTGGACTTCAATGACTCAGAAAGAAGGAGTATGATTGATGACCTTGAAGAATTCTGCTTCACTTAGATCCATGATTCATGATGTCACTGGTCTTAGAAAATGTGAGATGAACAGCAATAACTTATAGAATACGATCCTACTCCTATGTGTCATTGTTGTGCGAGGATGATCTTGAATTCTCAAAAGCTATGCCTAGAAAGGGCAAGTCGTGACATGCAACCAAGTTGGAAAGTCTCAAGTACAGGTTGGATAAGACTGTTTGCTAGTCATCCATTGACTAACCTAATGAAATTTCAAGAAATTTATCACAGATTTGCAGGAGGTTGATGACTTTTTGCCAACATTAATCCTCAAAGAGTATCTACTAAATTTTAGAGGGATTACAATCTGTGCCAGTATAGAAAGTATTCACACCTATAAAACACCATGGATTTTTGAAGTATTGTAGTATTTTATAAATACACACAAACACACACATTTGTGTGTACCCCCAAATATGTGAACTTATGCATATTAGTATGAATTTTCTTCTTTCCCTGACCAATAAGGAGACAACAGCTGAGGAATAACTCCAAAGTTAGGCATACTTCCAGACCTACACGAAGAATATTTTCAGAGCTGAATTTGAAAAGAAAAAAATAAAATAAACAACTGTTGTAGTCAATTGAAAAATTACTTGTGAGAATCTGCAGATGACACTGAACTAGAATATATACTATATCCAAGTAAGAGAGAAATTCACAAAATTGGGAGTGCAAGTTTGCCATGATTAGTTTGACAGTGATAATGAGAAAATGTTCTGGCCCATTTATGGCTTATACAAACTATGCTGATTGGGGTAGAATACATCTGGGTTTGCTACAATTAAAGGGTATCTGCTACTTCCTTATTTATTATAGCCTAGGTTCAATTTGGGGCTACTCTACCATGGGTTTTAGATTAAGTTTGCCTTCTGCTATCAACCTGGTATGTTTTACCCAGAAGCACTTTGATTCAGTAATTACCACATTTGAGCTAGCAAATTTGAGTCTTTTTCTGATAGACCTCATGGAAACCATCCTCCAACACTGGAGACTCTTTGGCCGCAGAATGTTGGAGCTAGGTATGTAGGACAAATCTAGCAAACAGGGAGAGTGTGGTTGAATAGATGACACCCTCTCCTCTCTTCCCTAAGTTGGCTTTTTGGCCAGACGTGGAAATCACTCTTCATAGGAGGATAGGTCTTGGGATTGTTACAAGATTTGATCTGGTTTGAAATTTTTCCTGATATTGAAGAGTCCAAGAAAGAGTAGGATTGCCATGAAGATCAGGATAAACCAAATCAACAGCTGAGACAAGGGCTTTGAACAAACCATAATACCATCATGGTGGGCTAAAAAGTGCCTTTTTCTGGTGAAATATTTTTGCAATTGGAAGAGTCATTTTTCTATCAACAGTCTGGAATAGGACATTTTTGTTGTTCGGTCATTTCAGCAGTGACCAACTCTTCATGACCCTATTTGTGATTTTCTTGCCAAAGAAGTTGGCATGGTTTGCCATTTCTTTCTCCACCTCATTTTACAGATGAGGAAACTGAGGCAAAAGAGAGTTAAGTGACTTGTCCAGGGTTACCTAGCTACTAATATCCGAGGCTGTATTTCAACTCAGGTCTTCCTAACTCCAGATCTGCTTCTCTATCCACCATACTGCCTAGCAGCCCCTGGAATGAAACATTAATAGATAACTAAAGACGTTTATTGATGAGACATTTGCCATCATCCTTTAAAACTTTAACTCTTTTTGGCAATATTTGTTGTCCTTAGAAGATTATTATATTTAAAAGCTGAATGAGGGGTTTACTAAGTGAGAGGGTCTCTGCTGGGGGATGGAAATGCAAAGACAAACATGAAGCAGTCCCTGTCCCCATAGTGCTCACATTTATCAGGAGGAAAGCAGCTAATTCACAGAAAAGTAAGGGTAAAAAACAGATCAAATAAAGTAAGAAATTACAAGGGGAAGAGGTAATTAATGACTCTAGAGAAAATAAATAGCTTTATGCAGGATGTAGTTTTTGAGCTGAGGTTTAAAGAGAAATAGCTGGATAAAACATACCAATTTATGATTTTAAGAAACTCTTTTTATAAAATACCATTCCTAACAAATGCTTAGGCAGGTCACATTCCCCTTCTGATAAGAAGCTCCTTGAAGTTAGGTACTGTTTTCACTTCTGTCATTATATCCTAGGACCTGCAACAAGTGCCTGACACTTATAAATATTTGTCGCTTTTTTGCTTGATTGATATACTGCCATCAGTAATTATATGTGACAATTAGTGTTTAAGGATGCTCTCCCCGGGACGCCCTCAATCACCTCCAATAAGACTATCAGTACTATGAGAATTCTCTGATTCAGTTCAATTCTTTGTTCTCAATAATTAGCCCAGGAACAATAATGTTGTACACTATTTGTGCAACCTGGGCCTCAGTTTATTCATTTGTAAAATAAAGGAGATAGACTAGATACTCTCTGATGTCTCGTTCAAATTTAGGTATTCAATGTTACATTTCTGCCATAAGCCACTTAATTAGCCCTAATATGACTATGGCTGGGAAATGCCGGCAAATCTTTAACAACCATATCTCTATCACTTTCATAAGTCCAAAGAATAAAAAAAAGCCTTGATTTAGAGCCTTGAGAAATTTGAATATAACAATTTCCTAGAGTTACCGAAAATTTAACAATCCACCCTCTCAAGCCTATTCAAGATGGTTCCTCTACCACTGGTTATGGCCTTCTCCTTATACCAAAAACAACAGGTCAGTATTTTTTTTCCTCCCTGGTTCATCTGTCTGAAAGAGGTCTTTTAGAAAATGTATTATTTGAAATTCTGGAGTGCAGCTAGCTTGTGTACAACTTTCTCCTAGCAAAAATCTTTAATTTCAGAAAGCTGAGATAAAATATTTCACAAACAATCTAAATTTAAGCACATGTGGATCAGTTACAGAAAAAAAACCACACCATACCCCTACCTCCACCCCCACCCCAATACCACCATTTGGATTCTGGATACATGGAGTATGCCAAGATACTGAAAACAAGAATGCCTTTCGATACTGTGTCATATTAAGCATAAACAGCCATGCTTAATATGTCACAGTATCGAAAGGCATTCCTTTTAGTATTATATATGTATATATGCCAGGTTTGGAGACTTTACCTCCTGGGCTTCCAATTAAAATATGAACATTTGAGGGGGGGTTGTGTTTGTTTACTCTTGGCAAGGGCTCACTTCCTGTTTCTAAGAAAAAAATGCTTTTCAAAGCTTCTTGGACATCAAATAAGCTCTTGCAAAACAATATTTTGATGAGCTAAGTGTAAATGAATCAGAAACATACGGATTGAATTTCCATGGAGCTCCACATGGGCTTAAACATTAACTGAACGGAGGATATGGTGAGATATACTTGGAATTTATGGGACCAAAAAAGGGGGAAGTTAAAAACATGCTCACATATAACTGTTCTGACATGTCTGCTGCCCCCTTCCCCAACATGGAAGGTTGACTCCTCCTCTTTAGGAAACCTGTTTTGAAAGGTGGAAATTACACATTAGAACTGTTTAAATAGAGCCTGACAAAGCCCTTTAATGGAAAACAGCAATACTTTTACAAGCAGGCTTCAAAGAGAAGGAACACACAGGGCCACCTGCACTGGTCATTTCTATCAATAGAAATATTTTTGTTCACTTTCCCATCTTCCTTCTCTTCTCCTAGAGGGCAAAGGGGAGCAGAAAGGCACAGGCTTTTATTTTTTGGAGGGGGAGGAGTGTCGCTGGTGCATGCATGGCTTATTGAGGGGCTTGGTTCTTCCAAGTCATGTTGGCAATTTTCCATTTAGCTGACTCTGAAGCTTTGTCTTCTATCTTAGATGATATTTGGAAATTCCCCTGGGAATTTCCCAGCCAGTATTGAGTGATGTTTTATAATGACTTGCAGCTTAATGACTTTACTCCTTGAAAAAAACAACATTTAAGCAATTAATTCAGTTTATTTACCCCAGATAGAGACAGTCACATGGCATTGTTGACAGAGTATTGGGATTGGAGTCTGAGAGACCTGGAGATGGGTCCCACCTCTGCCATTTAATAGTAATATGACCCTGGTCAAGTCATTTAACTTCCAGATGTCTGAGGCAACTGTCCAGAGCTTCTCTATCAAGGCTCAGACAAATGATATGTCCTGAAGTGGGATTTCTTATGTTCTGTGGAAACTACATCTTCTTCCTGCATCCATGCTTATTTCCTTTAAGTTTTAGGCTGAAATATCAATCAGTCAACAAGCATTTGTTAAGTACTTACGAGGTTACAAGCACTTTGCTTAAACCCTGGTATAAATACAACAAATGAAGCAATCTTTTGCCACCCACAAACAAGGAACATACATTTTTATGTGAAAGAGATAATAAAGATGGATTTAAATGTATTCAGACCAAATAAAGGGAATAAATCAGAAGTATTTAAGAATAAGGTACTTTGAGAGAGAAGAAGTGGAAAGCACCCAGAAATTAGAAAATAATATTTGAGCTGAGTATTAAAAGAAGAGAAAGTGGTAAAGGTGTCTGAACTTCCATAGATCATCTAACAGTTAATAAATGGGGGAATGGGGTTACTTAATAATGTGGAAAGGATATTCAGCAAGAATACCGCATTGATTTACTTGGGAGCAGCTCTCCCCCTTGGCACTTTCCACAACAACATTTGGTTTCCCCTACTGTTTGTGGACTGGAATTGGTGCTTAGGCTACTAGGAAGCTATGTCAAAGGTTTCAGTCTTAGTCTTCCAGGACAATTAAGTCTTGACAATAGTTTCATAAACCTTTCAGGAGAAATTATCCTAGTTTATATGGGAGTAGATAACATTCCTATTCCAAAATGAACCTAGACTTCCACCTGCACTGCAATCACAACATATGTATTCCTGTCTTAGTCTGGCAAAGAGAAAATGCCTGACAGTACTTAACTACCTACATTCCCCTAGAAGCAAGAAAGAGGGCAAAGGGTTATGTCTAGACATGCCCTAGTTTCACTAATGTTTATATGTCTCACATTATCAATTCATGGGGAGGACGTGGCTAATCTCTGTATTTGTGATTGTTTAATCATTTTTCAGTCATGTCTGACTCTTCATGACCCCATTTGGGGTTTTCTTAGCAAAGATGCTGGAGTGGTTTGCAATTTCCTTCTCTAACATATTTACATATGAACTGAGGAAAACAAGGTTAAGTGACTTGCCCAGGGTCACACAGTTAGTAAATGTCTAAGGCTAGATTTGAACTCAGGAAGATGGGTCTTCCTGACTCCAGGACTGGTATTCTATTCATCATGCCACCTAGACTCCATTTATTACTTAGTCCCCTGAACTTCAATTTTGATTTTCCCTGTGTCTTCTTGCTCTGAAGTGCAACTCTAGAAAATGGCCCTAGTTTACCTACTTAATCACTCATTCAGTCAATCTACAAGCATTTATTAAGAATTTATTATATGGGGGGGGGTGGAGTCAAGATGGCAGAGTAATAGACCATACTTTCTAGAGTTCTGCCACCAAGCCCAGCCAAGTACCTGTAAAAAATGGCTCTAAACAAATTCAGGAGCTGCATAACTCACAGAATGATGAAGTGAAGGAAATATCCAGCACAAGATAGCCTGGAAGGTGGCCAGGAAGTGTCTTTTGTGCCCAACTGGGAGCAGAGTGCAATCTAGTGTTGGCCACAAGTGCACAGAGGGGACATGAGCAGGCAATGGGGAGACTGAATCTCTTATACCTGCAGTGGTTTCCAGACTTCATGAACCCAAAATGCTGAGGATAAATTGGAAGGTTAATGGGAAAAGCCTATGGGAGCAGTGTAGGAGAGTGGAATGATCCAGCCCCAGGGTAGTAGAGGGAGGAGTGGACTGAGAAACACGAGGAAACCACAGCAGCAGCAGTGGCAGCTGCAGTCACTGTTTCTGGAGTTCTAGGCCCACAGATAGTTGGGGAATCTAGTGGCTGACAGTACACCACCCACTCCCACTGAAAGCAGAGAACTACCCTGACAAAGAAGTCAAAAATCAAGTAAATGTCTGGGGAAATGAGCAAATTCAGGAAAAAGAATCAGACTGCAGAATCTTATTTTGGTCATAAGGAAGACCAAAGCATGCAAACAGAAGAAAACAAAGTCAAACCTCCTCCATTCAATACCTCCAAGAAAAATATGAATTGGTCTCAGGCCATGGAAGAGTTCAAAAAGGATTTTGAAAATTAAGAGAAGCAGTACAAAAATCGAGAAGAGAAGTGAGAGTGATGGAAGAAAATCATGAAAACGAGTCAATTGCTTGCTATAGGAGACACAAAAAAAATGCTGAAGAAAATAACACTTTAAAAAACAGACTAACCCAAATGGGAAAAGAGAATCAAAAAGCCAACGAGGAGAATAATGCCCTAAAAAGCTGAATTAGCCAGATGGAAAAGGAGATCCAAAAGCTCACTTAAGAAAATAATTCCTTAAAGATTATGATGGAGCATATGGAAGTAAATGACTTTATGAGAAATAAAGAAATTATAAAAAAAAATCCAAAAGAATGAAAAAATAGCTGACAATGTGAAATATCTCATTGGAAAAACAACTGACCTGGAAAATAGATCCAAGAAAGACAGTTTAAAAATTATGGGACTACTTGAAAACCATGATGACAAAAGAGTCTAGATATCCTCTTTCATGAAATTATCAAGGAAAACTGACCAGGTATTCTAGAAATAGAGGGTAAAATAAATATTAAAAAAATCCACCAATCACATGAAAGAGATCCAAAAAGAAAAACTCCTAGGAATATTGTAGTGAAATTTCAGAGTTGTCAGGTCAAGGAGAAAGAATTGCAAGCAGCTAGAAAGAAACAATTCAAGTATTGTGAAAATATAATCAGGATAACACAAGATCTAGCAGTTTCTACATTAAGGGATTAAAGAGCTAGGAATATGATATTCCAGAAGTCAAAGGAACTAGGATTAAAATGAAGAATTATCTATCCAGAAAAATTGAGTACAATCCTTCAGGGGAAAAAATAACCATTCAATGAAATAGAGAACTTACAAGTCCTCTATTCTTGATGAAAAGACCAGAGCAGAATAGAAAATTGAACCTTCAAACACAAGAATCAAAAGAAGCATGAAGAGGTAAACAGGAAAGAAAAATCATAAGGGACTTACTAAAGTTGAATTGTTTACATTCTTACATGGAAACATAACATTAGTAACTCGATATTTTTCTCAGTATTTGGATAGTTGGAGGGATTATATACATATAGACAGAAGGCATAGGGTGAGTTGAATAGGAAGGGATGATATCTAAACAAATTGAGAGAGGAATATATTGAGAGGAGAAAGGGAGAAAAGAAATGGCGCAAATTATCTCTCATAAAAGGCAAGAAAAACTTTTTCACTGGAGGGGAAAAGGGGGGAGGTGAGAGGGAAAAAGTGAAGCTTACTTTCATCACATTTGGCTTGAGGAGAAAATAACATGCACACTCAATTTGGTATTAAATTAAAATTAAAAAATTAAATCACTACATGAAAGTAGGGGAGGTAGGAGAGAAATGGGGCAGGGGGGGATGATAGAAGGGAGGGCAAATGGGAGGAAGGGGGTAAATAGAAGTAAATATTTTAGGGGAAGGACAATGTCAAAGGGGAGAATAGAATAAATGGGGAGAAGAATAGGAGAGAGGGAAATATAGTTAGTCTTTTACAACATGACTTTTATGGAACTCTTTTGCATAACTACACATTTATAACCTATATTGAATTGCTTGCCTTCTCAATGGGGATGTATGGGGAGGAAGAAAGGGTGAGAAGTCAGAACTCAAAGTTTTAAGAACAGTATTAAAAATTGTTTTTACATGCAACTGGGAAATAAGAAATACAGGTAATGGGGTATAGAAACCAATCTTTTCCTACAAGAAAATAGAGGGGATGAGGATAAGGGAAGAGAGGGGTGTGACAGAACAGAGAGCAGATTGGGGGAAAAGCTAATCAGAATGCACAGTAACCTAAAGTAGGTTGCAGGGAAGGGATGGGGAGAAAATATGGAACTCAAAATCTTGTGGAAATGAATGTTGAAAACTAAAAATAAATAAATAAAATTTAAAAAAAGAATTTATTATATATGTCAGGTATTTTGGAGTTTGCTGGGAATGCAAGGGAAAGGAAGGTTGAGAATCAAATTTGATGTAGTCCCTACTATGTGCCAGGCAGTATAGCAGGTACTTTACAAATATCATCCCTTCTGATCCTCACAACCCTATGTCCTATTATGTACCCATTTTACAGGTTAGGGAACTGAAGAAGACAGAGGTTGTGATTTGCTTATGGCCACACAGCTAGTAAGTGTCTAATGTCAGATCTGAAACTCAGGACTCCCTGATTCTAGGCCCAACACACTGCCCACAGAGGACCCTTTGATTCACACAGTAACCCCATGAGGTAGGTACTGTTCTATCCCCATTTCAAGACGAAGAAACAAAGGTTAATTGACAACTAGGATTGAATTCTGATCTTCTTGATTCCATTCCCAGCACTCTACCCACTGTGCCACCTGGCAACCAAGGAGCAGAAGGAAAACATAGTACCTGTCATCAAGGAGGTCATATTCTAAGGAGACTTCTAAATTTCCAGACACACACAATATGCCTGAGAGTATATAGAGGTAGTTTTAAAGGGGAACATGTGAATGCATGTTCTCTTCTCTTTGGTCTGACTTTTCTGGATCCATATTACCTCCTCAGTCACTAGATGGTACCCATTATGACTTCATGTTTTTATGTTATGTTGCTACATCTACCACACTTTCTGGCTTAGGTCTGCACTGTTGGTTACCACTACCCATCTACAATCTGCCAGTGACATTAGAAGTCCCTGTGGGTACAGAAAGCAAATAAGATCCTTAGCCTTTACTGTGCTCCATGTTTGAAAATTAGCCAGATTTTTGCCAAGGATACCAGAGTTCTCTTTCCAAACCACTAACAAAGATTTCTCCCTTACAGCCAGTTTTCCAGCAGAATTAGTCTTGTAAATTCAGGGATATTTTGAAGGTGAGCCTGTTGTGATAGATTGTGCCCCTACTATAACACACTCCAGTAGATCTTGAAAACAAATGACTGTTTTCACAGAACACAAATAACTAAAGTCTAGATTTGGTGATTGCACTGCCTAATGAATCAAAATCTCCCTTCTTCTACATAAGGGGTTGAGGTTCAGTAAAGTAGGAATGCATACATCGTTTGCAGGAATTCAGTTATTGGCCCAGAGGCTTCCATCTCTCAGGTAGGGAAAGTTCACTCTCAGGTCCTGGGTCTCAGGTCTCTGACCTTTGCTCCAAAAAGGAAACACAAAGGCTGAAGGCAGTCAAGAACCTGAAGTTCAGGATCTCCCTTCTCAGACACCTGAGCAAACACATCCAGCTCACTATGCGCTGGAAAACAAATATGCCAATCTACTAAAGGAGATTTGGGCGTGGAAAATTTTACTTCCAATGCATCCTTGCGTATATTAAGTATGCTTATAGAAGTGAAGAAATTGGATTTTCCCTCCTCAGAAGGCTCAACAAAGCTTTCAAATACCTGCTCAAAGGAAATAAGAGTGTGATAGAGAGAGAGACAGAGACAGAGACAGAGAGAGGCAGAAGTAGGGAGACACAGAGATAGAAACACAGAGAGACAAAGGGAAGAAAGAGAGAGAAGGGGAAAAAGAGGGCAAAGAGAGAAAAATAAAGGGCTGAAAGAGGAGGAGGAAGAAGAAGGAAAGAGAGATCATGCCTCAATCAGAGGTTTGAGAAGTTTCTCTCAACAATGTTACTCTTAAGGTCACCGCTCTTGAAAGATTTGCTCACACCAAGTTTCAAGGTCCTCAACTGCCCCTATAGTCCTTTGTTGCACCAAGACCACAAGCTTTATATCTCTTGCCACTCCCCATCCCATTTCATCTTTTAGCCTTTTTCACTTGAAGGATCATGGATTTAGATCTGGAAATGACCTTAGAGGTCCCTGAGCCCAATATATTTTACAGATGAGGAAACTGAGACCCAGAGAGATTAAGTGACTAGTCTAGGATAACACCACTGTAAGTATCAGAGACAAAATTTGAACCAAGTTCTTCCTGACTCCAACAACAATGTTCTACCTATATAATAATTTATCATAACTGGTATAAAAATTAGTATTTTTTTAGGTTAGACATATGATGACAAGAGTTATATTTTTTTGGTTTGTTATTGTTCAATGAAGCAAGGAACAATGAGAAAGACACATTGTTAATGCATGCAAAATAAATTTATTTTAAAAAAATTAAAAAAACCCTTTTTTATCAAATGTTAATTTTGAGATCTTTATCAACCACGTACAGAAAAAGTGTGGCATAATAGAAAACCAAATCCTACATTAGGAGTAGGAGGCCCTAGGTTCATAGTTTGACTGTATCACTTATGTAACCTTGGGCAAATCACTGAACTCCTTCCTCTGTGC
This sequence comes from Potorous gilbertii, assembly GCA_028658325.1. Lineage (NCBI taxonomy): Eukaryota > Metazoa > Chordata > Mammalia > Diprotodontia > Potoroidae > Potorous > Potorous gilbertii. Next base: position 499,889,048 of record CM053771.1, on the reverse strand, counting down.
TTGTTTCAACAGTATAAAATGAGGGAATTGGATCAGCTACTTAGCTTCTAAGCCCCCTTCTAGTTTTTGACTTATAAGTCCCCATAAGAAGGTAACCAGAGAAAGTAAGGGCAAAGGGCTGGCAAAATGCTTGCCATCTTCTTAGCTGACCATTGCTTTTCTGCCCTTTTCCCTGGTTTGTTACTCACCTATTCCTCCTTGAAGCTGGGGTTTGGCTGCAAATTGCTCTTGTCCACATGCTGTGTGAAACTTAAACTCCATCAGGGTTTTGCAGTGCCTTTCTAAGGGGTAAGATCAGTAGTGGTGAGAGAAAATCTTTCCTATTTTCTGCAGAAGGTAGTTTCTCTAGTCACATCGTTGGGATACAAATGCTTTACTCTGGGTAAGACTGTCCTCCCCAAGGTCTCCCCTATAGATTCTATAATGCAATCTCACGTGGTCCTTATAGTGAACAAGTGATGTGCATGGCACAAAAATGATTATTAGTGTGTTTTAATAGAGGGCAAAATAGGGACTCTGAGAAATTAAACGACTTACAAAATACCATGTAAATAGTAATTGAAAGAGCAAATGTCTAGAACCCAAGCGTTCTGACCCCATCCAGTGAGTAGTCTTTCAGTTATACCCTTTTACTCTTCTCTGGCCTTACAGAGAGAAGAAACCAAAGCCCATCACAGAAATGGGGACAAAGATTCACTATGTAAAGCACAATAAAATGCTAGCCATCGTTATCTTTATCATTTGCTATTAAAGGTTTGCAGAGGACTTTACAAATACTCTGGGAGGAAGGTATTATCATTCACATTTAAAGATGAGGAAACTGAGGGAGACAGCATTGAAGTGATTTGTCTTGATTATCTAGCTAATGGGTGTCTGAGGTAGGTTTAGGTAAGGACGCCCGCTTAGGAGTCAGGAGATTTAGATTCTAATTCTCCTTTTGATACTTATTAAATAAAAGATCTTTCACCCCCCAAAATAAATGTTTATTGAAAGACTTTTAGCTCACAGCCTTGAACTTTACTGTTGCATTGGATTCTGTCAATGATAAGAAAATTTTAGCAAATACAGTGGGGATGATCCCTTATTCCATAATGGAAGAAAAAACAGAACTTATCACTAAGGATATCATTCCTGCTGCAATTATAAAGCCTATCTATAAAACCTGAACAAATCTTTAATATATACAGAATGAGACACATATGATTTAATATAATGTAACATAAAGATGTATTATATATGATTATATTTATGTATAGATCAAGTGTAAAGTCCTCCAACTAGCTCATACCTATCTGCAAATAGGATTTGGGAGACTATTTCCTTATGAACTCTACCATTCCTGACCTAATGGCTTATGCATTTAACTGACTTTTTTTTTATCAGGGGTTTAGACAAATAAATTAAGCTCTTTGAGGTTCAGGGTTCTTCATGCATAACTAATGCTCACCTTGCCTGTCTCTTATTGTGAGGAGAACATGAATATGAAAATACTTTGGACATTATAGGAGATACAAACTTTGTGACAGGAGTAGTTAGAGAATATTTTAAGTTTTCCCAAGTGCCATATTCCCGGTTTATCATTATATTCCCTTAGTTGGTGGTCTCTATTGAAATTGTAGTCATGATAAGAGCTAATATATATGTAGAACTTTGTGGTTTGCCAAGTGTTGTATACACATTATCACCTTTGAAGTAGGTCGTGTCATTATCCCCATTTTACAGATGAAAACTGAGGTTCAAAGAAGATAAGGGATTTGTCCAGTATCACATGTAAGTTTCTGAGGCAGAATTCAAATCCAAGTCTTGCCAATTTGAACATCAGCCTCTTATGCAACATTTTGGAGAATTCTCTTCTCATAGGAGGTAGAGGGAAGGACTTTTTGTAAGGCAAATAAGGATCAAGAAGTGAACTCATTATGCTAACCTGACCAAAGTCCAAAGTTTTCATCTAAAGAGTCTAAAGTGTAGACTCTTGCATGCACATGAAGGAAAACTAGATAACTTTCCCCTTCAAAATAACTAGCAATTGGGAAGTTGCCTGTAGGAAGCATCAGCCTAAATGATGCACACTGATATTCTACATTGACTTAATTTGCCAGGGAACTCATTATTTTTTGGGGGGTGAGGTTTCACAATTCTAAGACCCTTGTGAATTCCACATTACATTTTCCTTTCATAAGGGAAAATAGCTACAACATAGAAAAGTTAGTGAATATCATATTTAAGCTTAATAGCAAGTCTGACTGTGACTTGGGGGGGAGCTTTAATTGATTTTAAAAAATGAGGTGATCACGAGCTGTAATGCCAGAACTAAGAGCAAAGCTGTAATGGACTTTGGGACCTAGCTAAGGTCAAAGCCAGGAATCATGGAAGTTATAATCCAGCTAGAAGGACAGCCAGAGAATAGTTTCTAGAATGCCAAGGTCAGATAGAAACAACTGAGCGGTAGTCAAAACCTGGGCCAAGAAGAAGCTGGGGTTGAAAATAACAGAGGAAGAGGTCAGGTATAAGATTTTGGAGTAAGTATAAGAAGTTAAAATCTATTGCCTACAAATATGCCTTGTCATGACTTCCTTTAAATGGTAGATTGGTGCATGCCAGCCTTGCATCCCTTTTTCTTAAAGGAATGTGCCTGTTAGGAGCTGGGAACTAGAGCTCGAAAATGAATCACTCAAAGCCCAAAGGCAAATAACATATTTTGTCTCATTCATCTCCTATCCCTTCCATACTTGGCTGACCACAATATTAACTACGCCAGAAAAAAATTATTGCACATTGGAGTTGATGCTTCACAGGGGTTATCTTAATTGGAACGGTACCTACATGTTGTTTCTTGCCCTTTTATCTGTCATAGAATTCTTGAGGTGTTGATACAACAATCTTTTGGAGAGCCTGCCAACTTCATGTGCTCTTCTCCTATCATGGAACGCAGAGGGAAGTGAGTGTATCTTTCCAGCAGCCAAAGGAAGTGTTGTATTTCAGGAAAATCAGAAGCAGATTTACAAAATCTGCTTCTTCTATTTTTAGCTTTTCTTTTAACTGAATAATTATCCCTTAGTGTCATAAGCAGTCACAGGAATGTAGAGTTAACTACATTTTCCACATTGTTCTCTATAATTTACACTTTCAAAATGCCCAATGGAATTTTAGAAGCAAAGACCTTAATGTCAGGTCAGTGGTAGTAGACTACTAGTAAGATTTGCTGGGGGTGGAGAGGGAGAGACTTTTGAATCATCTTCAACTGAAACATATGAACATTGTAGTCATAAATTCATAGAATGTTAGAGATCATTTAATCCAATTCCCTCATTTTTCAGGTGAGAATCAGAGAGGTAAAGTTACTTTTCAGAGTCTGACACAAGTAGTAGAAACATAGGTATTGGAGACATGAGTAGCAGCAAAGTTAGCAAGAAAAGAAAAAGTGTTTTGTTTTGTTCTTAAAGACATAAAAGAGCACAAACTTGGCCATGGTAATAAGAACCCTGGTATTCTTTCTGAAAAAGGTCTGTGAGAGCTATGGTAAGAAGTTCCAGTATTCACATAGCCCTGACCATTTAGTTCCCCCTAGGTTGTCATGCCAAGATTAAAGATGAAATTGATTAATTGAGAAGTTTCAGACTCTAAACCTCAGCTCTAATACTGTGAATTTTGTCTAAACATGTCCCTAAAGATCTGAGGATTTCACTCATTTTTATATGAATTTAAGGAATATTCACTACGTGACTCAGTACCTTATTAATCTTTATATCCTATTTTAATTAAATATATTTTGCTTTGAATGCATGTAGTTTTTGTTATAGTTTGGCACAGTGGTATGTTGATGGGGATTCAAATCCCAACTTTGAAAAGATTAATCTAGGTATAGTTAAGAAAGATGCTAAAAATCTGTCATTCTGTCAGTAAATACTTATTTAGCATCTATATTGTTTAAGGTGCTGTGGTAGATGAGAATAGGCTTGAAATGGGGCCTCATCTCTTGCTTTCTGCTCTGCCATCCTATTAATTCCCTTTGTCTAAAACAGAAATTCTTTATCTGGAATCCTTGAACCTATGTGTGTATAT
>CM053771.1:499856636-499884486 GCA_028658325.1 Potorous gilbertii | reverse complement strand
ATTTGAAAGGTAAAGCTTAATGCTGTTAATTCACAAACATACTAATTTAAATACCTAATCCTAGTTCTTATCTAAAACACACATCGCTAACATACAAATAACCTATTCTTTCCACTTGTCTACTCCAATTCATATCAATGGGTACTATGGTTTGGTTTGGGGACAATAGATTACCCTTAGACTGCAAGTGAGCAGGTGTTCCTTTACAGTTAATTTTAGCAAAATTCATACAAAATAGTAATTAACAATGATCTTTTGTACTTGTTAACTAACAAGGAAATACCTTCAAAACCATGTTGCATTAAAGTTTTTGTACTAAAATGTGGAAAAACTGAACTACACAAATATTGAAAAGTTAAAAATTCTTTAATTTTTGATTCCTGGTACCACTACCACAATTTACAGGGTAATATACCTTATGTAATGAAAAGAAAAAGAAAAAACCTCGGGAATGTACATCTAATTGACACTACATTGCATTAATCAATAGCTGTACTTTTTGCAAACTGTGGTTTTGACAGTCCTGAACAGGAAGGATTTCCTATTTAAGCTGCAGTAACTTTTCTGACTATGAATCATCCTTCCTTTTGTGGCAGATTTTTACAGTTCCTCTGATGCATTTGGGACAACGGTCTCAAAGTAAACTGCAGCTTTCCTTACTCTTACTCCTTACTCTCCTACTGAGAACTGTAGCCCTCTTCTGTTGAGTTTTTAGAGCCTTCTGTTACCATATCCACCACTTCTACCACCAGATCCCTAACCATCACCATAAGGACTGCCTGAGCTCCTTCTACCCTCCTTTCATGGGTCCATACATAATTTGATTGCTGCTGCCCACTATAATTTACAAAATCCTTGTAATTTCCACTGCCACCATTGTTACCATCATCAAAATTACCTCCTTCATTGTAACCATCATATTCCCCTCCACCGCCACCTTATCCACCACTTTGGTTTCCATATCCACATCTACCACCGCCACCATAACCTCCTTTACTATTGTAGCCAGGACCACCTCTATCGTTGCCACCATCACCACCAAATCCATTATATCCACCATCTCCACCTCCATAATTGCCTCTGCTGCCACCACTACCACCATCATAACCACCAAAGTTTCCTCCACAGCCAAAGTTTCTTCCTCAACCCATAAAATTACCTCCATGACCTCTTTGTGAGTCAGCAGACTGCATCTCTTGCTTTGAAAGGACCTTTTTCATTTCACAGTTATGCTCATTAATAGTATGATACTTCTGAACAACAATTTTGTCAACTCTATCATGATCATCAAGTTACAAAAGCAAATCCTCTCTTCTTTCCACTCTATCGATCTTCCATAACTTCTATAATTTTGATCTTGCCATACTCTTTAAATTAGTCTCTTAAATTATATTCTTCTGTATCTTCCTTATTACCACCAACAAAAATTTTCTTCACGGTTAGATGTGCACCAAATTCTACAGAGTCCTCTCTAGAAACAGCTCTCTTTGGTTCCACTACACGCCGATGAACCTTATGTGAAACACACATTGCTGCATCTACCTCTTCTACACAAGAGTAAATCACAAAGTCAAAGCCTCTGGAACATTTTGTTTGGGGATCTCTCATTACCACACAATCTGTGAGACTGTACCATTTTTCAAAGTGTTCTCTTAAACTATCATCCGTAGTTTCAAAGTTCAAGCCACCAATCAACAGTTTTCTCAAATGCTCTGATTCCTTTGGATCATGACCTTCCTGGCCCCTGCCGAAGCAATGGAGGCTGGAGTCAGGATGGGAGTTTTACCTCCATTTTGAGACCAGACTTGCTGCCTCCAACTTGGCCTCAATGTGGGACAGAGAGGAAGAGGTGGGGATGGCCTAATTTTTTTAAAAGTTAGATTCTCACAATGATAGTTGTATTTTTTTTTTGAATGCTGTGTCATGGGATAGGATGAAGTGTCCATTGGAGATAAGGAAAGAGAAAGACCAAAGTATAATACAAGAAGAAAAGTGCAATAAGGGAGTAAAAAATGACAGACAAGAAAAGGAATTAGGTTCTAGGAAGAATGTCAAAAACCTATGCATTTGGGGTCCCCATTTTCCTTTCTCCAAATCATCTCTTCCCCAGAGTTCAGAATAAATGTCTCTTGGCACAAAAAGCTAAGTGCATTTGGTTTATTTCATTACTTTCTTGACAAAGAAAAAATGTTTTTAATCTGTTTTTCCTAAGAGACTTTTTCAAATGGTCTTTATTCTTTAAGGTCAAGATTACAGTTTAACCTCAGAATGATCCCTTATTGTTGCTACTTGGTAGTATCTACAAAGTATCTTAAGAGAATCAGTTTATAGCATCACATTTTCTGATTTCAATAAAGCAGAGACTTCAATAAAGCAAAGTGGTGACCAGACAGTCCAAAGGGAAGAGTATAGGCTGGGAATGAGAAATGCCTAAAACCTTGGGCATTGCACCAATGAGTATGCTCTTTGGGAATATACCCACTGAAGATTCGCTGACCTTTTTTCAGCATCACTGAAAGAAAAACAGTGTAGTTGGATCTCCCTTTAAACAAGTGATATAATAATAAAATTTTATATACAAATTGAATCATTTTAAAATGCAATAGAGAAATTATGTAAATTTATCTAAAGAGACTTGTGAATTTATAGCTTTGGGATACTCTTGCATGGAAAGTTCTTTCACTCTTAGTTTTAGAGATTTTTCTGGACCACTGAGAAGATAAATGACTTGCTCTTGCTCACAAGATATAATGGTCACACATATCAAAGTCATGACTTGAATACACTCTTTTTGACTCCATGATTGACTCCCTAGCTACTCTGTCATCTGCCTCTCTAGAGGCATATGCTCTTGAAAATAAATCTCGATTTTCCTAAGTCAGAGTGACATAGGATACATCTACAAAATAGGCTTATTTAGTGTCTCAAAAGTTTTTGTTTCATTTTAAGCATCTTAAGCTTTAGTTGTGTAAGACTGCTGGGCTGCTAAAAGTCAATGCGACAAGACTTTTGGGACACTGTGAAATCATCATATTATAGATCATCGATTTAGGAGCAGAAGGGACCTTAAGGTCATCTCATCCAAACTCCTCAATTTACAGAAGTGGCAACTATGAATCAGAGAAGTAAAATGGCTTGACTATGGTCACCATGATAAAATGTTATCAAAAATTTCCCAAAATAGAAGCAACAAGCTTTTCATATGACAACATATATCACTTTTTTTTAAAAAAAGTAAGGAATTGGATTAAAATTATTCAAGGATAAAAATATCACTTGATGTTAAATAAAAAGCCTATTTTGTATAGTTGTTTGCATTTCAGCAAAATGTAAGTTCCTTGAGGAGAGATACTGTTTTCATATTTGTATTTGTGTCCCTAGATTTCAACCTGTGCCTGATACACAGTAGGGGCTTATTAAATGCTTATTTTACTGAACCAATTAGAAGAAATTAATTTCCCCCTATTTTTGGTGTGATTTATTTTTGAAGATGATTTTTGTTTGTGACTTTGAATTGAGTGTGTGACTGGACTGCTAAAAGCCAATGTAACATGAACAATTCTATCCACAAGGAAAGACTATGAAGTGTATGCTTTGTATAACTCAGTCTAAATCATCTGTGACTTGAGACTGGTGCTTCTTCACTTCTCTGTTAACTTGAACCCTTTGTCCTAGAAGACTACATCAATTCATCTTCCTGTCTGTCTATCTATCTATCCATCTATCTATCCACCTGCTTGTCTTGCCTTCAGGTCTATATCCCATTGCACCATAGAGATGGTGAAAGGACCTGGAAATTCCAGTGTTCCAGGAAATTATAACTGAATAAGTCATAAATAAATAAATTATAACTGGAATAAATCAAGTAAGCATTAGCGTAATAATATCTATAAGTCACAAAACCCTGATAGTCGCCAAAGATGGAGAATCATAGGCTAAAAAAAGTGACAAAACCTCATGGAAGCATAGCATAGCAGCCATAATTTGCATTTATATGGTTATGATTGTATGGTGGATGCGTATGATACATGTGACCCAAGTGTGGGCAGCAAGCCGATGGGAATGATCAATAGTGGCATTTTCTCTTCTAAAGTTCATCAACTCTCTGATGATTATATTAACATATAAGAAAAAACCATTTGTCAGATTATGGGCTTTCATTCTTGTTTACATGAAGATGTACACTTTCTCATATTTATTGAGTTTTTCACTGGAGCTTGCTGTGTTTGTGGTTGCTGTTGTTGCCATCCTAGTCTCTCAAGACTGCTAAAATACTAATGCTTTTTCACCAATGATTCCTGAAAATACTTTTGTCCTCCCTCTTTGGGACACTCCCTTTATAAACACTTCAACAAGTATTCACTCTTGCATCTTTTGTGATGTGAAGACAACTCAAGGCTTTGAAAGCTATACCTCTGGAATATCAATTCTGGAAGGTTCTTTTAAGACGTATGGTTTTCAATAAGGTCACAATTGTAGACTGTTGTCAAAGGACTAACCAAACCAAAAATGGAAAGGTTGAAAAGATTCAGAACTCAAAAATTGGATTATCAGAACCTTTGAAATTTAATCAAATTGACCAAAGGTTTATCAAATTTATTGATTTTTTATAAAACCAACTCTTAGTTTTATTTATTAGTTCAATAGTTTTCTTAATTTCAGTTTTATTAATCTCTTCTTTGGTTTTCAGTATTTCTAATTTGGTATTTACTGGGGGATTTTCAATTTGTTGTTTTTCAAGCTTTTTCAGCTGCATGTCCAACTCATTGATCTCTTTCTCTATTTTATTTATGTAGGCATTCAAAGATATAAAACTTCCCCTAAGAACTGCTTTTGCAGTACACCATAAGATTTGGTAGGTTGTCTCATTATTGTCTATCTCTTGAATGAAGTTAATTGTTTCTATAATTTGTTGTTTAACCCACTCATTCTTTAGGATTAGATTGTTCAGTTTCCAATTAGTTTTTGGTTTCTATTTCCATGACTTTTGATCATATATAAATTTTATTGCATTATGCCTTTCTGCACTGTATTGTTACGTTTTTATGGCCTAGTAACATGGTCAGTTTTTGTATATGTGCCATGGTACCACTGAGAAAAAGGTATGCTCATTTCTATCCCCATTCAATTTTCTCCAGAGATCTATCATATCTACCTTATTCAGAGTTTTATTCACCTCCTTCACTTCTTTATTGTTTATTTTGAGGTTAGATTTGTCAAGTTCAGAGAGGGGGAGACTGAGGTCCCCCAGTATTATAGTTTTGCTGTCTGTTTCTTCCTGTAACTCCCTAACTTTTCCTTTAAGAATCTGAATGCTATTCCACTTGAAGCATATATGTTTAGTAATGAAATTGCTTCATTGTCTATGGTGACTTTTAGGGAGATATAGTTTCCTTCCTTATCTCTTTTGATTAGATCTATTTCTCCTTTTGCTTTGTCTGAGATTAGGTTACTACCCCTGCTTTTTTTTTACATCAGCTGAAGCACAATATATTCTGCTCCAAACTTTTACATTTACCCTGTGTGTATGCCCCCATTTCAAATGCGTTTCTTGTAAACAACATTTTGTTGGATTATAGTTTTAATCCATTCTGCTGTTTGCCTCTGTTTTATGGGAAAGTTCATCCCTTTCACATTTGCAGTTATGATTACTATCTGTGTCTTTCCCTACACCCCCTTTCCCTTTGTTTATGCTTTTAGTTCTCCCTTCTCCGTTTCCCTCCACAATAGAGTTTTAATTTTTGGCCACTGTCTCCCTCAGTCTTCCCTCCCTTCTTTCAGCACACTTCCCTTTTAATTCCCCTTTCCCTTACTACTTCATCCCTCCCTTTTCTTTTCCCCTTCCCCTCTTATGGAACTAGTTGTATTTATATATTTAACTGAATTTGTTGCACCCTCCTTGAATTCAGTCGGAGGAGAGTACCTCTCAAACAATACTCATCTCCCTCCCCTTTTTCTATTCTAATATATTTTTGTGCCTCTTTCTGTGATGGAATTTATTTTTTTCTGCCTCCTCCTTTTCACATCTTCCATTAAATCCCTTCACATCCTTAAATCACATTTGTTATCACATCATTTAATTTATACCCACTCCTTCCTCTATCTATGTATATCCCTTTTATATTTCATAATAAATACACAGTTCTCAAAATTAACAAGTATCATCTTCCCTTATAGGGATGTAAACACTTTGCTCATATTGAGCAACAAGTCTTTTTCCCCCGTTTACCTTTTTATGCCTTTCTTGAGATCTGTGTCTGAAGAATGAATTTTCTATTGAGTTCTGGCTTTTTCATAAGGAAGGCCTGGAAATCCCTTATTTCATGTAATGTCCATCTCCTTGCCTGAAATATTATGCTCAACTTTTCTGGGTAATTAATCCTGAGTTGTAGTTCCAGCTCCTTTGCCTTATGGAATATTGTATTCCAATTTCTTCAATCTTTAAAAGCTGCAAGGTCCTGTGTAATCCTGATTGTAGCTCTTTGATATTTGAATTGCTTCTTTTTGACTGCCTGCAGTATTTTCTTCTTTACTTGATAGTTTCAGAATTTGGCAACAATATTCCTTGGTGTTTTTAGTTTGGGGTCCCCTTCAGGAGGTGGATGGTGGATTCTTTCAATGACTATTTTGCCCTCTGGATCTAGGACTTCTGAGCAATTTTCCTTGATGATTTCTTGGATGATATTGTCCAAGCTCTTTTTTCATCATGGTTTTCTGGTAGACCAAAAATCCTTAGATTTTCTCTCCTGATCTATTTTTTAGGTCAGTTGTTTTTCTCATTAGGTATTTTACATTTTTTCTATCTTTTCATTCTTTAAATTCTGTTTGATTCTTGATGTCTCATACATTCATTAGCTTCTACTTGCCTGATTCTAATTTTTATCAAATTGTTCTCTTCAGTTAACTTTTGCATCTCCTTTTCCATCTCTCCAATTGTTCCTTTCAAGGAGTTAGTTTCTCCAGTTAGATTTTGTATTTTCATTTACATTTGTCCAAATGTCCTTTTAAGCTTTTCTGTGATTTATTTTTTCATATTTTTAAAGTCATTGATCAGTTTTTCTTCCATTTCTCTAATTTGTGTTTTAAAATCCTTCCTGAACTCTTCCAAGAATGTTTTTTGTGCTTTAGACAAGTTCACATTCCCTTTTGAAGTTTCAAATGGGAATATAATCTCAATGCTGACCTCTTTGGTATTTGTGTTTTGGTTCTTGTCCCTATAGAAAGATTCTATGATCTTTTCTGCTTTGCTTCTTACTCATGATAATAACACTTGGTTTTTAAAGTAGATCTCTGTGTCCGGGGCACAGGGGCCTTTGCCCCATAGTTTTTGTGCCTAAAACTTGAGGCTTTGTGTGTTGTGGCCTCTGATTCTTTCAGCTGGAAGCTAAAGTGCTGTGGCTTACCTGGTGTGGAGTTGGCTGGTGTTAGAAAGCAGAGGCCAGGTGAGGTCTTTTTTGGTTTCCCCGCATTTACCCTGGAGCTAGCTTGTGAAGTGGGGGAAGGCTTGGTCTGGCTACCTCCTCTGTTGAGTTAGATCATAGGCAAGCTCAGTACTTAATGATCCTTTCTGCACTAGTGTCTTCCTGATTCCTCTGGGGTCCTGAAACACACCTGGGGTCCTGGTGTTGGCAGTTGCTGGCTTCTCCCTCCCGTAGGGCTCAGGATCTTCTACAGTTTGTTGAGATGGTGCTGTCTGGGACAGATCTGATCCTGCACTGGTCTGCTTCCAGCACAGTAAGAAGGACCCTCCTTAGAGATCTTCCCAGCCTCATGTGCTAAAAGTCTGCTTAGCCCTTTAGCTGCTCCCACTCTTCCAGGGGTTTTCCCCAGGGAGATATTCTCTGGGCCCATCAAACTCAACGAAGGGAGGGTGATAGCAATTTCCAATCACTCTACCATTTTGGCTTCCAGAACCAGAAAGTACCTTTGAAATTTACATCCATGTTTTTTGACTGTAGATCTTACTTGGTTTGTCCAAGATGCAGAATTTTCATATTTAAGTCTCATTTCTTAATCAGTAAATTTGGAGGTAAATTGCTACCTCTGAAGCAAATTTACACGAAAGCATTCAGCTCTGTATTTCTACTGTCCAATAGGATATTTTTACTTCACAGTCAAAAAAGTAGCTCAAAATCATAGGATGTTAGAATCATAGAACTTTGAGGCTAGGAAGGGTATTTCCTATACTGGGCATTTAGGATAATAAATGTCAAATGCTTTCCAGTTTTGTTTTTAATTCTCCTGAGAGAATATTTAAAAACATACAGGGAGACTGGATTAGAACCCATTTTCCACTTGAAAAGATGCCTTTCAAAATATTAAAATTGTACCTTAAGGTAATAGTCTTTGATTATGCATTTCAAAGGTAAAAAAAAATCTTTTAGTAAAGGTAAAATGTGTGTCTTTATCCCCTACAAGAATGATTTCCTAAATATACACAAGCATTGATGTAATATTCTGTAATGTAATGTAATTAAAAGATGAAATGTACTAAATAGATAGAGTTAACTTGGTTATCTTAGGACAGAAAGCTCCTTAAAGACCCCATTATAATGTCCTTTTTACATCATAGTGCTATGTTATAAATTCCTAGGATAGTGAGACTTTAAGATAGTAGGTGATAGAGTGGCTTGAGTAAATTAAAGGAGGTATCAAAGTATCAGAATCTCTATCTTTTAAATTACTTAACTCGCTTCAAGGTTTAGCTCATGGACTATGAGTTTTAACAAGTGTTTCCCAGTTTCTTATGTTTGTGTGCCATTTCCATACCCTGAGTTGAATGCAAACCTTTTGAAGGCAAGGATTGTTTCATTTATCTTTGTTTCTCATGTCTAACATGGTTCCTGTTCACAGCAGATGCTTAAAAATATTTATTGGTTCCAGTTTTAGGACCAACTGTTGAGTATTGTTCTTGCTACTAGGAAATAAGAAATACAGTTAATGGGGAATAGAAAGTTATCTGGCCCTACAGGACAAAAGAGAAGATGGGGTAAGGGAAGGGAGGGATGATAGAAGAGAGGGCAGATTGGTGATATGGGTAATTAGAATGTCCAGTGTATCGTGGAGGGGGGAGGGGACAAATGGGGAGAAAATTTTGGAACCCAAAATCTTGTGAAAATGAATGTAAAAAGTTAAATAAATTTATTAAAAAAATATTTATTAGAAAAAATCTCCAGGGTCAGAGGGATTTACAAGTGAATTCTATCAAACATTTATAGAACAGTTAATTTCAAAATTAAATAGACTATTTGAGAAAGTTGGCAAAGAGGTAATTCTACCAAATTCTTTTTATGATACAAACATGGTTCTGATACCTAAACCAGGGAGAGCCAAAGGAAAGAAAACTACAGACCAATTTCCTTGATGAATATAGATGAAAAAATTGAAACAAGATATTAGCAAAAATATTACAACAACTTATCACAAGAATGCATAATTATCAGGTGGAATTTATACCAGGAATGCAGGGCTGGTTCAATATTGGGAAAACTATCAGCATTTTTTAACATATCAACAAGAAAATGAACAGAAACCAAATGATTTTCTCAATAGATGCAGAAAAAGCTTTTGACAAAATTATAACATCCATTTCTATTGAAAACACTGGAGAGCATAGGAATAAATGGAGCCTTCCTTAAAATGATAAATAGTATCTACCTAGAACCAACAGAAGGAATTATATATAATAGGAATAAACTAGATGAATTTCCAATAAGATCAGGGGTGAAAAAAAGATACTCATTATCACCACTGTTATTCAGTATGGTACTCAAAATGTTAGTTTTAGCAATAGAAGAAAAAGTAATTGAAGGAGGTAGAATAGGCAAAGAAAAAAACCTAAGTTATCACTCATTGCACATGATATGATGGTATACTCAAAGAATTCTAGAGAATCAATATAATTGAATTCAATAAAATTGAAATAATAAGCAACTTTGGCAAAGTTGAAGGATACAAAATGAACCCATGTAAATCCATCTGCATTTCTGTGTATTACTAACAAAGCCCAACAGCAAGAGATAGAAAGAGAATTCCCATTTAAAATTACTGTAAACACTATAAAATATTTAGGAGTCAACCTGCCAAAATAAACCCAGAGACAATATGAACACAATTACAAATCACTTTTTTGCACAAATAAAGTTAAATCTAAGTAATTAGAAGAAAAATGTCATTGCTCTTGGGTACTCCAAGCTAATATAATAAAATGACAATTCTACCTAAATCAATTTACTTATTCAGTGCCATACCAATCAAACTACCAGAAAATTATTTTCTAGAGCTAGAAAAAAATGTCAAAAGTCATCTGGAAGAACAAAAGTTCCAGAATATCAAGTGAGCTAATGAAAAGAAGTTCTAGGGAGGGACCTAGACATACCAAATCTCAAATTATATTATAAAGCAGCAATCATCAAAACCACTTGCTATTGGTTAAGAAATAGAGGGGTGGATCAGTGGGATAGATTAGGCATACAAGACATGATAGTGAGTATAGCATTCTACTGTTTGATAAACCCAAGGACCCTAGCTTTTGGGATAAGAACTCACTTTGACAAAAACTGTTGGAAAAGATGGATAATAGTGTGGCAGAAACAGGGCATAGACAAATGCCTGACATGGTACACCAGAATAAATTCCAAATGGGTACACAGTCTAGGTATGAAGGCTGATACTATAAACAAATTAGGGGAACAAGGGATGGTTTATTTGTCAGATTTATGGAGAATGGATAAATTTATGACCAAACAAGAGATAGAAAACATTATGAAATGCAGAATGGATAATTTTGATTACATTAAGTTAAAAAGATTTTGCACAGACAACCCTAATGCAACCAAGATTAGGAGGGAGTCAGAAAACTGGGAAAGAATTTTTACTACTAGTATCTATAATATTTCTAAAATACATAAAGAACTGAGTCCAATTTACAAGAATACAAGTCATTTCCCAATTGATAAATGGTCAAAGAGTATGAACAGGCAGTTTTCAGAGGAAGAAATTAAAGTTATCTATAGTCATATGAAAAAATGTTCTGAATCACTATTGATTAGAGATGCAAATGAAAAGGACTCTGAGATACCATATTATACCTATCAGATTAGTTAACATGACAAAACAGGAAGATGATAAATGATGGATAAGATGTGGGAGAGTTGGAACACTAATTCATTTTTGGTGAAGCTGGGAGCTGGAGATCAATTTGGAACTATGCCCAAAGGGCTACAAAAATGGGCATACCCTTTGACCCAGAAATATCGCTTCTAGGGCTTTATCCCAAGAGATCATAAAAATGGAAAAAGGACGCACATGTACAAAAATATTTATAGCAGTTCTTTTCGTGATGGCCAAGAACTGGAAATCTAGGAAATGCCCATCAATTAGGGGATGGCTGAACAAACTGTAGTACATGAATGTAATGGAATACTATTGTGCTACAGGAAATGGCAAACAAATGGACTTCAGAAAAACTTGGAAAGATTTATATGAACTGATGCTGGGTGAAAGGAATGGAACCAGGAGAACATTATACACAATAACAGTCACATTGTGCAAGGACTATTCCTAATAGACTTAGTTTTTCACAGCAATGCAAGGACCTAAAGCATTCCCAAAGGACCCAATGGAAAATGCCATCCATATCTGGAGAAAGAACTATGGAATCCGAATGCAGAATGAAGAATTGCATTTTTCTCTTGTGTTATGTTTTGTTTGTTTTAGTTTTTCTCATGGTTTCTCCCATTCATCTTAATTCTTCTATACAACATGACTAACATGAGTATGTGTTTGATAAGAATTTATTATAGAACCCATATAAGATTTTATGCTCTCTTAGGGAGGGGGAAGGAAAAAGGGGGTTGAGAGGTGAGAATATGTAAAACTTATAGAAGTGATTGTTGAAAACTGAAAATAAATAAATTAATGAAAAAATATCAAAAATGCTTATTGGATTGGAAGTACCACTGAGGACTGAATGGCAGCTTTGAAACTTGAAATTGAGACTTGAGTGGCACCTATACATGGTCCTTGTATTGAGTATATCAATATCAGAGTTATTAACTGTTAGAACTAGACTTCAGAGGTCCTCTATGTAGCTTAACCCTCTAATTTTTGGAAAATAGATCCAGAAAAGTAAAGGGTTTTGACTATGGTGACTTGAATTCAGGTGTTACTACAATTTCAGAGGTTTCCAGATTTTCTCAGCTCATGGTGTCCTAAGTGTCTTAGTAATTTTTTCATGGTACCTCTATTCTCCCTTCCTTCTACTAAAAGAAAAAGCAATTCTATTTATTAGATAGTCAGGTCCAAACAACTTAATAAGTATTTTGTTGTTCAATTGTTTTCAATCATATCTGACTCTTCACAGCTCCCTTTGGGTTTCTTTTTTGGCAAAGATACTGGAATGGTTTGACATTTCCTTCTGCAGCCCATTTTACATATAAGGATCTGAGGTAAAGAGAGTCAAGTGACTTGCCCAGGGTCCCACAGCTATTAAGTGTCTGAGGCCATATTTGAACTCAGGAAAATAAGTCTTCCTGACTTCAAGCCCAACATTCTATCTACTGTGCCACCTAATTGTTAATAAGTATTTCTCTCCTAATGATTTAGTAGCCATCTTAAATGATATTGCACAGGTGGAGTCAAGATGGTGGAGTAGAAAGATGCACATACAGTAGCTTTTATTCCATAGCCCATAAAATACCTGTAAAGAATTCTCAACAAATTCTAGAGCAGCAGAAGCCACAGAACAATGGAGTGGAGATTTCTAACCCAGAGTGACCTGAAAGACCAATGGGAAAGGTCTGTTGCACCAGAGGCAGAGCAGAGCCAAGCACAGCCTTGGCCATGTAGCTCTGAGATGAACAGATTTGAGCAGATTTCAGGGATAGAATCTCCAGCTGCAGCACAGATGCCTCAACTCACAGGTGTCAAAGGTTGGTAAAAGGGTCTTTTTGGCTAGCCTAGACGGGGTAGGGTGTCCCCATAACTTGGGCCTCCTCAGGTGATAGCAGTAGAGGCAGCAGCTGACAGGGCTCCCAAAGCAGGCAGTAGCCCACATCCATTGTTGAAGGTCTCATCCTAAACCCCCTGAGGGAGCTGAGCCCTGTGTGGTGGCCCTGCCCTGACCTTAACACTATCTTAATCTCACATTGAATAGCAGCCTTGCCCCCACCTAAAACCCTTGAGGGTTTGGAGCAACTCACCTGAATCTCAGCCTCCAGTGCTGGCTTGTTGGAACTGGAGGTGAGGTGGTGGTGGAGAGGAAACTCAGAAATCAAGTAACTGGCTGGGAAAATGCCCAAAAAAGGGAAAAAAATAAGACTATAGAAGGTTACTTTATTGGGGAACAGGTGTCTTCTCCCATTCTTTCAGATGAGGAAGAACAAGGCATACTGTCAGAGGAAGTCAAGGCCTCTGCCTCCAGGGCCTGTAAAGGGAACTTAAACTGGGATCAGGCAATAGAAGACCTTAAAAAACAAGTTAGCAGCTTACTAAAGGAGAATCAAAAAAAATGCTGAGGAAAATAACAGCTTTAAAAAGAGGCTAACTCAATTGGAAAAAGAGGTCCAAAAAGCCAATGAGGAGAAGGAGGCTTTAAAAAGCAGATTTAGCCAAATGGAGAAGGTTCAAAAGCTCACTGAACAAAATAATTCATTGAAAGAGAGAATTGAATTCAGGGAAATGAATGACTATGAGTTAACCCACGCAGTTAGGAAATGATATTACACATAAATAAGAATAAAAAACTAACATTTTAATTTCATTTTTAAATAATTCAAATTATTTTCTATTTTTTTCAAAATTATTTTCTAATGGTATGTGTGCATCCATTCGGCACTGTACAACTTTTCAAACCTTGGAACCAGATTGGATGCAGCCTTCACTTCCTGCTCCACATTAATTTTTATATGGTACTTGGTTTTTTTTTTTTTTATCACAGCAACAGCACCAAATCCAACTTCTCAAAGATATGACATCACAAGCAGGAAAATCTGAGAAGTTTCTGGAATAGCCAAAAGTTCAAGTAAATAAAACATATTTCAGACATTTGAGAACATCATTGAAAGGAATGTGGATTAATCTAATGATGAAATGTGAACTCTACCTCAAGCTAGGATTTTGAATGCAGTCCAACAAAGCATCATTGTTTTTCCCTTGAACATTTAAAGTAACCTGTGTGCAGCATGGGGCTTGGTAATCCTGGCACTATTTTTATATTTTATATTTCTATTTTTATTTATTTTTTTGATTTTCCTACCAAATAATAATATCCACTGTTGAATTGTTCTGTGGAAAGATGGCTAGATTTAGAGTCAGGGAACTTGGGTTAAAATCCTGCTTTAACTTCTGTGATTTTAGGCAAGGTATTTATTTCTCTGATCCTCAGTTTCTCAATGTGCAAAATGAAAGAATTAGGCTAGATGACCATTAAGGTCCCTTTTGTTACCTAGCTATAATCCCAAAATATTATGATTAACAAAATTAGCTGTATGCATTAGATTTTACATAAATGCTACTTCCACTTTATAGACATCAACTCATACTACCCAAAGTCCTCTTCTGACCCTAATCATGATCAGTTGCTTATAGATTTTAGGTTATGGTGATACCAAGCCAGATGGGACCTTTACAGCATAAAACCATTTTCTTAACAGACAGCCCACTATGTATAACAGTGCAGCCCTGGGACAATATGGTGCTGACATGGACTCAATAATCAGACAATCCATCCCTTTAGGTAACTCTTTCAGTTGTACTGGTTCAATCACCATCACTTCTACAAATAGGCTGCCCAGTATTTGGTGACCAACAGAGAATATGTTTAGAAGATATTTCTATCTGAATGGGTTTTGTTGGGATGAATACAGGAAAGGATACTTATGCCCAGAAATTCCCCTTCAGTGAGTTCCCAGGGAGGAAATTCTTAAGGGAGGGATTCTGTCAGCTGTCAAGGAAAGATTTCATTACCAGGTCAAGAAAATATGAATGGGTAGCATATTCTGGAAACATAATTTGCCTGAAATGAAGCCATGGGAAAAAATCTGAAAGTTCTTTTTCATAACTGGCTTGCCTATCATGGATCTCTCCAGGTCGGGGAAAGTGCTGTACAAAACACTTTATCTCCTAGAGCAAAAACCTCAGTTGTAAATAAGGGCAGAGGACAGATTAAAAAAGATCTTATCTTACAGAAACATGTCCAAATAGTTTTGGGAACCAACAAACAAATATCCCCTCTCAAGTTGAGTTTATCTTTGGGTTTTAAAAAACGCATCACACAAGAGGCCACTAAATGATGTCATTAATTTTCAAACTGTAAATCACATATTCTTAAGAGGCTTATTCCAAAATGAATGAGGCAGTACAAATTGCCTACCTGATACCATGTGCAGATATAGGTATCTTAATATCATATCTTAATATCAAAATCAGTTTTTATGAAAACCAATAATTTATATTCTTTAGATGTCTATTCTAAAGGTTCTTGGGTGTAAATTCTCTTTGCTCTCTCAGAATCACATCTTGAATTCAGAAATTATCATCACCAATAAATATTGACTAGGCATCTACTCTGTATCAGACATTGGGGGTGCAAAGACAAGAGAAGGAATAATCCTTAGGTGAAACAACACATAGAGGCTCCTTGAGAAAATTTAACAGGAGTTTGGGCATGGTGATGTGCACACATTGTAGCCTCTGCAATAGGGAAGGATGAGGCTGCTGGGTCACTTGAATTTGGGAATTCTGAGTTGCACCAGAGCTAAAGCTGAAAGAGTAGAGGATTTCTAGGCTACCTAAGGAGGTTTGAAACAACATAGATCAGAAATAAAGCGGAACAAAGCTTGTGCATCAATCAGCAGGGAAGTCATTCTTATGAGGACATTGTGCTTTCAGCCTAGGCAAAACAGGGTGATCCACTCTTTTTACAAAGAAAAAAAGAACAAAGAGAGGAAAGAAGGAAAGAAAAAGAAAAGTAGTTTGTCAGCCAAATTGTGAAATATTTCCCAAATTTAAAGTATCTTTGGTATATATTAGGATTCAATTTCAATTAGCAAATTACTACTGTCTCCTATGTGCACAAAATAAAAGTTTTCAATGGCATTGTTTTCCCCTTCAGCTGACATGGTTTCCTTTGAATAACTTCTCTTGGTACATGGTACTTTCTGTCTCTGTTTCTGTCTTTGGAATATCTTTCTTTCTGAATAATATGCCTACCTTTCTAGGGCTCAAATTGGATGTCACTCTTGATTCTCCTCCCACCATCCCAGCTGATAGAAATAACACTGCTAAAGCACTTGCCCTGTTCTCTCCTTTGCTTCTATCATATGCTACCTTGTTAATAGCTCACAGTTACATGATAACATCTTCAATTTATATGGATTTTCTCATTTGGTCCTCATAAAAACCCTGTAATGTAACAGTTGATATTATCCTTCCCCTTTTCAAGATGACAAAACTCCTGGCTTGCGGAAATTAAACAACTTATCTATGATCACACAGCTGTCAGTTATCCCAGGAGAGATTTGAATTCAGTTATCTCCTGAATCCAATGACAGTTATTAAGTTTATTGTTAATATATGATGATATGTGTTTTTTTTATATGTATATCATATAGTTCCTCCTTCTGTCAGTAGAATTAATGTAAGCTTCCTGAGGGTAGGGTCTACATTATTGTTTTAGTAAGACAGATAAAACACAGCACACTTGAGGGCTGCTAGCACAGGTCAGACAGGAAAGACACTACAAAGGGATTAATAATTTTACTTTATTCTAGTCTAGCTCTTTCAGAAGAGGTTACTGATAGTGAGAGTACAAACTTCTGTAGCAATCCCTAATCACTTTTCACAGGAGTCAGTGAGAAGAGGGGAACCTATTCCTATGTCTCAATGGGGTCATTTGAGACAGGCAGTTGTGCTTCCCCTAAATTCCCAAGCCTCAGTGGGGGCCAGTTGAGACAAGCACAGATTCTTCCTAAGCCTTGATAGAGGCCGATCAAAGCACACACAGCATTCCATCTTATGCATTCAACTCTGTTTCCCCTCAAGCCTCAATGGGGGCCAGTTGAGGTACACGCAGCATTGGTACATTCAACGCTAAGGGTTCCCCATTCACTGTCTAGTGATCATCTATTTTATAGGCCAACAGATAAAGAAGGCATATTGCCAGCAGTAATCTCACAAGTTTACATCACCTCATCCCTGTATCTCACTGTACAACCACAGTGAATGTTTGCTATTTACCGTTATAGAACTATTCACAAATGTGGTGGAGATGTTTTGAACCATAACTGTGGAGACTCATATCTAGTACCTGGGAACCAAAGATTTTTATGGCCATGGATCCTGGGAAACTGAATTCTGAGAAATAATAAGAAAAATTCACTTTATACACACTAAAATCCACCTTACTTACACTAAAATCCACCTTACATACAGTATGTTATCACCCTGCTGCTGTCATAGTGGTTTGCACATTCTGAGAGAAGATAGGCACTTCTGAAATACTTATTGAATTGGTTTCATTGGGCTAGGGAAATAGAATGCGAAAAATCACAAAACCAGCTAAGCTATGCAGTGAGAACCAAAGCATCACCCAGGCTTCTGCAATCTGAACTCTTCCTCCAGGGAGAACTTGAATCATTAGAAAAAGTACCTTTTCCCCAGTGTCTCCACAACAAAATATAACCTTCTATTTGGCTTTAAAACCCTTCAAAATCTGGCTCCAGATCATATTCCCAGGCTTATTGGACATTATTTTATCAAACTGGATAGTTAATTCTTTCTTATATATCATATTTCATCTCCTATCTCCATGATTTTGCATAGACTCTCTCCTATGCTTGAAATTTAGTCCTGTTTCACCTCTACCTACAAGAACACCAATAAGCTTCCCTGAAATTTCTATTCAAGTGCCATTTGTGACAGGAAACTTATTCTGATCACTCCTTCTAGTATGTTATGGTAATTCATCAGGTGAAATTTGTGTCACCCTTAATGACTCCAGGCCATGGGGACACAAAGACATTCTTATTATTGATATTTGTTTGGCATATACTGAGCTACCTCTGAAGGGGAGCAGATAGATATAGGAGGTTATTTGATTTAAAAAAAAAAATTTGGACAATGTTGACATCACTTATTAAAGGTGCTTTTATGTTATTGATGTCTTTTCTTTATATGGCACCATAATTCTCCCTAAAAATCTTCAACCCTCAACTCCAATGTAAAAGAAATAATACTGTAATACACATATAGGGGCAGTGAGGTGTATCAATGGGACTGGAGTCAGGAAGACCAGAATTCAAATCTAGCCACAGACACTAACTAGCTGTATGACCCTGGGCAAATAACTTCTATCTGCTTCAATTTCCTTCTCTATGCAATGAGGATAATAGCACCCATCTGTCAGGATTGTTATAAGAATTAAATGAGATAAATTGCAAAGTGCCTAGCACATAGTAAGCACCATATAAATGTTCATTATCCTCATCAATAGATCATTCACTGGAACTTACTTCATTCATCCTTAAGGTTCTAGTTGTCACCTTTGTAGTTTTCTAATTAAATCGTTTTCTGTTGTTTTGCCTATAGGACTCATTTTGTTTTATTCTAGTCTATTTTGACTTATTAGTTTTTTTATATTCCTAATTTCTCAATATACTCATTTCTTATCCTCTACCCACTGGACCTTACCTTGTAACAAGGGAAAAACAGTGAAGCAAAATTATACATTTTTCCCATATTTGACCATGTGAGCAGAATGCAGGTCCCTAATTTACAACCGCACAAATGAAAGAAAAGGGACATATTTCCTAATCTGTCCTTTGGAACCAAATTTATACATAACAATGGTACAATGCTTACCTTTGTTTTATAGTTCCTTTCATTTACATTGTTATAGTTGCTACATGTATTGTTTTCTGTATCTTTTTTCATTCATTTTGTACTGGCTTGTAAGTCTTCCCATGTTTCTCTGAATCACTTCTATTCGTAATTTCTTGTAGCTAAACACAATGCCATTACATTCATGTAAACTATTTTTAGCTATTTCCCAGTCAATGATTAGCTTCTTTCCTTCTAGTTCTTTGCAGGATCAAAAAGTATGACTGTGAATCTTTCAGTTCTTCACCATCCTTTTGGTCAACTATCTTGACAATTTCTGAATCACTCTCCTTTCTTCCCTTTCTCTCATTTACATAATCAACTTGCCAAATCTTTTAAATTCTAGTTCGACAATATTATTTACATAGAACCTTTTCTATCCATCCCTGTAGTCACCACTGCAGTTCAGGCACTCATCATCCCTTTCCTGTATCATTGTAAAAATCTCCTAATGAGACTCTTTGACTCAAGCCTCTGTCCTCTCCAAACTTTACATTGTATAATTCTCAAATTATTGTTTCCTAAGGCACAACTCTAAACATGTCACCCATTTGTTCAAATGCTTCAGGCACAAAGTCCTCAAGTTTATCTTTAAAAAACTTTTAAAATCTATCCTTCCCTTTTCACCTCCAATTCTTAGAATCCCTCAATTTCTCCAAAACTAAGCTCAGTAATTGTCATAAAGAAAGCCTATTTCCCAAATGATAAATGATCAAAGGATATGAACAAGCAGGTTTCAGAGGAAGAAATCAAAGCTATCTATGGTCGTTGAAAAAATGGTCTAAATCACTATTGATTAGAGAGATGCAAATCAAAAGCAATCTGAGGTACCACATCACACCTATTAGATTGGCTAACATGACAAAACAGGAAGATGACAAATGTTGGGGAAGAAGAGAATTGGAACACTAATTCATTGTTGGTGGAGCTGTGAGCTGATCCAACCATCCTGGAGAGCAATTTGTAACTATGCCCAAAGGGCTACAAAAGTGTGCATACCCTTTGACCCAGAAGTATACTTCTAGGCCTGTGTCCCAAAGAGTTCAAAAAAAGGGAAAAGGTCCCACATGTACAAGCATATTTACAGCAGCTCTCTTTGTGGTGGCCCAAAACTGGAAACCAAAGGGATGCTCATCAATTTGGAAATGACTGAACAAGTTGTGATATATGAAAGTAATGGAATACTCTTGTGCTATAAGAAATAATAAACAGGAGGATTTCAGAAAAGCCTCTCTTATACGAACTGATGCTGAGTGAAATGAGCAGAACTAGGAGAACATTATACACAGTAACAGCCACACTGTGAGAGGACTGTTTGTGATAGACTTAGCACTTCACAGCAATGCAAGGACCTGAAACATTCCCAAAGGACTCGAGAAAAAATGCCATCCACATCTGGAGAAAGAACTATGGAACTGGAATGCAGAATGAAGCAGACTATTTTCTCTTGTGTTATATTTTGTTTTGATTTGGTTTCTCTTATGGTTTCTCCCATTCATTTTAACTCTTCTATGCAACATGACTAATGTGAAAATGTGTTTAATAAGAATGGATGTATAGAATCTATATAGAATTGCATGCTGCCTTAGGGAGGAAGATGTGAGGGAGGGGCAGGAAATTTAAGGTTTATGGAAGTGATTGTTGAAAACTGAAAACAAGTTAATTAAAAAAAAAATAAAGCCTACCTAGATCTTGCTCTACATCCCTCACTGCTGGTGTTAGTGTTCTCCTTATCAAAAGTTATTTTGTATCTGAATTAAATATCATATTTTGTTCTTTTGAAAGTCAGTTGTTCATGTCTTTTGATCATTAATCTGCTGAAGAATTGATTTTAGTCTAAAATATTTGTGTTAAATACCTGTATAGCTTGGATATCACATTTTTTATCAGAGATGTTTGATATATTTTATTCCAGTTGGGAATTTCCTTTTTCATATAATTAATGTTATTCATTCCATTCTTTGATTTCAATTTCAAGTCATCGACACTATGTATTATATCTTTTATTATTTCCTCTATCCCTTATTTAAGAATTCTCTCAGCCAAAGTTGTCTAATGTAAGTCTTTCAATTTTCTTTATTTTTAAATGATGTAACCCTTTTACGTTTTGGTTGTATATCTATTTAGGACTTGTTGTAGCCTGTGGTATACTCAGGTAAACGGGTTTTTTTTGGCTAAACCATTTTTCGATCTCTCCAGAATTTTTTATTAATAAGGAATCCTATCCTTAAGTAGCTTGTGTCCTTAAATTTTCTTTTTTTCTTTGAACACTGGGCTATCCAATCTGATTATTTCTCATTCTTCCTTATCAAGTCTATCATTTGATCTTCTTTCCTACAATCTCTCCTTTCCCTAATCTATCTTCTACACTGACTGCTAAATTGATTGTGAAATACAGCTCTGATATGTAACTCTCTTTCTCAAGAAGTTTGAGTGGATCCTCATTACCTTGTGGATAAAATGCAGACTCCTTTTGGGGGCATTTAAAGTTTTTAACAACTGGACTCAAGTTATCTTTCCAGGACAATTACATGCTACTTCCTTCAAGCATTCCATGCTCCAATCAAACCAACCTGTTGTTTTTTTCAACATGACATTCTCTCTACCTTTGTCTTTATACTGACTGTCCTATATGTCTAGGATGCTTCCCAGCTTGATTCACCTAGTTCCTTTTGAGACAAAGCTCAAATGCCACTTTCTTCAACAGGTCTGTCTTGATTTCCATAGATGTTGGTGTTCACTCCCCCTTCCACCAAAATATCTTGATACTTATTTTGATTATGTCATTTATTTATTTATGAGCATGTTGTACACTCTGACTTTCCCTTTCCCATCTACTACCCCCAATGAAAGTCTTTTGAGGTAGGGACAGTCTTTTGGAGTTTTGAATTTAGTGTCTTGCACAATACATGACACTTAGTAGGTGCTTAATAAGTTTGTGTTGATTGACTGGGAGGTGTGTTCTGATGAATGGTCTCTATGACTGGTATCTTTTCCATATTTTAGTGAATTTTATTCATTATTTATTTATTTATTTTAGCAGGCTGGCTATTTTTATATAATCTTGATGAAAGGAGGTGCAATGGGGACAGGGAAAACGTTCATCTCTTGACAAATTTCCCCTGACTGGAACAATCTAATTTAGAAATAGAGTGGTGATCCCTATCTGAATAGGTCATTGACTGTTATCTCATCAAAATGTTCTCTCCCTTCCCCTCCTCTCCCACCCCCCCCCCCCGATTAAGCATTTAGATGCAGCATTATTTGCATGGAGAAAAAAACATGTTATAGCAGATTGATAGCTGATCTTGGAACTAAGAAAAAACTGAGTCTAAATACCACCCCTGACAATTGCTGGTTGTGTGATGGACTAGTCACTTAACCCCTCAGTGCCCTGGAAGGAAGCCCTCAGACAGCAGGCTGAACTAGACTAAAATGTAATTGGGAAATGTGTTACAAAATAAATAAAAATATAATACAATGTAGCTAATGTCAATTTGCAATTTTCTAAGTCAACACGCAACCAGAGGGATCCATTTCTTTTTTAATTTTACAACTCTGTCCTAGACAATTCCACCACTACAAGTTTCACAGAAGGTGATGACCTGCGTTATTAGTGTTGTGAATTTCCTTATTGGTATAAAATTGCTGATTTCCATGAACACCTCGGTCCCTATCTCAATCATCTGAACATTTAAGACGCTCAATATTATAATAATTGGACAAGAAAATATCCATTAATCTTTTCTAAAAGCTCAGTATCATTTTCTCTAAATCTTCAAGAGAAAGGCATTAATCTTTGGAAACTGATAAGGGTAAGTACATCCACTTAGATATGTGTACACACATTCATTAAAACAATGGCTTTGACACTTTTCTTCTAGGTATTTAAAATCCATAGAAGGCCATTAACTTTTGTTGGCATGGCATTGCAAAATCAATGAATCCTTGAGTTGGAAGGGACCTAACCTCCTTCCCAATGAATGAATCTTTGATCTGATATCCCTGAGACTCTCATCATCTATTTTGAGTAAGGACTATTTCCCTGAAGTGTTCTTGACAGAGCTTTCAGTGGAGGAAACATTTTTCTTTAAAATTAGCCATTGCTCTCTCCTCTTGAAACTTGCCCTAAATGGGAAGCCACAGGCTCCTCACAATTCTTAATTCATCTTGGATTCCTTTGTTAGTCAAGGGTGGTCAACAGTTTCCTCCTGACGGTTCTCATTTAATAGTTCAAATGGGGTTCTTAGTATGTTACAAAATGTTAGAACTCATATGGATTTTGAACCTTTCCCCTTCTCCTTTGCATACGTGGCTGATAATGACATCAAAATGATACACTCCCTCCACTAAGATGCATGCATCCTGGAGGGAATGCTGCTTTGCTACTTCAGCAGGGTTAAATGATCCAAAGAAAGATATAATAAGTAGACACCATCTCCAGTGTGTGCCAAGAAAAGAGAAATAAAAAGAAAGAAAACCACAGCTAAGCAAACCAATCCCAGTCTAGTTTGGTCCGGTACTTTGCATTAAATAGATTCTATAAAATTTCCAATGTTAAATGTCTTCAGAAATTCCCAACTAGCCTCAGCCTGAAGCTATTATTTCTGATAATTGAGACTGATGAAAGGTCATGGTATTTTTACAGCTTAGCCGTGACATGCAATATATCACTTTGCTACCATCAAAGGAAATAACTTACACTTCACCGGCAAAATGTTTGATCTTAAGTTTCGCCTCTCTACCCTGTCTCCAGTGTCATTTACTTGGTTTACAGATGCATTGCACATTTAAAATGCTCCAGGAAATTGCCTGGTGTCGGAATGAGATTGTTCAGGTAAAAAAAGCAAATGTTTCAGGATCATTAAGAAATTAATTATGTGAAATGACTGACATGTTTTGGCTGGAGGGGAAGTATCACGTACAGTGTTGCTTATTTGTCTATGACACCAAGGTTCCCTCGTAGAAAACAGTCAAGGAGAAAACAGCGATCAAATGGGAAAAGTCTTGTAGGATGGAAATCAACTCTTGGAGGAAATGCGATGCATATATTTCAGCTCAGGGTTCCCTTGTCTAATTATCAATCGAGACAATAGTTTCTGAAATCTTTCTACATGAGATGATTGGTTCAATTTTTTGGATTAGTTTTTTTTGTTCTCCCTCTGTGGTTGGGACCAGGCCTATAATTTCTTGAGTGGAGGGAAATCCCTTTGAGGTTCTTCCTCTACCAGTGAAGATTGCTGCCTGCTCTGAAACTGAATCTCAAAGAGTTGTTTGGCACACGAGGGTCACACAGACAGTATGTGTCAAAGCTAGCTTTACATTCACTAGTCCATATTTCCTCTTTATGCTTTTGGACTTGACCACTGAAAAAAGTTAGAATGGCAAATCACTTTAATTTGATTAATTATGGTGTGGTCTCATGTTACTTCAGCTCATTTTCCATGAGACTTGATTTCCATGTATAAAATACTTTCACACTTTATTTGATTCCATGACAATCAAGAAATAAGAGATGGAGACATATACACATACAGAGATAGATAGATAGATAGACAGATAGATAGACATAGGCATACGTGTATGTTTATGGAGAGAGAAGGAGAAACAGAAAGAGAGAAGGAAGGGACAAAATGGAACATGTAGAAAATAAAAAAGTTGGGAATTAGGGTAAAGGAAAATCTAGTTTACATTTTTAAAAGGCATTTACATTTATGACACTGTCAAAAATGACTACAAAGTCTGACTGATAGAATTGAAAGGATTAATATATTTATGCATAATTCTGCATGAAATTTTAATAAAATTGAAACTACAAAATGAAAATAAGACTTTTCTATTGTTTTATCTTTTCTTATTTTATCATCTTGAAATCATGGGATCATAGTTCTATATCTTAAAGAGATCTCAGAAGCAAAATGGTTCTAACGTTTCATTTTACGGCTGAGGAAAATGAGACTCAAGGACATAAATTGAGTTGTCAAGGATCACAAAGGTAATAAGTATCAGAGGTAGAATTCAAGTCCAGGTAAATGGTTTCAACCAATTAGTTCTTTTTAACCAATTTATTTCTTAATCATTTTATTCAAATATGTTTTAGAGTTTATAAATTGATAGATCTTTGCTTTTGTCTATCCCTGAAAAAGATTAATTAATTGAAAAGTTTGTTTGCATAGGACCTTTTTTCCCTTTGGTATAAATTATCTGGAAAAGAAGTTTAGTTCTCCAGTCATTTCATAGAGAAGACCTGTCTTATAGGGATTTACAAAATATGAAATAACATTGAGCCCTGCTTTTCTTTTTGTGTTGCCATATGGTTTTCCTCTGTAAATATTCAAGCTAATTTACCAGTCAATCAACAAGCATTTCTTAAGTATTTAATATGTGTCAGGCACTATGCTAAATGTTGAGGATACAAAAGAAAAACAAAAACAATCTTTGCTCTATAAGGTCCTGCCTTACACTCTAATGGAGGAGGTATATTTCACACATGCATACACACATCCACATCCACAGTCTGAATCCTTAATTTGTATTATATGTGTATATAATACATTTAATATATTAAAATGAATATATTTACAAATTATATATTTATATATTAAAATATGTATCCATATATACTCATAGCTCATATTTATAAACATATATGTGCATGTGTTTGTGTTGTATATGTGTACATGTGTATGTGTGTATATATACAGATATACATACATATGAATATATACATAGGTATATACACATACATACACACATATATACACATACACACATATTCAAGTGTATGGAAATTAATTTTAACAGAAAAGGAAAGTTGGAGGTGGAGGGATTCAAGAGAATTCTTCTGTAGAAAGTAGGTTTTGAGCTGAGCCTTAAAGCCAACGAGTAATTCTAACTAAACTACAAAGGGAGTACTTTCTAAGCGCAGGTATAGTAAGTGCAAAGGCTTATGGGTAAAGTAAGGAAATCATTAGTAGCACAGTAAAGCCTGACTGGAGAGTGTGTTGGGGGGAATAATAGGCTACTAAAATTGAAAACTGAGGACGAGGTTAAAGTATGAAGAACTTTAAATATGACACAAAGGAGTTTATGTTTGGTACTAGAAATAAGAACCATTCAATTTTATTGAGTGGAGTGTGTATTTCTGTGTGTTTGTTGGTGGGGTACAGTTAGTGACATGGTCAGATCTACCCTTTAGGAAAATTACTTTAGATGTTGAGTTGACAATTAGTTGGAGCAAGTGAGAGCTTTAAGTCAGGGACAGCAATTAGAATAATATTGTACTAGGTAATGTGAGAGGTGATGACCTGAACTAAGGAGGTGGCTCTATGAGTGTAGAGAAGGTGACAAAGCAGAGCTGGAGGAAGCTATGGGGTCTAGGAAAGAGGAATTAATTTATTTCCATGTTCTTATTTCTGGACTCTATAGACTCATGCTTGAGTATTTTCTCAGCTATTTCATCAAGTTCAGTGTCAGACCCTGATTTTTAACTTTTCTTTTTTTAAATTGGTCAGCCTCTCACTTTGCTTTTACTGTTCTCCACATAACAAAAGGAATTTTTCCTCAGTTAAAGTCCTTTGAGTCTAGTTCTCAAAAATAGAACCAAGTTACACCCAGCATGAGTTGTTTTTATTTTCTGTCATTTTCTGATCAGTTTCCCAGGTGTATTGGGGTGTATCCCTGAGATTTATGGAATGGGAATGTTTCCTGTTTGCTGAACTTTCAGCCAGGCACTGTGAGGAGATAATAAATGAATTCAATAAAGATACCCTGAAGGATATTCCAATTCAAAATTTAATCTAGATTCTCCCTGTTGGCTTAATATAGTGCATTACACACAGTAGGTACTCGATTTTGTTGGCTAAATGAATGAATAAATGGAAAAACTGATTATGTTTCTATTGTCAAATGTTGAAATGATGCTAACTATTCAAAGAAATAAATCAAGAACTTTGCCCAAATTCTATTAAATAAGTGCCCTCTCTTTCAAAATTCAAACCTTTAAGTTCTCAGGGGAAATTATATTACAGATAAACTCAAAGCCCCATATTCATAACACAGGTATATAAAAGCAGGTGATCATTTTATAATTCAAATGGATTTTTAACAAAGTTATTTTCATTCTGATATAGAGTAAAATTATGGGAAGATTGAGATGTAAAGGACCAATGACATGAAATTAAAATTATTCATACATATCCTGTTTGAAGTGGCTCCTGATATTAAAATCCATCTAGAACAATATCAAATTGAGGAGATACTGTGAGGTTCTCTGGATGTTCCTAGTTGTGGGGAATGTTGTTTAGACTGCATCCAGTCCTAGAATGTTATAAATGAGATTCATCCCCTTAAAAAAAAGTTTAGGGGGCGGAGCCAAGATGGCGGAGTAGAAAGACTCACATTTGCTAGCTCCGAATCCACAGCCCATAGATTTCCTGTAAAAAGAACTCCTGACAAATTCTGGAACAGTGGAAGCCGCGCAGCAACACAGTGAAGGAGATTTTCCTTGCAGAGAGCCCTGAAAAACCGACCACAAAGGTACCCCAGACGGGAGCGGAGTCCTCCCCTTCCCCTGCCCTGGCCACACCGCAGTGAGAGGAGCGAGCAGACCCAAGCAGACTTCAGGGACCAGAATCTCCTGCAGCTGCGAAGGTCCCTCCACCCACAGACACACAGGTCAGTGGGAGAGATGGGCTGAGAGGGGAGCGGGGTATCTCCGGGACTTGGACCCCCTCGGGAGGTGGTGGCCGCAGCAGAGGCAGAGGCAGCTCGGCCAGAGACTCCCAGAGCAGGCAGGAGCTCCACCCCAGCTCCACTACAAAAGATCTCTGCATAAACCCCCTGAGGGAACTGAGCCTGAGAGGCAGCCCTGCCCCCACCTGAGAACCAGCAGATAAGCTCCCATTGAAGAGCAGTCAGGCCTGCCGCCAAAAGCCCTGAGGCTGGGGAGCAGCATTTGAATCTCAGACCC
>CM053771.1:499812000-499856136 GCA_028658325.1 Potorous gilbertii | reverse complement strand
GAGGGAGCAATTTGAAGTCAACACTCAGGGAAGGACAGGATCAAAGGAGAGATTAGAAACAATGGGGGGCAGGATAGGATGGAGGGAAATATAGTTAGTCTTACCTAGCACGACTATTATGGAAGTCATTTGCAAAACTACACAGATATGGCCTATATTGAATTGCCTGCCTTCCCAAAGGGAATGGGTGGGGAGGGAGGGATGGGGAGAAACTGGAACTTAAAGTTTTAGGACCAACTGTTGAGTATTGTTCTTGCTACTAGGAAATAAGAAATACAAGTAATGGGGAATAGAATGTTATCTGGCCCTACAGGACAAAAGGGAAGGTGGGGTAAGGGAAGGGAGGGATGATAGAAGAGAGGGCAGATTGGTGATATGGGTAATTAGAATCTCCAGTGTATCAAGGAGTGGGGAGGGGACAAATGAGGAGAATTTGGAACCCAAAATCTTGTGAAAATGAATGTAAAAAGTTAAATAACTTTATTTAAAAAAAAATTAGCTCAATAATCCAAACAAGAAAAAACAAATGGACATCAACCAACATAGTCCAAGAGTAAAGAAATCTTGAAGGGACACTGTGCATGGACAGTATGATAATTTAAAGATTGAATAGGGATGAGGTAGTAGACTAACTTGGATTGTGCACACTGGAGAGTCCTTTTAATTACCCTTAAATTTTCTCTGAAACAAAAGTTTATTAATGATAATATTCTTCTCGTGATGCCATATGACTGTGAATCAGGGAACACCAAAAATCACAAAGAACCAGAGGCCATAAAGTCATGGCATATTAATAAAAATGATTAGTGTAAAGTTCAAAACATATCATCAAGAGAGCTATTTCTTGGAAAGACTGGGTGCTTGGTTCTGTAGTAAGAAGGATGGACAAGTTGCATGTAGCCTGAATATTCACACAATGTAAAGTATCTAAAGGGAGGCTCTCACCATATTGGGTAAAGTCTTATGAAAAAATCTATGGGCGGTCATTAATGAGAGCTGCATAGGCTGATAAGGTGGGTATAGGTTGCCATTTGGAATATTGGAGGGAGTATGCCAATACTTTAGATCACCCATTCAGAGGAAGTATCTGAGAATCTATCAACCATATTCCTTCAGTTTGGTGATAATTGGTGTTCATTATACTGCTTAGGCCCTGAAATTCCTAGATTGCTTGATGACCTATTTTAATTGTATTTTGTATGATTATTGTATTTTTTGCATTTAATTGTATTTTTTGTGTTGTATTTTGTATGATTATTGTATTTTTTGTATTTAATTGTATGTTGTATTTTTTTGTATTTAATTTGTATTTAATTGTATTTCATATGATTGAGTCATTCATACTCAAATCCTGAAGAAAGACTTGAAACCACGTCCTCCTTCCCCCAAATATGAGGTAGATAATACTCATATTATCACCAACAGATGGAGGGGGCTCCTGAGTCTCAGAATCCAAAGTTATAGGTCAAGTTAGTGGCAGGCTGAGGTAAGACAGAAAAGGAGGTAGGGGATGGCAAAATGTAGAGAAGGCAAGTGAGCAATAATGGTCCATGCTTGCATACAGTAGACATTTAATAAATGTTGATAAATTGAATTTAACCTTAGGAGATCCACCTTCAAGAATCAGTAAGAGCCCCTGAAGGAAATAAAGACTAGAAAATTGAAATGAATGTGGAGAAACAGGAAGGTGTGATCTCTAATATAAATGATTTAGCAAACAAAGAAATACTTTCCCTAAGCAGTTCACCGAGTTGACATGGTCATGCAGGTCTGTATTACTTTTGTCCACACCTTGGAGTCAGGAGGAAGGAGAACATGCATCTGCTCTGCATCCATCGTGAAATGAGAACCAGACTAACAAAAGTCATGATAGTCAGAATGATGATTGTTAAAAAATCCCTAGTTGTATAAGATAGAGACAGCTTGAAGGTGTTTGCTGGTGGCTGGTGGCATGGACTTGTATTTCCTAAAGAGAGAGAATAAGTATAACTGGGAGGAAAGCATGATGATCACGGAATTCAGAAGACAGACCTGGAATTGCACCAGAGGCTGATTTTTTTTCCATTTGAACAGGAATTTTTAGACTTCAGTTTTCAGGGATCCAATTGGTATAATTACACATGATAGCAATATAGAGCAATCCCCAAACTAAACATTCTGGGATAAATAGCAGTCCCAAGTGAAGAACATTAACAGTTCACATGGGAAAGGTAAACAAAATACAACTTTTGGCTAACCTCTTGCTATCCTTTAAAATTCAGTAAACTATAATGAGGACTATGAATTGCGATGAAGGGAGCTAATTTGTGTCTAATTTTGGAGAGTTGAAAAAAGTCTTTTTAGTGATTGGATAAAGCCCAGAACATTTTGAACAATTGACAGTATGATATAATACCGAAATGTGCTATATTAGCTCTATCTGGGGAAAATAATGTGATTATAATTTGGCAGCAATATATAATGGAAACTTTTTTTATCTTGCAATTTTGTCAGAGAAAATATAATTTTAATAGTTATATCACTTTTGTTTTTTTCTAAAAATTATTTACTTTTATTCCATTTAAAAAATGAATTTCAAATTCTCTCCCTCTCTTGAACTTCTCCACATGTTAAGAAAGCACGCAATATGATATTATTTATGTATATGAAATCATGAAAAACATATTTCCATGTAAGTCATGCCACAAAAAGGCAAGAAAAATTTTTAAAAAGTGAAAACAAAAGATTCAATTCTTCTTCTGGAGATGTGCA
This sequence comes from Potorous gilbertii, assembly GCA_028658325.1. Lineage (NCBI taxonomy): Eukaryota > Metazoa > Chordata > Mammalia > Diprotodontia > Potoroidae > Potorous > Potorous gilbertii. The sequence continues at coordinate 499,853,385 of CM053771.1, read as the reverse complement.
ACATTTTTCATCATGAATCCTTAAAAATTGTCTTGTATCATTGTCTTGAGCAGAGTAACTTTCAAAGTCAATTTCAAAATCAGTTTCAAAGTCTTTCAAAGTCAATCATCATTACAATATCACTGTTACTATATACTGTTTTATACACTTTGTTATTATGGTTCTGTTAATTTTGCTTTCCATCAGGTTATATAAATCCAAGGTTTTCTGAAAACATCCTTGCTCGTCATTTCTCATATCACAATAGTATTCCATCAAAATTATATACCACAACTTGTTCATCCATTCCCCAATTGATGGTCATCTCCTTAATTTTACAATCTTTTCAAATAGAAAAAGAATTGCTTAAATTATTTTTTCATACATATAGATCCTTTTCCTTTGTTTTCTTTGGGATACAGATCTAGTAGTGATATTGCTAGGTCAAAGCATATGCACAATTTCATAGAATTTGGACATATCTCCAAATTGTTCTTAAGAGTAGTTGGACCAATTTACAACTCCAACAGCAGTGCATTAATGTCCCCATTTTTCCATATGTTCTCTAGCATTTGTCACTTCTTTTTTTTATCAATTGGATAGGTATGTAGAGGTACCTTAGAGCTTTTTTAATTTGTAGTTCACTAATTAATAGTGGTTTAGATTGGGACACTCTTGCATTGTTGGTGGAGTTGTGAACTGATTCATCCATTTTAGAGAGTAATTTGGAACTATGCACAAAGAGCTAAAAAAATTTCAGAAAAAAATCTGGAAGGACCTACATGAACTGATACTGAATGAAAAGAGGAGAGTCAGGACAACATTATACAACAGTAACAGCAACATTGCATCATGATGAACTATGGGTGACTTAACTCTTTTCAGTAATACAATGATCCAAGAGAATTTCGAAAGACTCATGATGGAAAATCGTATCCACATCCAGGGAAAGAAGTATAGATTGAAGCATACTACTTTTATTTTTGTAATGGTTTTTCCTTTTTGTTCTGTTTCCTCTTTCACAATATGACTAATATGGGAATATGCTTAACATTATTGCACATGTATAAACTAAAAATAATAGTGACAGAGTATTTTTAATATGTCTATAAATAGATTGGATTTCTTCTGAAAACTGCCTGTTCATATCCTTTGTCCATTTGTCAATTGGAGAATTTACTTATTTGTATTATTTATAAAAATAAAATAGCTCTGACCCCTATTTAATAGATAAATGAGGCCTTCATCAGAGAAACTTGCTGTAACTTCCCCCCACCCCAAGTTTCCTCCTTTCATTTTTATTTCATTGGCCTTATTTGTGTAAAATATTTTAAATTGTATATAACCAAAATTAGTCATTTTACTTCTTGTGATTCCCTCTATCTCTTTCTTCCATTATTCATATTTCTAACAGGTAAAATATTCCATGTTCCCCTAATTTGCTTATAATATCACCTTTTATGTCTAAATCACGTTCCCATGTTGACTTTATCTTAGTATTTGGTGCAGAATGTTGGTCTATACATAGTTTCTGTTATACTGTTTTCTAATTTTCCCAGAAGTTTTTGTCAAATAATGAATTCTTGTTCCCAAAGCTTTGTCTTTGAGTTTATCAAACTTTATATTATTTAGTCATTTAATACTGTGTATTGTATACCTAACATAATCCACTCTCAGCCTCCCTATTTCTTGCTAGCACCAGATTGTTTTCAAGATTACCACTTTGGGCTTTAGTTTGAAATCTGGTATTGCTAGGCTACCTTCCTTCATTTTTTAAAATTGATTTCCTTTATATTTTTGACTTTCTGTTCTTCCAGATGAATTTTGTTTTGCTTGTTTCCAGCTTTGTAAAGTATTTCTTTTGGTAGTTTGACTAGTATGGCACTGAATAAGTAAAATTAATTTAGATAAAATTGCAATGACTATTATTATATCACTGCTATAGCTGGCATTTTAGTATTATATTGACTAACAATGGTGATAATGCATATCTTTGCTTCACTCCTGATCTTCCTGAGAAGGCCCCTCATTTATTCTCATTACAGATAATGCTAAATGGTGGTTTTGTATAAATGCTACTTAACTATTTTGAGGAAAGCTCCATTTATTTCTATACTGCCTAGTGTTTTTTTCTTCCATCTTTTTTTTTACTTTAAGTAGTATTTTACTTTTTTCCACAATTACATATCAAGTAAATTTTTCACATTTATTTTGACAAGATTTTGTGTTCCAAATTTTTCTCCGTCCCTCCTCTCTTCTAAAAATGGTAGGCAGTTTGAAATAGTTTATACACATGATATCATGTAATACATATTTCCCTATTCAGAAGAAATAGATAAAAAGAAAAAAATATGAGAAAGAATAAAGTAAGTGAAAAGATATGCTTTGGTCTGGATTCAGAGTCCATTAGTGCCTTACACTCTCCTTTCAGAATCCTTTGTATTTGTCTTAGATAGTTATGTTGCTTAGAAGAACTGAGTCATTTATAGTTGATCATCAAGCAATGTTACCGATACAGTGTTTCCTTGGTTTTGCTAATTTCACTTTGCATCAGTTTTTACAAGTCTTTCCTGTTTTTCTTATGAAATTCACTTGCTCATCATTTCTTATAGCACAATAGCATTCTATTATATTTATTTACCATACTTTATTCAACCATTCCCCAAATGATGGGCCTCTCCTCAATTTCCAATATTTTACCAGTACATACAGGGCTGCTATAAATATTTTACATCTGGATGTCCTTTTCTCTTTTTATGATCTCTTTGGCATATGGACCTAGTAGTGGCATTGCTGGATCAAAGAACATGAACAGTTTTATAGCCCTTTGAGAATAGTTCCAAATTGCTCTCCAGAAAGGCTGCATCAGTTCTCAACTCCACGAAGAGTGCATTAGTGTTCCAATTTTCCCACATCTTTTCCCAAATTTATCATTTTCTTTTTTTGTCATATTAGCCAATCTAATTGGTAGGAGGTGGTATATCAGAGTTGTTTTACTTTGCAATTCTCTAATCAAAGTGATTTAGAGTACTTCTTCATGTGCCTACAGATAGCTTTGATTACTTCACATGAAAACTGCCTGTTCATATACTTTGATATACTATTTATCAATTGGGGAATAGTTTGACTTCTCATAAATTTGACTCAGTCCTTGATATATTTGAGAAATGAGGTCTTTATCAGAGACACTTGCTGTATAGGTTGTTTCCCACATATCTGCTTTCTTTCTAGTTTTGGTTGCATTGTTTTGGTCTGTGTGGTTTTTTTTGGCAACATAACTATTATGGAAATATTATGTATGGCTACACATGTATAATCTATGTTCAAATAGCTTGCTTTCTCAGTGATGGGGGAGTGGAGATGGAAAAGAGAAAATTTGGAGTGCAAAATTAAAAATAATTAAAAATTTTGCTTACATGTAATTGAGAAAATAAAATGGAATAAAATTTTTTCTGCATCTATAGAAATGACATGATTTTTATTGTTTTTTGTTATTGATATAGTCAATTATGCCGATAGTTTCTTAGTACTAAACCAGTCCTGCATTCCTGGTATAAATCCCACATGGATAAAGTGTTTAATCTTTGTTATATATTGCTATAATCTCCTTGCTAATATATTTAAAATTTTTGCACGAAAATTCATTAAGGAAATTGGCCTACAGTTTTCTTTATGTTTTTGCACTCCCTGGTTTAGAAAAAAATAAACCAATTTGTGTAATAGGAGGCATTTGGTAGGACTCCTTAACATTTATTTCCACATAATTAATATAGTATTGGAATTAATTCTTCTTTAAATAGATGGTAGAATTCACTTGTGAATTCATCTGGACCTGGGGATTTTTGTCTCAGGGAGTTAATTTATTATTTATTCATTTTTTCTAAGCTAAAGTTATTTAAGTATTCTCTTTTTCTGATAATCTGGACAAATTATATTTTTGTAACCATTTATCCATTTCACTTATATTAACAGCTTTTTTGGCATATGATTGGGTAAGTTAGCTCCTAATAATTTCTTTAATTTCATCTTCATTGGGGGTGCATTCACCTTTTTCATTATACTGTTGATTTTGTTTTGTTTTTCTGTCTTTCTTTAAATCAAAATAATCAATGATGCATCTATTTTATTGTTTATTTTTTTATAAAATAAACTTGTTTTATTATTAGTTTGGTAGATGATTATTTCAACTTTCAGTTTTATTAATTTCTCCTGTGATTTTCAGGATTCATATTTTTGTGTTTAATTGAAAAATTTTAAATTATTTTTTAAAATCAATTCCCAATCCCTTGATCTGCTTTCATTCTTATATTGATAAAAGCATTTAGAAATATAAAATTTTCCCTAAGTACTGCTTTGGATGCAACCCACAAATTTTGTCTCATTCTTGTCATTTTCTTTAATGAAATTATTGATTGTTTCTATGATGTATTCTTTGACCCACTCATTCTTTAGGATTAGATATTTAGTTTCTAATGAATTTTTTAATCTATGCTTCTAAGGCCCTTTAATGAATGTAATGCATTGTGGTCTTAAAAGAGTTCATTTAATATTTCTACTTTTCTGAATTAATGAGATTTTATGCTCTTATAAATGATCACTCATATCCCCTTCTACTCACTTCCCTATTTGGATAGGTAGATTCTTGTACCCAGTTAGTGTGTGTGCATGTGTGTGCGTGTGTGTGTGTGTGCACACACACACACACATACGCACACACATATTCTCCATTCTCAACCAATTATGATGAGAGTGACATGAGAGTGATAACACTGCCTGCTGTACCCCATATTTTCCTCTTCACCGTTAAAGGTCTTCCTTGCATATGTCTTAGGTGAGATAATGTTCTCTATTCTTCCTCTACCTTCTCCCTTCTCTTTCTCACACGTTCATTTCTTTTTAGATCATCCCAGCATAATCAATTCACATTTATCCCTCTCTATGTAGATGCCTTTTAACTGCTTGAAAATGATAAAGTTCTTAGGCATTGCGTATGTCATTTTCCCATATAGGAATATAAACTGTTTAACTTTACTGAGTCCCTTATGAGTTCTCTTTCATTTTTACCTTTTCATACTTCTCTTGAGTCTTCTGTTTGAATGTTAAATTTTTTATTCAGCTCTGGTCATCAGGAATGCTTGAAAATCCTCCATTTCTTTAAATAATCCTTTGTTCCTTTGAAGTATCATACTCAGTTTTGCTAAATAGGTGATTTTTTGTTTCAATCCTAGATCCTTTGCCTTCCAGAAAATCATGCTCCAAATCTTCTGATCCTTTAATGTAGAAGCTGAGAAATCCAACTGTGACTCCACAGTATCTGAATTTTTTACTTCTTGTTACTTGAAATATTTTCTCCTTGGTCTGAGAACTCTGGAATTTGACTATAATATTACTTGGAATTTTTGCTTGTGGATCTATTTCAGGAAGTGGTTGGTGTATTATTTCAATTGCTATTTTATCCTCTAGATCTAACATATTGAGGCAGTTTTCCATGATAATTTCTTGAAATAAGATATGTCTTGACTTTAAGCTAGTCCCATAATTCTTAAATGATCTCTCCTCAACCTATTTTCCAGGCTTGTTATTTTACTGGCTAGTTATTTCACTACACACACACACACACACACACATATATATATATATATATATATGCAGATATATACACATATGTAATATGTATATAATATGTGTATATTATATATAATATGTATATAATATATGTATATTATATATAATATATGTATATAATACATATATTTTAAATTTTGTTTCATTGTTTCTTGATGTCTCATGGATTCATTAGTTTCTACTTGCTAATTCTAAGTTTTAAGGAATTTTTTTTTTTGAATGAGCTTTTGTACCTCCTTTTCCCATTTGGTCAATTCTGCTTTTTAAAAGATTTCTATTCGTTTGTGAATTTTGTATCTCCTTTTCTATTTGGCCAGTTTCTATTATTCTTCATATTTTCTTTCTTTTTATACCAAATTGTTGATATTGTTTTTCATAATTTTCTTGTGTCTCATTTCTCTTCTCATTTTTTCTTTAGTAATTTCAGAAATTCTTCTTGGGCTTGTGTCCAATTTGTGTCTTTCTTTGAGACTTTTTTTGTAGCTATTTTTACATTGTTGTCTTCTGAGTTCATGTCTTTTATCTTCCCCACCATAGAAAGGCTATTTTTTTAAATTTTCAAGTTCCTTTTTTGTCTTTTGCTTATTTTTTCAGACATTTTTTGACTTGGCATTTTATGTTAAAGTTGGGCTTTGTTCCTGAGATGAGGGTGGGGGTGTTTCAAGCATTTCACATTTTATCTACTTCTGCTTTCCGAGCTAATTCTAAGGGTTTAGAAGTTTTCAGATTTTCTAAGGTAATATAATTTGAGGAGCAGTATGACCAATGCTCTCCTGGTCTGTACTCTGGTCTTTACCCAAGATGAGCCCCTACTCCCCTGCACCTGCATGTGTAAGCTCTTTTCTGGGCCTTGGAAATATGACTAGGTCCTTTACTCTGCTATGACCCTAGATTGTAGTGCTCTTCTCCTCCTTCACACTGTGACCTGGAACCACAATTGTATGGGCAATGCATCAATGTCTTGTACCCCATGCTAGTTCAGCTTCCTCTGTAATCTCTTTCTGATCATTCATCCAACTCTCTTACTATTGGTAGGCTAAGAGCTCTAGAAGCTTCTGCTTCACCTGGTGAGGCTGTCACCAAGGACCAACATTAGTGTTGCTGCTTTGTGCGTTCTGGGTTGGCCTCCATCCTGGCATCACAGAACTGTATCTCTGATTTCCTAAGTTGTCTTGAGTTAAAAAAAAATGTCTCACTTCAACCTCTTGTTGGCTAAGCTGCCACATAATTGGATTTGTGGGTTATTTTTAAATTGTTTGGAGGGGAGTGTTAGGAAAGTTTGTCTGAGTACTCCAACATCTTGGCTCCCTCATGTCACATTATTATAAGTTAAGAAATATACCATAGTGGATACAGAGGGAGGGTGTGGAATTGGGTGATGGGTTCAAATCCACCTTCTGAAACTTACTGTTTGTGTGACTATAGGCAAGTTACTTTGTGTCTATCACAGATGGGTTCATGATGTGGTAGTATGTACCTGTAGTAGTATGGGTTGCTATGAGGCTCATATGAAATAAATATATAAAGTACTTTCTAAACTTTAAAACACCATGAACACATCAGTTATTACTGTTTGGATTAAATTATCATTGTGTTTATGTGAAGTGCTTAGCTTTTTATTATTCAGATTCTAATGAGTTTTAGGTGATTATAGTAAAATCTCCTACTTTTGGGTATGTTCTCATGCTGAGATCATGGGACGGTGTTTTCCTCTGCTATGTTCACATACTCATCTGGTGTATAGACAATTTGTGAATGCAAGAAGAACGACCTTCAACACTGACATTCTTTAGTGTCTTCCAGTTTTTCTATCAGGCTGCTAGGGATTCATTTCCTCTTTCATCCCTTTCCTCTGCACAATGCCATTTTTCTAGAGTCCCCTTCCTCTCTTCTTAGTTGACCCATCTGTTCTCGGATTATAGTTGTCTCTGCATGAACACTATGTAGCAGACGTGGTTTGGCCCAATAACAAGGGCAGTAGAAAGACTTTTGCACACTTGTCACGATCAGTGAACATACAATTAGTTTATATTAGCACATCATGCTAAAAATACACTCCCCTCCACAAAAACAAACACCTGCCATAAGGCAAAGTATGATGTGCTGTGTGTGCTTTAAACACATTTTGATATATGTTTGAGGGTGTTGGCAATGCTGCTTTTGAGTAGTGACTGCATGTTTTCATCAGATTTGCTTTTAATATTTAAGTGGTGATATGCACTAAAGAATATAGGCATGGTGATTTGTGTCTAAGGTTAAAATTGGAATAAAGAGATGAAATTATTAAGAAATTTCAGTTACATTTATGGACTTAATGAAGTTGAGCCATATTTTCAATTATTTAAAAAAAACTGGTCAATGAACATTCATTAAGTGCCAACTGTTGACCAGGCACAATGTTAATCCAGAGCTATGATTTTATCAGAGGGAAGATATACTAATGGAGATACTTTCTTTAAAATTTTCGGTCTTGGAAGACATTAAGAGGTTAAATGACTTGGACAAAGTCACACAATAAGTATGCATCAGAGATAAGACTTGAACTCCTAACTTCTGTCTTTAAGCCCAATCCTCCATTCCATACAGCACACTGATTGTCATGCTACTATGTTACACTATTTTTTCTCAATCACCGTTATATTTTGTTTCATATCACCCTAATTTCCCAAATTATTGCTTCCCATCTCATATCCAGAGAGTGACTTCTTTGATCAGGAGGCAGTTAGGTACTATAGTGGTTAGAGAGATGGACATGGAATCAGGAAACCTTGAGTTCAAATTGAGCCTCATATACTGCTTAGCTCTATGATGCTGGACAAGTCACGTAACCTTAGTTTTCTCAAACAAAACAGGACAAAATTTCAAAGCCATCTGACTAGGTCCATTCCAAATTTATTAGGCAATCTCACCTGAGTCTTCGCTGCAGCAGAGCAATCCTTTTATACCTCCTTAACTGATCCACTATCCCACTCACTATCCCACCACAGCAGTTCTTTGAGAAGAGGAAAGAATCTACCTTTCCCCCAGCCTCTGATAACTGGATATCAGATGACTTTGTCAATGTCATGATGTTCTAAGGTCTTCACCCTTAACCTCCCACAATATATCGTATACCATGTGTATGTTATATTCCTCTTATCCCAGGCATAGAAATTGCTTGTTTATTGTGATAAAGTTCAGCATGGAAAATGAAAGCAGAAACATTTGATTTAAATCCAATAAACCATTGCTCTGATATATTGGCTGAGAGATCCTGGAAAAATAGATGAAATACTTAATTTTTTCGGTGCCTCAGGCAAGTCTATAAAGTCTTAAGTTACAGAGTAGGTAGAGAGCTGAATTGGCAGAAGGAATTTCTTCACTGGGCATACCCTAGATCAATAAATTAACAAATCTGGACAAAACAACCCCAGATATTACATACAAAATCCCACCAACCTATCAAATAAAGTGAACTTCAAGTACCAAAACATCCTTTTCTGGACACCCTTTCCATATATGTTTACTATCTTTCTATTATAATGTAAACACATTACGTTTACCTATCCCTAACAACCAAGAATTTGACACATATTAAATTCTAAATAAATGATTTTCATTCAATCAATCCTTCTTTCATCCACTTGCTTTTCCATTCATTTTTTTCATCTATTCTAAACACTTAACTAGGATAGTTTCTGTTACATATTTCCCTTCCCTTTCAATGCTTATCATTTCATTTTTGTTGAAATACGATATTGTTAAAATTGTCTGCTTTTTGATAGTCAAAGACATCAAGTTGACATTCACCTGAATGTCAATTAGACAATTCACAAATTAAAATGCTATGTTTCATAAATGTGCCAATGTTTGATCTAGTCTTATAAATCCTGGGAATGTTCTCAATTTTCTTAAATAAGAGGCAGACTCTTTTCATAGACAATGATAGACTTGAAGTGAAAAACATTTGAACTAGAAACTTGCTTTAAGTACTTTATAGCTATATTACCAGTGTCAAATTATTTAAAGTCTCTGACCCTCAATTTTCTCATCTGTAAAAAAGACATCATAATACCTACATCACATATTGTGATAAAATCTGAAAAATGCTTCAAAAAGTTAAAATCACAATAGAAATATCAATTCTTACTATTTGTCTTACCACTTTTATTATGTCTGAACACTGAATGGGATCTGTCCTATTCTTGGGTGTCACTTAATGAGTAAGCACAATTGTTCTACAAGTACAACAGCTGTATTGTACTTGAGGAGACAGGTTTGAGATGAGCCCTCAGCAGAGGCCTACACATATTAATATCTCATAGCAATGATACTGAATCTAAATTTGAGCATGACCTAGGAAGGATGGCATCTAGGGGATCTAGTTATTGGCAGTGGATGAAAGATATATCATCTTACCTTTTTATATTTGGCATATAACCAAACTTTTGTATTATCTTGACTCTTATGTTATCCTGTGGCTCCATGATATTTGAATTTCTTTTGGGCTGCTTTTGCAGTATTTTCTCTCTAACCTGTATTTTGCTATAATATTCCTGAGGGTTTTAATTTGGGGATATATTTCACAAGGTGACTGATAGATTTGATAGATTCTTTCAATTTCTATTTTACCTCCAGAATTTAAAATACCAGGGAAGTTTTCCTTGATAATTTCTTGAAATATGATATCACCTTTCAAGTAGTCAATTATCACATTATCTCTCCTTGATTTTATTTCCCAGGTCAGCTCTTCTTTCGATCAGAACTTTCACACTTTCTTCTTTTTTTCATTTGTTAACTTTGTTTTATTTTTTCTTTAGGTCTCATGAAGGCACCAACTTCCATTTACCCAAATCCAATTTTTGAGAAATTATTTTCCTCATTGTACTTTTGTACCTCTTTTTCTATTTGGCCAATTCTGCTTTTTAAAGAATTCTTTTCTTTGAATTTTTATGCCTCCTTTACCATTAGATCAACTCTGTTTGTTTTAAGATGTCATTTTCTTCTGTATATATTTTGTGTCTTAAGCTGCTAATTCTTTTTATCATTTTTTTTGTATCACTCTCCTGTCTTTTCCCACTTTTTTCCTGTACCACTCATATCACTTTCACTCTCAAAAATTCTTGCTGAACTTGTGTCCAATTGGTATTTCCTTTGAGGCTTTGCATGTAGCTTTCTTTTCTCACATTATTTTCATCTGAATTTACTGCTTGGTCTTCCCTGACACAATATTAGCTTTTTATGGTCAAAATTTTTTGTTTGTTTTTGTTTGCTCATTTTTTTCACTTTCAATTTTATATTAAACTTAGGCTTTGTTCACTTGATCTAAAAACTCACAACTTTTTTTGTGCTGCTATTTTCAGCATTAGTTCTGGAGGTTTGCAAGTAATCCAGTGCTTCCAAGGTAATGTAATCCAGCGGCAGTTATAGTCACTGGTCTTTAACCAGGAAGGCTCTTTGCTCTTCTACAGCTGCAATCACTAGTGTTCCTGTCTGCCTTGGAGCTATGATGATGAGTTGCATATGGGCAATAGATTGGTAAATAAGTACTAGCAAAGGGCCCCCTTTAATGTCCTTCTGACCAGTTGTCCAACCCCTTTACTATTTCTGGACTAGGAACTCCTGAAGATACTGTTACTGCTTCTATGGCTGCTGCCTCCAAGGCCACCACTAGTGCTGTGTCATATGTACTTTGGGCCAGCTCCCACCTAAGTGTCAAAGATCTTTCCTACCAATGTCTGAAGTTGTCTTGGACTGGAAAAGTCTCTCTCTCTCTCTCTCTCTTTCTCTCTCTCTCTCTCTCTTTCTCTCTCTCTCACCTTTTGTTGACTGCCACTTCAAAGTTTGATTTGAGGAATTATTTTAAAGTTAGGAGAGCCCAATTGGATTGAGACTTCTATTTGACAATCTTGGCTCCACTTCCTAAAACCATCTTAAAAACAATAATAGTAGAAGATAGGATGGAAGGGATGATATATGCCTTGTTCTGTTCTCATGTGATTTTTGACATCTTCCAATATGTCTCCATATTTTGCAATCTATTCTTTCCTTATAACTTGAATATACTAAGTTTTTGTTATTATGATACTGGCTTAAAATATAATTTTTGTTATTTTTTAAAATTATTTTATTATAATTTATGGATTAATTTTATATTTGCATGATTGTGGGTAACCCTTTTGTCAATAGCAGTGCTTCTGTTCCAGGAAATTGTATTTGCTGAATTCTCGAGGGTACTTTGAGGTCTCTGATACCTCCTCTTTCTTAATTATTTCCTAGCCCATATTTAGCTTGATTGTACATATTTGTTTGCATATTGTCTTCCCTGTCAGGCTATGAGTTCCTTGAGAGAATGGATTGTTTTTTGCCTCTTTTTTGGATGCCCAGTGTAGCACAATGCCTGGCACCTTGTAAGCCCTTGATAAATAATTATAGACTAACTGCCTAATTTGGTCATACCCATTTTGAATGATATACCACTTCTTATATATTAACCATTGTTATTAACCTTATTTATACCCTCTTGCTTCCCCTGTCCTTTAGGCCATCTAAAATTTTGATTTTCCATATAAATACAGAATATACTTTCGAAAGATTTAAATTTGTTTTTAATTTAATGAATTAGATTAATATTTATTCAATAATAATTAATTATAATAGCAATTATATTATGTGATAATATAATTATATTATTATATGGACTATATATTAAAATATATTATAAAAATTAATAATAATCATTTAATTAAATTAATTAAAATAATATTTAAAAGGCTTTGTTTCTGCAAGGGTTAAGAACCACCTACCTGGAACATCTACTTATATGAAATCCTTCTTCCCAAGTGTCTGACAAATAAGATGTAACTGTCATTGGACTAGTATTTCTCTTTTTGGGACGTGTTAGGTGTTTTACTCTTAAAATAAGGATAAGAAATTGTGAAATGATTTTCAATGTAAGACAATATACCTAGGGAAAAATAATCAGAAACACATACATTCAATGACAGCTCAAACTTGTGCCAGTGAAGGCTAAGGGGAGGATACAAGTCTGCAATTTGATATTTCAGTAAAATAACCAATGTGGTTTGAGATCTTTTATATTTCAGGGATAGCACCTCTTGAAGTGAGGCTGTAATAATCCCTCTTGATTGTACTCTGGTGAGGGAGCACCTGGTATACTATACTTCATTTGGGACATCTCACTACAAGGGAGATGTAGTCTAGTGGAAGAAATTAAGAGAAATCTAATTAAAATCTATAACGAATATGGAAGTTGTCTGGAGATAAGAGAAATGTAATCTCATGTAATCTCACAATGTTGGGTGGTCCTGTGCCAGTGCCTCCCATGTCTCATATCAATTCCAAAATTCTTCAGAGAGCCTTTGAGAGGGTCCTTGTGTTGCTGTTTCTGACCTCCATGTTAGTGTTTACCTTTTGTGAGTTCTCCATAAAATATTCTTTTAGGGAAAAGCACACACAACTCTCCTCAATGTCCCCCCACTCATTACACATGCACACATACTCATACTTACAATGTTACCTTACATATGTTCTCCTATTGGCTTTCCTGGCTTTATTTATGCTCCAACTAAAATCCCAATTACTACAACATTTCCAATCTCCATTAAATCTAGAGCTTTCTCTCTGTCAATTATCTCCCATCTATTTTACAATGCACTTGCATATTTGTTGTCTTGAACCTAAAGGTTTGAATTATACTCTGATCTCTTTGGGGGTAGAACTATCTTTTGTCTTTTTACATCTGCAGTATTTAGCAGAGTGCTTGGCATATAGGAGATGCTTAATAAATACTTATTGATTGATATATCTATCTAACATTTTTGTTTATTATATATGTGCACATATAAATATACATATGCCTATGAATCTAGGTATGTGTTATGCAAATGTGCATACTAATCTATATGTGGGTACATATGTACAAATTGCATTTATATTTGGTACACATATGTGCACAGCAATTATGTGCATATTGCACATACATACATGAATACATGTTTATTCAGTGCCACAAGGCCAAATCTATAGCTTAAATCTATAGCTTAGGTTCCCATATCTAGGTCAATATTCCCTACCTTTTGTACATATCTCTTCCAGTACCTTCTTCCTCCATCAAAATATGCCTGACATATCTCTGTTCCATTCTCTAAATTCCTTCTGTGTTTACCGAATTACAAATCGATGATAAACTAATTCACATAATGATGTCAATGATTTATCCTTACTAGAACAAAGACTTCTCATCCTAGAAATTTCTTGACCCAAAAAGAATAGTTCTTTAATGATGGAAATGACAGGCAACATTGGATAGAAGAATATAGAAGACATTTTAAATGGATTAACCTTTCCAGAATTCCTCAGATATACTTGATACTATTACACAGTATACTTTATTCTGTATTTCTACCACGATTACCCAGCACTAGCATCTGGCACTTACAAATCTGTTACTTAAAGGAATTTAAAATAAAGAAGTTCAATCTTTATTCACATTCAAGGAAAGACATTTCTGGTAGAGGGGTTCTTGATAACACAGTCCCCTCCCATGAACCTGAGTGGGGAATTACTGGATAATAAAATTCTGTCATATGTGAATTTTTAATGACACTATAAGACTCAAGCAAAATAATCACTTTCTCCAACTTTTCACTGGAGCCTCCCATATCACTCTATTCTGTAATCTTATAGGTTATATATTTTAGAATACCCTTCAATATTTTATAGTTCCATGAAGAGTATATAGCAAAATTTATTTATATGTTTATACATGCACATGTAGGCACACACAATTACTGATTGGTGTTTTGCAAGTAGAATAACCATTCATTGAATTTACTAGAAAAGCACATTTTCAATCATAATTTGACCTTTATCTCCACCTCTTTGTGCTTAGATCCAGCTTTTGGTGACTGAATGAAATGACAGGGACTGCTAATATATTGGTTGACAGCAGTAGGATTCCAAAAGATCTTGAACAGCTCAAATATTGACTAAATTTTATTAAATGAAATTCAATAGGTATTACATTGGATTCTATTAATCAACTTCATAAATACAAAATGGAGATGTGCCTTAGTAGCCATTTGTCAGAATAAAAGGGAAGTTATGATGTCCTGTAAACTTAATATGGGTCCACACTATGACAGAGGAAAAAAAAGTTAATGAGATATTAGGCTGCAGTGAAGGTCACTGTTTCCAAACAAACATATACAAACAAGCTGCATACATGATAAATTGGAAACAAGAAAGAGAAGACACTAGAATTAGGAGAGAATAGGAAAAGTCTTTCTGGGAAAGGTGGGAATTTAGTTGGGAATCAAAGGAAGTCAGGAAAGATAGTAGGTAGAGATGAGGAGGGAGAACTCTCCAGTCACAGGGGATAGACAGAGTCAATGCTTAGAGTTGAGAGATGAAGTGTCTTGTTCATACAACAGTAGGTCAGTGTTATGCAATGAAGGAGTACATGACAGGGAGTGAAGTGTTAGTGGAATGGAAAAGTGTGTGTGTGTGTGTGTGTGTGTGTGTGTGTGTGTTTGTAGGTAGGTAGGTTATGAAGGGCTTGGATTTTGAAGGACTGTCAGATAAAAAGAGGGATTTGATTTTTTTTTCAATTTATCCCTAGTGAACAAATCCAGAAGCACAGAATTTAAGTGGCAAAGAGAATGGCTGAATGGTATGATGGAAATGAAACTGAACATGGATCCAAGGGTTGGACTCCCACTGACTACTTTCATGACCTCTCTAGGCTTGTTTCCTTATTTCTAAAATATGTGTGTTTTTATCCTTCGTTGCCAAAGAAGACCATGTCAATAGACAAATAATGACATGACTTACACTTGACTTTGTTTTGAGTGAAGGAGGGCTGAGATGAGGAAACTTGGGCACATAGAGTTAAGGGACTTGCCCAGGGTCACACAGCTAGTGGGTGTCTGAGACCAGATTTGAACTCAGAAATAAGACTCTTCGTGACTCCAGACTCAGTGTTCTATACACAACACCATCTAGCTGCCCTCTCTAAAATGAAGATGATATCTGAGGTCTCTTCCAACTTTATACCTATGATCCTATGTTCTTAAAATGGATTAGAAACAAAATTGGCTTGATATTAGGGAAAAATTCCTAACAATTAGAGTTATACTAAAGTGAGATGGGATCCTTGGGGCAGAGGAGGGAGATTCTTGCACATCCAAAAGTCTTCACATGAAGACTGGATGACCACCTGTCCAGCATGTTGTAGTAGCAGCCCTATTTAGTTATGAGAGTTAGTGTTCCACTGAAATGCCTTTCATTTCAGAAGTTCTAGGTAATTCTCTACAGATTTCATTGTGGATCTCACTCAAACCCTGGATATAAACCTTTAACTTTGCACCCTAGATATAAAAGTGGCATCTTGAGAACCTGTTATCAAGAGTCTACAACTTTATGCACATTTCTTAGAGATATAGACCAACATCCTTCACTATCTGTGTACATTACACACATCTGGGAATATATTTATAAAAAGATGAATGATGGGAAGAAATTATGAAAAGAGTGTGTAGGGTCAATGGAAATGTAATTGAATATTAAATAGTGCTTATCAGCTGTTGAAAACTGTTAGTAAGCTATATTGCTGTTGAGTCATTTTATGTCATGCCTGACTCTTTATGACTCCATTTGGGGTTTCCTTGACAAAGATGCTGGAGTGTTTTGTCATGTCCTTATCCAGATCATTTTACAAATGAGGAAACTTGAGACAAACAGGGTTAAAAGACCTGTCCAGGATCATGCAGCTACTAAGTATCTGAGTCCAGATTTGAACCTACTATAGTGTTTCTATGTTGCAGTTGGTGGCACAACAGAGAGTGTGCCAAATGATACTGAACCTGGCACTCTCTCCATTGTGCCACCAACTGCAATATACAAACACTATCTGGGAACACTAAACTGAAAAAGCAGAGGAACCTTTGTGTTATGTGATGTTCTATTTTTCCTTTGAGACAATATAAGAAACTTTCAAAACAGATTTTCTGAAGCCTTTCATTTTGGATAATAGAGTCCTGCTTTCCTGATTCATCAATAACTGTCATGTCTTTGTTTACTTCTAGGTTTCATTAATTTTTTTTCAATCATCACTAGAGTGTACCTATTCCACATTATTAAAAAGCATCTGGACCATCCCTCTTAGGAAGAGGAAAGGCAAATGTGAGGTAGATTCAACCCATCTGCCACACCCTCTCCTTCTGAAGAGTCCAATTAAATACTGCCTTTCAGAGGGAATCCTTTTTAGACAGCATATTAGTGTTTACAGGCACCTGGCCCTGGAGCAGAAGGACCTGGGCTCAAATCCCTCACCAACACCCCCAGATAACCTTGGACAGATCATGTAAACTCCCTAGGTCTTGGTTTTCATCTGTAGAATGAATGGATTGTATAAGATAGCCCCTGCTTTGTCTTCCAACACTAAGGCTATGATCCATTCATTCTTTATTTCTGCCATATGAACTGGCAACCCTGGCTTAAGGAGATTCCCTTGAACTTGTTGTAGGTGGGAGATTTTGACTTTTGTTGATGTCAAATAGTGACAGAAATAAGAGGTTAATTCTGTTATTGGCCATGAAATTAAATGAGATCAAGGAGTAGCATAGAAAAACACATATCAAAATATAACAAGAAGGATATCAATTTATATAGATCTTTACAGGTCCTGTTGTGCTTTAATTGTATTATCTAATTTGACACACAGGAACCCTCTGAAACCATTTTCACACTATTTTGTAGGTGCCTCTGAAGGGATAAATGATTTGTACAAAAGTCATGTTAACAAGCATTTATTATATGCTTACTCTGTGCTAAATCCTGGAGTTTTGAAGAAAAGCAAATATGCAGTCCTTGAATTCAAGAAGCACACATTCTGAAGGGAAAGATAATGTATGAGTATCAAGCTACGCACATTCACGCTGATCTTTTTTTAGCTATTATCTAGAGTGAGAAAGAACTGTGTGGTTTATAGTTAAAAATGTAATTCCAGGCTAACAAACAACAAACAAACCTGTGTGTTTGCTGTCGTCCCAGGGAGATAATTGTGTTAGTTAACCTTAAAAGTATAAGTAGTCATTCTAAAGTGTGTATGCTTAGCAGCTAAAAGGTAGTCTGAGAGGAGAAGGCATTAGCAGTTGGGGGTATGAGGAAAGGTTTTCTGCAAGTGAGATTTGAGATATTTGGAGAAAACCAGGCAAAGAAAGAGGTGGAGATGAGTATATAGCACATCCCAGAGAACTAGAAGGAGAGTTGTGTTTGAGTAACTCCAAGCAAACTTGTTATGTTGGAATGTAGTGTGTTGAAGAGAGAAGGTATAAGAAGGCTGAAAAAGTTGAAAGGGTCGAGGTTATAAAGAGAATTATTATATGAAGGAGTTTCCATTTTGATCTGTAATGTAACAAAGAGTTCATTAAGCAAGGCAGTGTCACGATCAGATTTAGACTCTAGGAAAATCCCTTTGGTGGTAGAGAATAGACTAGCCTAGGGAGAGACATTAGGCAAGGAGGGCAGTTAGAAGGCTATTGCAATATCCCAGGGAAAAGATGATGAGAACTTGAATTAAGGTTGTAGTTATGTGAATCTAGAGAAGGGGAAGCCTAAGTGTAATGTTTTCAAGGTGGAAATAAGACTTGGCAATGAGTTGGATATGTGAAGCGAATGAGAATGAGGAACTGAGAATGATACAATGGTTGCAAACCTGGTGGATGAAGAGGGGGGTGATACCTTTGACAGTAATAAGGGAATTTGGAAGAGTGAAAGACTTGGGGTGAAATTTTTTTTAACATGTTGAGGTTAAAATGCCTATGGAATGACCAAGTTTAAACGTCCAAAATGGTGATCCAGGACACAACTCAGGAGAGAAACTGGAACTGGATACAGAGATCTAGGAAATGTTTATATAGAGATGACAGTCAAATCCATGGAGGCTGAAAACATCAGCAAGTGAAAAATCTAGGGAAACAAAAAGAATCTTACAGATCAAAGGAAAAAGATCAATAATCAATGCCTTGAGTGCTTTAGTCTATTGCCTTGCTGATCTTTTATCAGCTATTATCATTGGAATAAGAAATAACCATGTAATTCATAGTGAAAAACATACATAATATCAGGTTAAAAAAAAAACTCTGTGTAACCAAAGTATGCTATCCTTCCAGGGAGAAGTATAAGTATGTCATTATAAAGCGGGCATCTTAAGGATGTGCCCAGAAAAATCATACCTGTGAAATCATCTGCATATTTAAATGATAAAGTAAGAAAGTCTTGTAAAGGGACAGTTGAGGCATTAAAGGATTAATGGAGGCATCGCAGTATGTACAAACTTAGGACATCACAAAGTTAAGACACAGTGACCTGCAAAATGCAATCTTGGGTGGATCAGCCTCTAGAGCACTTTGTTGTACCACATGTGAAACAAGAAACCTATAAATAATTTGGAATTCAATATCTTGAGGTCTCAGAGCATAGTGGTTGGACTGTAGACCCCACCTTCATTTATCTTAATAAAGGTTGATTACTTTTCCCAAAAGGACTTCTCAGTTTCTTTTTTAAAAGAGGCATCAAGTGGATGAAGATCCAGCAAAGCAGACTTAAGTGTAAAGCTATCTGTTTGAAAAGTCTGAAGGAGAATCTGGATCTTTTAACACCTAGTTCAGGGCTCTTGCCAGTACACCATGCAACTCAGGAATAAAACTGCTATAGTTTGTAATGTATCTATCTTGCAAAATCCTCCCCTGTTGCCTCATGGTGGCATGGAGGTGCTTGGACAGCCATGCATAAAGTTCTATTCTTATAGAAGAACAGGCTTTGAAAGGTAGAAGAAACACCGAAAATCACCTCATTCACTGCTTCCTTTAATAGTTGTGAGGAAAGGGTCCCGGATTTTAGATCCAGGGCATGGTGTGCAAAGAGCACGAGAACAGCCAATAGGCCAATATAACTGGAGAGGGAAGAGTGTGAAAGGAAATCATATGCAAATGTGATAAGTATAAGCACTAAACTTTTATTTAGGATACTGATAAACATGTTAAGCAGTATAGGGTCAAGCATAGATTCTCAGAATACTTTCCTGTAGGTCTCCTTGTATGTTGAACCATTAGGGCCTGACCCAGGAATGAGAACCTGTGGCCTAGAGGGGACCCTGTAGGTTCTCAAGTGCAGCCCTTTATCTTCAGTGGAATGTTCTATTGATCTATACTTAATCATATGCTATTTTACATGTTTATTAATACAATGGATAAATATACAGTAGATACGCTTATGTAACTTGTATGTAGAACATGATTATATTATCCTCTTTTAACCAAAATGATTGATAGTTTGTTCACTAAAATGATATAGTACATTCCTCCTCTGACCAGAAATTAATGCATTCCTTATTTGTAGTCATAAGGTCATATATTTATGCCCCAAATAGATTTTGCAGGTCATCTAATTTGAAGCCCTTATCTTACAGATAAGGAAGACCAGGAGGTTTAATAATATGCCATCAAGGTTAAGCAGTAGAGCTGAGATTTAAACCCAGTTCCTTAGACCCTGCACCTAGCCTGGTTTCCACAGCACCATTTTTATTCCATCACACTTTCTCTCACTTTGCATCTGTGTATTCAAGATATACTAAACAGTCATGTTGGCCAGTGGAACCCTTGAAATCCCAGAGCGATGGCTGAACAATGGGATGTAGGGATTTACGATTTATAATCTGAAAACATGAAGGCAGGTTGTCCACTCTTGTCACCTGACTCAGATTAGGATTTGACTTTTGGCAAGAGTCTCCATAGGCCAACAACTCCTTGAAAGAAAAGTACCTTGTGTTTTCAAAAGACAAAGATAAGAACAGAAGGAGGTGTGTTCTCTGTACGAGGGGTAAAGAAATAAACAAGCAGTGTCTCTCAGCATTGGAGAAGTGGAGGAGGAGCATCCCAATGTAAAGAATGATGCTTTCTCGCTGAAGAGGAAAAAAAAATAATTCTTAAAGAGAGAATGTGATTAGCATATCCAATCAGTATTTTACTGTTCTTGTGACTCTGCCGCAAACAGATTTTGCAGCATTTGTAGCATTTGGCGATATTTAAAGCACAAAAACGAGCAAAAGGAAGATTTTTTTTTCTTTCCTTTATTCCCATTTAAATTTTACTGTTTGGCAGACTCATCCTAGGGAAATAAAGCCTGTTTAAATGAGTTAACAGTTCTACAATAACATTTGAATTTGAGAGGGAAGATCCATTTATATGGTTCTCTAGTGCAGTGAATAAAATGTATTCAGAATATAATCATTCTCCTCTATGAAACATGTCTTGGGGTAATTTGTTGCTGTTGTTGTCATTTTAAAAGCACATTAATTTCCTTTTCTTATAGTCAGGGACATTTTGGGAACTGGTATGGTTGAAGCACTGGACTATGATCCGGGTAGAATTTGAAAGCTTTTGTTAGTCTGAAAAGACATATCTTAACTTTCACAAATAATGAAATGCTCTTGGAAAACTCAGTTATTCTGGAGACCAAATCAGTTCTCATCAGTCAATCTGTAGTTGGATAGGAACATTGAAGTTGAGATTCTATAGCTAATATAGGGAACTCTTTTTTCAATTAAATAAACATGTTTCTCTCAAAGAAGGAAAAGCATGTCTCTTCTTAAAAATTCCTACAGCAACTGCCCTTGATGTAAGTACACAATGTCACATCAGCACTCTTTCCATCTATTAGGAGGGTTTCATGAAAATACTCTAGGCCTGATTAAAAACCTGGTTTATGCCCATATTTCCAGCAATCAGCAATGACTGGTTGATGGGTTCTTATGTGAAGCTTGTTGATTGATTGACTAATAGATAGTAGAAGTTATTTTTCACAGAAAGAAAGGAGATGAAAAGGCTACAGTGTTATTAAATAATAACATGGACTTCTTCACTCATCTTACATGAAAGCTTTACCTCTATTTAATTGAAGTTATTTTGTCTGGGTAAATTTTGCACGTAAAGTATACCTAGTGTAATGGGTTGCTTTATGAGATTTTATATGTCTGAAACACTACTATTCTAATCATTTTCCAGTGTAAAAATGTGAACATGTATTAAACATGATTATTTTAAACTTCATTATCATGTCATTTGAAGTCAGAGAGTAGAATTTCCTTCAGTGGTTGTCAGGATATAAACTTATTTCCTTCCTGATTTTATGTTGTATCTAAAACTAAAACTTGTCTTCCATTATCTTCCTCCCTGTTTAGTACCTACTGTCACATATCAGTCTGGAACATGTGTTAGGAAATGGAAACATGCCATAAATATGTTCAATGTTTTAAAGGATGACTCATTTTAAAATGAAAACTGGAGCCAAGATGAAGTGGAGGAAGTATGAAGTTATTAGAACTTAAGAAACCAGGAAACATTTGGATTTAATTCCTTTCTGGATCTATTCCATTAATATTCAGCCTAATACAGAGCCTAAAGCAATTTAACTCCTCCATCCTCCTTATTCCAGAACATTTGGTCTTGTGCATTTTGAAATATTTTTATTGGTACCTGTCTTCATATTGATGGCACTTCAGGCCATTTGGTAGCATCTCTTTCTCTAAGGGGAAGGAAGAAAATTATTCACATCATTTAGAAGCCAGGTGTACCTGAAAACCAACAGGTTCCAATCTGTGAGGTATCTCAAAGAAGTTATATCCTCTTGCAAGAGAGCTGCCATGTGAAATTTTGATTGCGTTGATGACAGGCAGGTACAGTGCTTCAGGGAAACAGGTTTAAGAGCAGATAATCCACCTAAAGAATGGTTCCACGTAGATTACTGGGCCCTCTGGATCTATCAGAGAGTGGTGAAAAGGAATAGGAACTCCTACGAGGATTCCAAGACACAGAGCACTGGAACAAACATCACTGAATTAAAGTTAATTCAGTCCCACAAACATTTTCTAAGTGCTTAGGACACACAAGGATGGTTCGCTCAGAGTTAGAAAGATTTGAAAAATAATAGAAATAATTATTAAGAGTGACCATAATGAGGACAATGATGAGCATTAGAGCCACAAACATGGTATTAGTAGCAACACTAATCATAAGGAGAGGCAGTTTGGAGTGGAGGATGAAAAGTTAGGGAGC
Organism: Potorous gilbertii; assembly: GCA_028658325.1. NCBI lineage: Eukaryota > Metazoa > Chordata > Mammalia > Diprotodontia > Potoroidae > Potorous > Potorous gilbertii. The sequence continues at coordinate 499,830,664 of CM053771.1, read as the reverse complement.
AGCCTCAGAGCTAGACAAGAGCTGAGTTCTGTTCCCATTGCTGGCACTATGGGCTCTATGACCCTAGGCAAGGTACTTAATATCTCAGGGATCCAGGCAAGTCTCTGAGACTCAGTTGCAGAGAAGGTGCTCATATGAATTGGTAGAAGAAATTTCTTCACCTGAGAGTTCCTTATAACCAATGGTATCAAAGTTCTAATTGTCATCAATATTCCTTATTAGTAATGGTAAGTATAAGAATTTTTATTATTATTTCACTATAGTCTTAGTATCACTCACTCTCTAGGCTACTCCACCTCCTGAAATCTAGCTTGTCCACCTTAGGATGGCTCCATACTTAAGTCTATTCTGCTACCTGGTGAGTCCTTTGTTGAAACTGCAAGCTCAAGTACCCCTAACCTAGTGACTCATTTCACTCCAGATCCCCTCCTCACTTTTGTTACTGTTTTATTTTCACATCAGTTACCTTGCCTCGGTAGCCCTTTTACTAAGGGTTTTATCTCCCTTTCATATTTTGTCTTCTTTTATTGTAATATAAATTCTTTGAGATTTAGGGTCTTCTCGTTATATTTATATCACTGGCACTTAGCAAGGTCCCTGGTATATACATTCACACCTACTATCATCTGTGTGTCTGTCTGTCGTCTGTCTGTCTATCTATTCCTCTAACTGTTCCAGAGTTCCCAGATCAAGGAGAAAATATTACAAGTAGCTAGAAAGAAACAATTCAAGTATTGTGGAAATCTAATCAGGATAACACAAGATCTAGCAGCTTCTACATTATGGGATAGAAGGGTGTGGAATATGATATTCCAGAAGTCAAAGGAACTAGGACCAAAACCAAGAATCACCTACCCAGCAAAACTGAGTATAATACTTCAGGGGAAAAATAGTCTTTCAGTGAAATAGAGGACTTTCAAGCATTCTTGATGAAAAGACCAGAGCTGAAAAGAAAATTGGACTGTCAAACACAAGAATCAAGAAAAGTATGAAAAGATAAACAGGAAAGAAAGATCATAAGGGACTTACTAAAGTTGAACTGTTTACATTCCTACATGGAAAGACAATATTTGTAACTCTAGAAACACACACACACACACACACACACACACATGTACACACACACATAGAAAGAGAGACAGGGACAGAAAGCACAGGGTGAGTTGATTAGGAAGGGATCATATCTAAAAAAATGAAATTAAGGGGTGAGAGAGGAATATATTGGGAGGAGAAAGGGAGAAATGGAATGTGGCCAATTATCTCTCATAAAAGAGTCAAGAAAAAGACTTTTCAATGGAGGGGAAAATGGGGGAGGTGAAAGGGAAAACATGAAGCTTACTCTCATCACATTTGACTCGAGGAAGGAATAAAATATACACTCATTTGGTATGAAAACCTATCTTACAGGAAAGTGGAGGAGAAGGGGATAAGCAGGGTGGGGGGGATGATGGAATGGTGGGCAGTGGGAGAAGGGAGGGATTAGAAGTCAACACTCTTGGGGAGGGACAAGGTCAAAGGAGAGAATATAAGAAATGGGCAAGATAGAATGGTGGGAAATATAGTTGGTCTTACACAGCATGACTATTATGGCAGTCACTCACAAAACTACACATGTATAGCCCATATTGAATTGCTTGCCTTCCCAATGGGGATGGGAGGGGTGCGAGGAAGAAAGCAAAGTTGGAACTCAAAGTTTTAAGAACAACTCTTGAGTATTGTTCTTGCATACAACTAGGAAATAAGAAATATAGATAATGGGGTAGAGAAATTTATCTTGCCCTACAGGACAAAAGAGAAGATGGGGATCAAGGAAAGGAGGGATGTTAGAAGGGAGGGCAGATTGTTGGTGGGGGTTATTAGAATGCTTGGCATTTTGAGGTGGGGGAAGGGGAGAAAATTTGTAACTCAAAATTATATGGAAATGAATGTTGAAAACTTAAAATAAATAAGTAAATTAAAAAAAAATAAAACCTGTTGGCTACCCTTAAACTAGTTCAGCCTGTTTAATGAGATGGTTTACAGGGTATGGCCACTATGTATACTACAGGTTCTTGGAGCCATTGGTGAGAGTTGGGTGACAGGTGGACACCAAAGGTGAGTGAGCAGCCCTGAAAAGGACTCATCAAGCCCTTTTACCAGAGATGCCAGTCTTCCTTGAGCACCCCATATATACCTCCTCTATCTGTCTGTCTATCTATCTATCTATCTGTCTGTCTGTCTGTCTGCCTGCCTGCCTGCCTGCCTGCCTGCCTGCCTGCCTGCCTATCTGTCTATCTGTCTGTCAATCTCCTCCAACTACCCTAATACTGAGAAAGGTCTTATGAGTTACAAATATCATCTTTCCATGTAGGAATGTAAACAGTTCAACATTAATAAGTCCTTTATTATGTCTCTTTTGTGTTTACCTTTTCATGCTTCTCTTAATTCTTGTATTTGAAAGTCAGATTTCCTATTCAGCTGTGGTCTTTTCATCAAGAATGCTTGAAAGTCCTCTATTTCATTGAATGTCAATTTTTTTCCCTGAAGGATTATACTTAGTTTTGCTGGGTAGGTATTTCCTGTTTTTAATTCTATCTTCTCTGATTTCCAGAGTATTGTATTCCAAGCCTTTTGATCTCTTAGTGTTGAAGCTGCTGGATTTTCTGTTATCCTGATTGTATTTCCACAATACTCAAACTATTTCTCTCTGGCTGCTTGCAATATTTTCTCCTTTACCTGAGAACACTGGAATTTTGCTACAATATTCCTGCCCCTTTTGGTGTTTGTGGGTTAAGGAGTCTAGAGACTGTCACAGCTACCAGTGCTTCAGTCCCCTGAGGTCTGCTTTGGCCTGTGCAGCCCATAATGGACTGCAGTCCACTCCCTGCCTGGTGTGCTATTCCCTTCCTGGCGACTTTCCAGGTTGTCTTGGCCTAGAAAATTTTTGACTGTCATTTTGTGAGTTCTGTAGCTCTAGAATTTGTTTAGAGTCATTTTTAATAGATTATTTAGAGGGTTTGGGGGAGAGCTCAACTCACTGCTTTTATTCCACCAGATGGCTCTGCCCTTGCCCAGGCAGCTTTCTAAGATTATAGGATGCAGAGAAGGTGCCAATCAGTCATAAGAGAGAGTGTTACTCATCAAGATTTCCTTGATGAAAACAAAGATTCTTCCAGCTAAGAAAAATGTATGAAGAAAAACTCAGATTTTGTAGCAATTTAGAAATTGAAAAACACTTTCATCTCAACAATCTTTGCCTGTGGTAGGAACACCATTATTTCCCCAATTAAACAAATGAGTTAAGTTAAACTCTGAAAATTTAAGTCACTTGCTTGTAATAACATTGCCAGTAAGTTATTATAGTAGGATTCAAACTCAGGTTTTCTAATTACAAATCTTCTGTTTTGAGTAGCAGGACACTGGGCAATCACTTGCTTAATTAACTTTAATCACTACTTTTATGTATGCAGTTGTTGGAGGGGAGAAGAAATATAACAAAAGATAATAAAATATCTCAATCTATATATAAATGGATTCTATTCATAATTCACTATATTCTTTCTTGTGCTGTCTCTAGTGATTTGCCATATGGAACTCTCATATCCTCAATTAGACTATAAGCTTCTTGGCATTCATGTCTTCTACAAGATGAACACCAGAGGTTTCACAGGCTTTAAAGTTAGAAGGAATGATAGAATTCCTCTGTCTCCATTCTACTCTAGAAAAGTGAGCCCCTTAACAAGATGACAAGTTGGCACATAAAACTGGCAAAATTTGAAACCATTGTGCATTTGTGAATGCTATATTGGATGTTGTTCTGCTGGGCTTCCCAAGGAATCATTCACTTTGTGATGATTTATATCTGATTATTTATATCAGTGCCAAAAATTAAAAGAAAGTTCTAAAAGTTCTCACGGTGTGTTTCTATGAATATTCAACATTGAAAAAGATTGTAAGAATAAGGGTAAACCAAATTCTGGGAACAAAGTGAATAATTTGGTCTTATGTCAAAGGACTTTTTGTCCATTTCGTATTTCTTTTCTATCCTCTAGAGTACCTGCTCCAGGTATAGGCTTATTATTATAGGCTTACAGGATAGATCTTTATTAACATTCATTGTGTTTTCATTCTAATTTTCCACAGAAAAACAAAGGATGAAAACAAAATAAAAAGCTTTGGAATATTTCATTGCTTTTTTCCCCCCTCATCAGATATTTTGATGTAAGTTTCCACTGATTAGGAAAATGAATTGATAAGTGTGCCAAGTAACCATTCTTTGATTATGTTCATGTCATGTGGATGTACTTTATTTTTTCCTGTGCTGTCAGGGGATTTTTCAAGTCAAGTGAGGATTTGAAAACAAAACAAAACTTGAAAGTTGACCTAGGGCCAAAAACTAATCTTTAAAATAAAAACAAGTAACTGGGTTTGGCTATAAATGTATGATCTAATATATAGTTAACTCTGAGTTTCCCAAAATCTCATAGCAGGAGTAAGTTTAATTTTCCTCTGATCCTATGACTTCTAAGCTTGATATTTTATTCTCTAAGAAGTAACTATATTTTTTTTCTCATGAAGGAGAAATCTTTAATGAAACAAAGGAGACAGAAAGAAAGGAGGGAAGGGAGGAAGTAAGTAAAGCAGAAAAGAAGTAAGGAAGGAAAGAAAAAAGGAAGGAAGGAGGAAAGGAAGGAAAGAAGAAGGAAGAAGAAAGGGATAGTAGGAAAGAAGGAAGGGAAAGAGGGAAAGAAGGAGAGAGACTCATGCAGATAGTCATACTTGTTTATAATCTTTAAAAATCTGTTTTTCTCCCCTTTTTGTCTGTCAATTTTCCTAGCTCATCAGAATAAGAAATTATTGAATCCCAACTGAGTGTTTAAAGCTATTTTAGAAATTTGAATACATCTAAAAAGGCCAAATACAAATCATAATACATGCAGAGCTGCTTTTCTCACAAACTATATTTGTAGAAAGAATGACTTTTTACTTGTAAAAGGATTAACACAGATGAGAATTGCCATCAAGTCTCTGACTCTTTGACCATTACTGAAGCATGATATTTTGTACTGTTATCTGGCATGCATCTATCTAGTGTATCAAATTGGTTAGCTTACTGTAACATTTTATTCTGTTCATGATACCCTGCTCTTTTCTGTCTTTCATCTCCAAATATGCTCACCCATCATTAATTACAAAATCAATGGCATAGATGATCTGGAGCACAAAAAATTGATAATTCCTCTTTTTTTACATTGGCATAAGGTGCCAATTAATTATGAAATAGTGATTGGCATACTTTCAACAAGTTCTAATCCTGATGGACCACTCATGCTCTTCTTGAGCTGTACCTGCTTATTAAAATGAGCTGGTTCAGTACTAAAGACATTCATGTTTTTGTGGCTTCTTATATTTACCTAGCTATTTTTTTGGGAGGGAGCAGGAGATTCTGTTGAAATTTATAAATAAATAGCAATGATGAGTCAGGTTAACATATGGAAAGTAGGTCCTAAAGGAATGTGACTTGAAGTGATTAATTAAGTAGCATTGCCCTCTCCCCTGAGTTAGTGCTGAGTTGTTTTCTCTTATTGATGTTGGGAGAGAGAAAAACAAAAGTAGATTCTAGAACAAATACCTCTCATGGAAGGATTCATTCTTTACCAAATTCAGTGGGCAAAACAAATTTAATCCAACTTGAATATGAATATGTACATATTTATGCAGATATATATGTATATACTTAGCACATAGACACAATGATATGGACACGTACATGTCTATGTATGTGTATAAATTATATAGACACTATGGATAAAGATATATAGGTTTTATGATTTCATTGCCTTAGAGAACTCATTAAGGAAAATTCTCCTATCAATGTGAATTAATAACTATTTTGCATAGTAGTAAATATTTGCCTGAGATGAAGACAGTTTAAATGATTTGACCAATGTCACAGAGTCAGTTCATCTCAGAGGTAAGATCTGAACCCAGGTCTTCTAGGTTCCGAATCTAGTTATCTACCCTATTACAAATATAAAATATTAGAGAGAAAAGACAAAGACACAAGAGAGAGACAGAGAGGGACAGACAGAAAGACACAAAAAGAAGCTGAGACAGACAGTGACAGAGACAGACAGGAAGACAGACAGGTAGAAAGAGAGACAGAGACAGAGAGACAGAAACAGAGAGATAGAGATAAAGATAGAGGCAAAGATTGAATAGAAAAAAGGGCAAAATACATTTATGTATACTTTAACTACTTTACAAAAATTCAGAGACTCTGACTATAGTAAGTTACTATGGTGACAAGGAAGTTCAAAACATGCACTCAGAAGAAGACAACAGTCAAAACTCCTAGATCCAAAACATCCAAGAAAATATGAATTGGTCTTAGGTCATGGAAGAGCTCAAAAAGGATTTTGGAAATCAAGTAAGACAGGTAGAGAAAAAAATGGGAAGAAAAATGAGAATGATGCAAGAAAATCGTGAAAGAAAAAGAGTCAATAGGTTGGTAAAGGAGACACAAAAATATTGAAGAAAATAACATCTTAAAAAGCAGACTAGGGCAAATGGTAAAAGAGATTCAAATAGTCAAATGAGGATAAGAATAACTTTAAAAAGCAGAATTGAGCATATGGAGGGCTTTTAAAAGCTCACTGAAGGAAAATAATCCTTAAAAATCAGAATGGGGCAAATGGAAGCTAATCACTTTGTGAGAAATCAAGAAACAACAAAACAAAATCAAAAGATGAGAGGAGGGTAACATAATGTGAAATATCTCATTGGAAAAGAAGAACTGACTTGGAAAATAGATCCAGGAGACACAATATAAAAGTTATTGGACTGCCAGAAACCCATGAAAAAAAAGAATATAGACATCATTTTTCAAGAAATTATCAACGAAAACTACCCTGATATTCTAGAAGCAGAAGGTAAAATTGAAATCAAAAGAATATGCCTATCACCTTCTTAAAGAGATCCTAAAATGAAAGCTCTCAGGAATATTTTAGCCACATTTCAGAATTTTGTGGTCAAGGAGAAAATACTGCAAGTAGCCAGAAAGAAGCAATTCAATATTATGGAAACACAATCAGGATAACACAACATTTAACGTCTTCTACATTAAGGTATTAGAGGGCTTGGAATATGATATTCCAAAGGCCAAAGGAACTAGGATTACTACCAAGAACTACCTACCTAACAAAACTGACTATAATCCTTCAGGGGAACATTTCTCAATCTTACAGAGAACCTAATCGAATTTATAAAAATAAAAGCCATTACCCAATTGATAAATGATCAAAATATATGATCAGTCTTTAGGTGAAGTAATCAGAGTGCTCAATAGCCATATGAAAATATACTCCAACTCGCTATTGATTGGAGAAATGCAAATTAAAACTATTTTGACGTAGTACCTCATATCTATTACATTTACTAATAGGACAGAAAAGATAAATGATAAGTGTTGGAGGGGATGTGGGAAAAAATGTGACATTAATGGACTATTGGTAGAGCTATGAACTGGTTTAGCCATTCTGTATAACAATTTGGAACTACACTGAAAAACTATAAAACCATGCATTCCCTTTGACCTAGAAATACCACTAGTAGATATATACCCCAAAAGTGATATAAGGAAAAGGACTTAAATGTACAATAGCATTTATAGAACCTCTTTTCTGGGGCAAAGAATTAGAAATTGAGGGGATGCTCATCCATTGGGGGAATGGCTGAACAAGTTGTGGTATGTGATTATGATGGAATACTATTGTACTATAAGAAATGATGAGGAAGATGCTTTCAGAAAAACCTGAAAAGACTTGCATGGGCTAATGAAAAATGAAAAGTACTGTGTACAAAGTAACAGCAATATTGTAAGATGATTAGTTCTTCTCAGCAATGCTATGATCCAAGACAACTCTGACAAGTTTATGATGAAAAGTGCTATCCATCCCCAGAGAAAGGATGGATAGTGTTTGAATACAGATCAAAGCTGTATTTTTTTTACTTTTTTTTTCTTTTTTTTTTTACTTTAGTTTTCTTGTGTGTTTTTTTCCTCTATGTATTTTTTCACCCCATGATTATTATGGATATGTGCTGCATGACTACACATGTATAACTTCTCAGTGGGGGTAGGGTAGAGAGGAAAGCAGGGAGAGAATTTGGACCCCAAAATTTTAGAAATGAATGTTCCACATTGGTTTTTTTATATGTTACTGGGAAAAATTAAATACTAAATAAAATTTTTTAAATGTGAAAAGAACAAAGAAATAAGAAAATGAATGTTTCCCTTTCACCTTAATCTCAAGACTTAAAATTAGGATAATCTTTAAAGTGCTTCTTTAAGCAAGCTAAATCAATAAAAGTTGATTTTTCAACTAAGAAATTAAGTTCATAGAAGTGGTTAGTAGGTTAGAAAATGATGGTAGGGGGCTTGGAATTATAGTGGTGAAAGGAAAATTTGAAATTTCCAACAACAGCAACACAAAAAATCCAAGATATTAAAGTTCCAAAAAAAAGTTTGGAAGGGTTGTCTAGACTTTAGGCACTAGCAAAAATCTCTGTCATCCCACAGACATCTGCGTTTCAGGGAAGAGATGGAAGGTATGAATATTCTATGCAGTCTCTTTTACTGCTTCACTCTTTAACAATCTTTTATAAAAGCCAGACTCCCCAGTAGTGACTCCCCAATTCATGCCTCCTTTTGTTTGAGCAGCAGAATTTCACCAAAAATAAGTTCAAAATTCTTGAATATTCCCACCATTAAGGGGAGTCCTGATTCCTTTTCAGTGATAAAGAATATAACTGCTGATAAATTAGAAACCAAAAAGTTTATATAAATGATAAACTAATCTAATGATATAGTGGTTTTTGAAAAAGACTAACAGAATTTACTTAGAAAAGACAAAATTTTAATGTATTTGATTTAAAAAAGGACAATCAAATAAATAAGAGAGCAAATCAATAAGGTGAAATCACAACAAAATGAGAAATAAAAAGGGTGTTCATAATCGTAGAAGGAAAGATAGGAGAATGGGATGGGAATATGAAGTTATTAATTACCTACTATGTGCCAGGTACTGTGCTAGGTGCTGTACAAATATTATCTTAGTTGATCCTCACAGCAACTCAATGAAATGCAGAATAGAACTGCTGACCTCTTCAAAATCCCTTACTTCCTTTTGATATAAGCTTTCTTTGCCAAGGTTATATTTATTTATTTATTTATTTTTGATTCCACAGAGGGTCTGTTTCACCTCCCTCTTTTCTCCAATACAGTTCTAGTTCTTTGAGTTAGTTTTTTATTTGCTAATATTAACCATCTAAAGTAGAACTATTTCCAGGGACATGATGGTAAATATTTAGCAACTGGCTTTTCAGAAAAAAAAAGTATATTACACATGGAAACTTTTAAGTTTATTCTGTATTAACATTTTCACCATCATTTTTAAGTCTAAGCAATCATTGAAATAGTAAATTAAGCTCTAATTTGTAACATTTGCAATTTTTGATGTGTAAATACTCCACACTGAAAATTTAACATCAACTTTCATGAATGGTTCCAAGTTGGGCTTGAAGACCCTCCTAGATATTTCTCTCAAAAGCATAGAACCTGAGAGCTTGAGAGAACCTGGACCTGAGAGTTCACTCAGTTCCGTCTTTTCCATTTATTGATATGAAACTGAAGACCGGAAGGCTCAAGTGATTTCTCCAAAGTCACAAAGCTAGTTATTGGGAGAGCCTGTCCTGAAATCTTAGTTTTCTAAATTCTCATCCAAATCTCTTTTCTCACACTGCTTTGCTGAACTTCTCTCCACTGTATAAAACTTTAACAGAATTTCACTTAAGCAATTTTGTCAGAGTACATTAAAATCCTTGGGGATGAAAGGCTTCATATAACTCTAAACTTTTTGATTAAACTCTAAACATTTTGATTAATTATTGCTTCCAAGTTTGTCTTCTCCTTCCTTGCAGATTGATGACTATGAATAGTAAACAGTTTAGCATGAGACTAACAGGAAATTTGTTTTGATAGCTTCACTCAACAGGATGTAAATTTCACAGCTTTTAAGATGGAAGCCAAGCTGCAAGAGAGAAAAGAAAATCCAGGAATAAATGAAATAAAGAGGAAGTCAGGGGATTTTAATTTTTCTCCAGCAGAACCAAGTTACTTTGTGATTGTTGTTAAATCTCCAAAACTCTCTTTAAAGAGATAGAATACACTGCTTTAAAAAGTGAGTTATGTATAGGTTAGAGGAGAAATGTGGTGGAATAATGAATGAAGGACTGGCCTTGGAAACAAGATGATCTGCATTCAAGTCATCCTTTTGGCAAGCAATGTGACCATAAGCAAATGACTTAATCTCTCAGTGAACCATACACCTCTAAAAGATTGTAAATTCCATATTATTTATAACTATAATCTCCTTCAGTAGAGGGCATTTTCAGATGCAGAATTCAAGTTCCCACATACAGGAATTATAGGTCCAGATCAAAAGCATGTAAGGACACATATGTGTGTGTGCACATGTGTGCATGTATCTATAAATTAGAAAGAGTTTCTATACGAGAATTTTACAATCAGCTTTGTCAATTTCCAGACAGTAGACTCCTGTATTCTTGTTCCCAGAGCATATGATCAACATTAAAATGATTTTCCACTAATATTAGATGAGAGTTAAATTAAGAACTTCAGGAAATATACTAGAGAAAAAAAAGCACAAAGAATTCAAAGAGCAAATATCTTCTGAACTTGAGTGTCTCTTACTCTTCATTATTAACATTCACAGTAGGAAGAACTGAATAATCATTGACTGGGAAAGAGTGGGAAGACTGATGAGAGTGTTAGTCTTTTTCTGCATTCCTCCTGATTTCATGACAAGGTATTAGATCACTCAACAGACAATCTAGAGAGTTGAAAATCAGTTGTAGTAGAGATGAGAAACCTAGAAGTGACCACTTGAGACATGACTTTTGGCAAGGACCAGGTAGGGAGCAGTCCTCACAGAAAGCTGTATGATACACCCAGAAGACATCAGAAGTTTTGGAAAACCAGATAGATGAATTGCACCTGAGCGAGTATGTCCGGTCATACATTTTTTCCTTATGTATACACCTCTCCATAGAAATGTAAAGGTCACATGTGTTCCCCATGTAGACATTACCTACATAGGAACCCGTTGTGTGTCCAGAGAGGATGTGTGCCTTTGTGGGGGGCATGAGATCAAGGTTTTTGGAAGAAATTCTATTAATTTTATCATTACCAAATATCATGCAATTCCTTTGATATGACAAAATGTTCTTTGATTGACTAGTGAAAGTAATCCACTGTTAGTAGGTCATGAACTATTGTTTGGAAAGGATTATGCCCCACAAAAATGTAGTCAGTTAAAAGCTAAACAAAGATTATTTAAAAACCTACTATGTACCAGGCATATCAAGAACTTTGAGTAACTATCTGGGGACCTGTGGGTAAGGAATCCCTTGATGAAACAGTTTCTCCTCCTATATAACACAAATTCATTAAGTTTTAGTCCTATTTTCTAATTTGCTTTTGTATCCCCAGTCCCAGTACAGTGTTTTGAAGATATCAGGTGATTAAAAAATACTTGTTTTTTATAAGGACAATGTCTTCTACATCTCTGTATATAATCCATTGTCTAGTACTGTGCATTGCATATTATAAATCAGCAGTTGGGTGGTTCATTGGGTACAATATGGAACTTGGAGATATTTGAAATCTTACCTCAGATACTTAGCCTCTCTTTCAGTTTCCTTATCTGTAAAATGGGGGTGATAATAGCACCTATCTCAGAAGGTAAGGATCAATTGAGTTAATATGTCCTAACAGCTTTACAAACCTTAAGTCACTATATTAATGTTTCATATTAGTGGTTTAACCACTTATTATTTTGTTGAATGAGTGCATGAATAAGTAATTCATAGGCACAGCTATTATGATTTCCTAATATCAATTATATGATCTTCTAATTCATTATGATAGAGGTTATATCTTGGTTCAATTTTGTTCTGGTATTGGTTCATTTTTATTTTAAAAATACATTATTTATTTTCAGTTTACAGCCTTCACTTACAAGATTTTGAATTCTGAATTTTCTCCCTATCTCTCCCCACCTCCACCCCAGGAAAGTTTGCACCCTATCCATCCCTTTCTCAAATCTGTCCAACCATCTATCACCACCCCTGCTCTCCCATTCTACTCCCCTCTATTTTTCTGCAGGGTAAGATGGATTTCTAAACCTCTTTGCCTATGTAACTTATTTCCCAGTTGCATGCAAAAACAATTTTTAACATTCATTTTTAAAACTTTGAGTTCCACATTCTCCCCCTTCCTCCCTCACCACCCACCCTCATTGAGAAAGCAAGTAATTCAATATGTCATACATGTGTAACCATGCAAAACACTTCCATAAGAATCATGTTGTGAAAGACTAACAACATTTCCCTCTATCCTGTCCTGCTCTCCATTTTTTCCATTCTCTCACTTGACCTGTCCCTCCACAGTAGTGTTTGCTTTTGATTACTCCTTCCCCCAATCTGCTATGGCTTCTAATATTCTCCCTTTCCTCTCCCTTTTCTCCTTGCCTTCCTGCAGAGTAAGATAGATTTCCATACCCAATTGAGAGCATGTTACTCCTTCCTTAAGCCAAATCTGATGAGAGTAAGGCTCACTTATTCCCTTTCACCTGCCCCCCTTCCCCTCCATTGTAAAAGCTCTTGCCTCTTTTATGTGAATGTAATTTACTAAATTATACCTCTCCCCTTCTCTCCTAATATATTCCTCTCAAAAGTTAACTTTATTTTTTAGGTATTCTCCCTTCATATTCAGCTCACACTGTGCCCTCTCTCTCTCTCTCTGTATATACATGCACACACATACATGCGTGCGTATATATGTACACATATACCTACACATATGTAATGTACACATACATAAATATATACATGCATATATCTATACATACACACACACACACACACACACACACACACACATATATTCCCTCTAACTACCCTAATATTGAAAAAGATCTCATGAGTTACAAATGTCATCTTTCCATGCAAGAATGTAAAGATTTCAACTTTAATGAGTCCCTTATGGTTTCTCTTTTATATTTGCCTTTTCATGTTTCTCTTGATTCTTTTATTTGAAAGTGAAATTTTCCATTAAGCTCTGGTCATTTCAGCAAGAATGTTTGGAAGTCCTCTATTTCATTGAAATTCCATTTTCCCCCTGAAGTGTTATAATTAGTTTTGCTGGGTAGGTGATTCTTGGTTTTAATCCTACTGCCGTTGAACTATGAAATAAAATATTCCAAACCCTTTGATCCCTTAGTGTAGACACTGCTAAATCCTGTGTTATCCTGATTGTATTTCAACAATACCTGAATTGTTTATTTCTGGCTGCTTGTAATATTTTCTCCTTGACCTGGGAACTCTGGAATTTGGCTACAATATTTCTAGGAGTTTTCCTTTTGGGGCCTCTTTCAGGAGGTGATCAGTGAATTCTTTCCATTTCTATTTTACCCTCTGGTTCTAGAATATCAGGACAGTTTCCCTTGATAATTTCTTGGAAGATGATGTCTAGGCTTTTTTTAATCATGGTTTTCAGGAAGACCAATAATTTTAAAATTCTTTCTCCTGGATCTATTTTCCAGATGAGTTGTTTTTCCAGTGAGACACTTCGTATTCTCTTCTATTCTTTTATTCCTTTGATTTTGTTTTATGATTTCTTGATTCTTCATAAATTCATTAACTTCCATTTGCTCTGTTCTAATTTTTAAGATATTATTTTCTTCAGTGAGCTTTTGGACCTCCTTTTCCATTTGGCCAATTCTGCTTTTTAAGGCTTTCTTCTTTTCATTGGTTCTTTTGCCATGTGGATTATTTTATTTTTAAGGGTGTTATTTTCTTCAGCATTTTTGGGGTCTCTTTAGGCAAGCTCTTAACTCGTTTTTCATGAGTTTTTTGAATCACTCTTTTCTCTTCCCAACTTTTCCTCTATTTCTATTATTTTACTTTCAAAATCCTTTCTGAACTCTTCCATGACTTAAGCCCCATTTCATATTTTTTTCAGGCTTTGGATGTAGGAGCCTTTACCTTGCTATCTTCCTCTGGTTGCATGCTTTGATCTTCCTCTAGCTGTCTGTTTTGATCTTTCTCCTTTTAAAGGATGGAAGAAAATATCTTTTTATCAAGAAAGCAATCTTTTATAGTCTTATTTTTCCCCTTGTTGGACATTTTCTCAACCAATTACTTGAATTTTGAGTTCTCTGTTGAGTGTAGGGTGAACTACTCCATGTTTCAGAGGTTTTGTGCAGCTGTTTTCAAAGATATCTCTAGGGACCTGTAAGTTCACAGTTCCTCCAAAGATATAAGCAAGAGAGTCAGGACTGTAGCACCAATCATCCACATAATTCCACTACAATTTGTAGCCAATGAGCTGCAGAAGTAGCCATCACTCCTGCAGTGGCTGCTGTTGCCCTAGGGCTGGGGCCAGATAATGCTTCCCTCTCACCCAAATGGAAGAGCTTTTTCATTGACGAAGCTGTCTTTGATGTTTGTGGGTTGAGAAGTGTGGAAACTGCAGCCATTGTCAGTGATTCAGCACCCTGAGACCTGCTCCTGTCCTGTCTGTGCTGGCACAGTGTGACCCACACTTGGTTCTGAGCCTGGTAAAACAGACCCTCCCTGTAGGCTTTCCAGATTGTCTTGGGCTAGAAATCTGTTTCACTCTGTCATTGTGTGGCTTCTGCTGTTCCAGAATTTGTGTAGAGTCATTTTTTGAGGTATTTTGAGGGATTTTGGAGGGGTGAGTTCAAGCAAGTCCCTGCTTTAATTTTGCCATCATGGCTCCTCATCAGTTTCTTTTTAAATGGATACTGAATAAATGTTATTCTGATAATTCACAGATCAATTTCATTGCAAGGAACAGTAATGTGATAAAGAAAAAGATCACTTTAAAAAATATTTTGCTTCTTCACAAAAAATCTTATTGATTTTTAAAGGGCAAGACTTAAGACCTTTACTTTTATTCCAGTCTGGAAACTAAGTAATTTTAGTACTATTTTAGCTGCTAAGTTTTATATATGCTAGAAATCTGCTTTTGCCAAAGCAGAGCAGGTAATAATGTCTTCATGACTACATTATAATTTTTTCTTCAGACATTGGAAGAACCAACAAATGGAAAGTATATTCCAAATCTGATCCTCAGCAAGAGGAAATAATGGGTTGATTGAATAAAAATAATGAATATATTTAAGAAATGATTGGCACATCTTAGAATTGTGATGGAAATGAAGAGGAAAGCTTTACAAAGTATAAATAGATCCTATAAAGTATAAAAAGAACCTCAAAGACTGAAATTCTTCAGGGAATGATTAGTCCAGGAGAGATGAGAAACTCTAAAGAACTCAGAAGAACTCAAGAACAAGACTCCTGGGATCTTTGCTGTTTAATGTTTTAAACAGTAACCTGTATCAAGGCATGAGTCCTCAAATTTTCAGGTCATGTAGAGCTCGAAAGAATAACTAAGTCACTGGATGATAGAGTTGTCTGCCAGAAAATACCTAGGTCAGCTTGTGTTACAAAGCTAATAGGATAAAATTTAATAGCAATAAATATAAAGTTGTATACTGGGGTTCAAAAAATACTTTCACTAGTACAAAACAGGGAGTAGTACATAGGTACAAAAGAGGCCATTTGAAAAAGATGTGGAGGTTTCTGGGCAATACAAAGTCCTGAGAAATGGAATTAAGTTCTCAACAGTTATACAGCAGCTATAAAGCAGTACAATCTTAAGCTGCATTAAAATACTTCATATCTAGGACTAGGAAGGTAAGAATCCTTTTATAAGTACTCTGCACTTTTATTTCTATTTTTTCTTTTATTAACTTACTTATTTCTTGTAATCTAAGCCTACTCCTCCCCATTCTGTCAAGTGCTCTATCATTCTTTCTATTACTCAAGTTCCCAAACTGGAAGTCATCTTCAACTCTTCACTTTCATTCATTCCCCCATATCCAGTAAGTTGCCAAGTCTTGTTGATTGTGCTGCAACTTCTCTTGAATCTATCCCTTCTTTCTTTTTTAAAAATTAGTTAATTTTTACTTTTCAACATTCATTTCTACAAGATTTTGAGTTCCAAATTTTCTCCCCATCACTTCTGTTCCTCCCACCCCAAGATGACATGCATTCCAATTACCCCTTCCCCCAGTATGCCCTGCCTTTTACCACCCCGCATGCCCTTCCCCCTTGTTTTCTTATAGGCAAGATAGATTTCTACCCCCCCAACCTGTATATCTTATTTCCCAGTTGCATGAAAAATATTTTTTAACATTTGTTTTTAAAACTCTGAGTTCCAAATTGTCTCCCTTCTTCCATCCCCACCTACCCTCATTGAGAAGGTAAGAAATTCAACATAGGTTATACATGTATAGTTATGCAAAACACTTCCATAATAGTCACGTTGTGAAAATCTAACTATACTTCCCTCCACCCTATCCCACCCTCCCCACTTATCCTATTTTCTCCTTTGACCCTGTTGCATTTCAAAAGTGTTTGCTTTTGAACACCCCTCACACAATCTACTGTCCTTCTACAATTCTCCCTCACCCCTTATCCCCTTCCCCTTACTTTCCTGTAGGGTAAGATATCCAATTGAGTGTGTATGTTATTCCCTCCTTAAGTCAAATCAGATGAGAGTAAGGTTCACTCATTCCCTCTCACCTCCCTCCTCTTTCCCTCCATTGTCAAAACTTTTTCTTGCCTCTTCTATGTAAGATCATTTCCACCAATTCTATCTCTCCCTTTCTCCTCCCAATATATTCCTTTTTCACTCCTTAATTTTTGATATCATCTCTTCATATTCAGGTCATGCCATGCCATCTATGTATCTAAGTACCTATATGTGTATGTATGTATGTATGTATCTGTCTGTCTGTCTGTCTATCTATCTACCTTCTCCAACTAACGTAATACTGAGAAAGGTCTCATGAGTTACAAATACTATCTTTCCATGTAGAAATGTAAACAGTTCAACTTTAATAAGTCCCTTATGATTTCTCTTTTCTGTTTACCTTTTCATATTTCTCTTGGTTCTTGTATTTGAAAGTCATATTTTCTATTCAGCTTTAGTTTTTTCCTTAAGAATGCTTGAAAATCCTCCATTTCATTGAATATTCAGTTTCCCCCCTGAAGTATTATACTTACTTGTGCTGGATGGTGATTCTTGATTTTAATCATAGTTTCTCTGATCTCTGGAATACCATATCCCAAACCTTTTGATTCCTTAAATGTAAAGATGCTAGATCTTTTGTTATCTTGATTGTATTTCCACAATATGCAAATTGTTACTTTCTGGCTGCTTTTAATATGTTTTTCTTGACTTGGGGACTCTAGAATTTGGCTGCAATATTCCTAGAAGTTTTCCTTTTGGGATCTCTTTCCAGTAGCAATCTGAATTCTTTCCATTTCTATTTTACCCTCTGTTTCTAGAATATCAGGGCAGTTTTCTTTGATAATTTCTTGAAAGATGATTGTATGTTCTTTTTGTTTTTTGTATCATGGATTTTCCTGTATCTATTTTATAAGTCAGTGGTCCTTTCCATGACGTATTTCACATTATCTTCTATTTTTTTTTTCATTTTTTGGTTCTGTTTTAGAATTTCTTTGTTTCTTATAAAGTCAGTAGCTTCCATTTGTTCCATTCTAATTTTTAAGGAATTGTTCTTTTCTGCATTCTGCTTTGTAAGACTCTCTATTCTTGAAGGGTAGTGCCAAGATGGCAGAGTAGAAGAATGGACCTGCAGAAGCTCTCACCATCACAGCCCATAAAATACCTGTGAAAATGACTCTAAACTAATTCCAGAGCAGCAGAAGCCACAAAACAACAGATTGAAAGAGATTTTCAGGCAAAGACAGCCTGGAAGGTTGACAGGAAAGGTCTATCGCACTGGGCTCAGAGTTAAGCACAACACAGCCTTGGCCACACAGCATGGCATGGAAGGGACCAGAGAAGGTTTCAGGGCATGGAATCATAGGCAGCAGCTGAAGTTATCAGATTTGTCAAACCAAAAATGCCAAAGACAGCTTCAAAGGTCAATGAGAAAGCTCTTTCACCTGGGTAAGAAGAGAATGCTGTCTGGCCCCAGTCCCAGGGCACCAGCAGCCACTGCAGCAGCAGCAGCATCTGTTTTTGGAGCTTTTGGCCTAAAGAACCTGAGGGAAATGAGTAGTTGCTCTGGATCTCAGTCCTGAGTAACAGTCCTGTGTTGAGGAAGGGGATTGGTGTGGTGGAGACTATGGAGAAGGAATTCTACTCACAGATCCTGGGCAGAAAAGCTTGTGGTTACTCCCAGATCAGAACATAGGACAAGAGAGGAGTGAACTTCTCTGTCTTGATTGTGCCACTTTGGAGGAACTGAGAACTTGCAGAGCCCTAGACTATACCCTCCAATAGACAAAGGACTCAAAGTCAAGTAACTGGCTGGGAAATGCCCAAAAAAGGGAAAAAATAAGAATATAAAGGGTTTTTTTCTTGGTGAACAAGTATTTTCTTTCATCCTTTCAGATGAGGAAGAGCAATATATACTATCAGAGGAAGAAAAAAGTCAAGGTTTCTCCATCCAAAACCTCCAAAATAAATATGCAGTGGTTTCAG
>CM053771.1:499794305-499811500 GCA_028658325.1 Potorous gilbertii | reverse complement strand
TTTATTGGAAAATGCTGCATGTTATATTTGTGTTTTAAAATTGAAGAAGAGAGGTCATCAGTAGACTTTCATTCAATGGCAACATTTTTTTCTAGTTCTTTTTCTCAGAACATAGGAAGAATGAAAAATAGGTGGACCTAATGAGATCCTATTCAGTTGGGAAGTAAATATAGTGGAAAAAAATATTAGCTTCTGCTTGAGGGTAAAACAAAGCAATAATTATCTGTGGAACTTTACACCTATCACTGTATTTCTCTCTTGGCATCAGTTCCTTCATTTATAAAATCAAGGATTTGAGTTGGATAAACTCTATAGTCTTTTTCAATTCTATATAAATTTGTTTTCTCACTTGTCTGATATAAACTGATATATAAATACAGAAAAATGCAAATATCAGTGGGAAAAATACATAACTTTTAAAACCATCAATAGCATATCGATTATTAGTTAAATTATAGGACCATTGGGTCGATGAATAAGTGTCTGTGAAATGTTTTGATATGTTTGAATGGAGTTTATATTGTGAAAAATAAAGTTTGTTAGGCTAAATTTAATTTGAGTTTGAAGATTAAGAACTTCTTTTTCCATGCCTGATGACTTTCTCACATTCTTTCCTTTTCTGGTTCTTTTATAACTAGAACCAGAAAGGCTGAACATTCATGAGAAAGACAACTTTTACAGTATTTCCAGCTCAACGAGAAGCAGGAAATATAGGCAATCCCATGAGAAAGTTCATTTTTATCTCCTTTCAGCTTACTTTTTCAAACCCATGGGACTAAGAGAGTGCAGATTAATATTTTCTCCCAAACCTTTAGAGTTTGTTCATCATATCAACTAACAGTGTCCAGGGTCATTTGCAATGACCCATAATTTTGGTTGATTTTTGTTTTTGTTAATGTCATAGCAAAGCTTTGGTCACAGATTAATGGGAAACATTTGAAAAATATTCTGACCAAATTTCTAGACATTTCATTTTGGAAAATTGCAAATGAAGTTGGTAATGCTGTTCAATATTCATTCAACTTGAGTTACGCAAGTTCTTAGAGGGATTTAGAATGCTATTTGTAGCCATGAATATACTATACCCTATTAATGTTGAATCAGATTATTTATTATCATCACTGGAAGGCCTTGAAAGTCCATAGCAGGACCATTCTGACTATAACTTTCAGAGGACTTTTGTAGCTACAGTCAGTGAATTCATACTCTGATATAACTGTAAGAATTCTGTGACATCATTATAGCCAGGGAAATGCAACATGCCATCTAAAGACTACTGGCAAGAAAGGGAGAGAGAGAAGTAGGCAATTAGATTAATTAGAGTAAACCTTCCGTAATTTTATCCCAGCGTAAGACCTTTACAGACAGGATAGCTGAGCTCAGAGTCTGTTTGTGTTAAGCTTGTGAGGAGACTGCTAACTGCCAGTAAAAAACAGCTGAGTGGGTTAGTGTCACATTAAAAAACAATTCAGGAAGCTTATTATGAATTAAGCTTTGTTCAGGATCTCTAGAGGCTGAGCCCCCTGGGCAATGATGGGGCAGACAGATGGGGAGCTTGCCGAATTAGTTCAACACTAGAGTTAGTCACGAATCTACCAATGAGATATGCCAATAATAAAAAGGTAGGACTGGAGTTCTTAATATTACCAAGGTAAGAAAGGCAAAGGAATTCTTGAAATGATCTGTAGAGAAATAGTTGTAAATAGTTTTCCAGGACTGCATTTCTACAAAGTGCAGATTTGACCTTTATCCTATTAGAATAACTTAACAGGAGAATGAAAAGTTCCTTGTAACCTTTCTCATTTTCTCTATCCATTCCAAGATGGTTCTCCTGCTTCACATTCTATATACCAAGAAATCAGGCATCTCACTATCTGCCTTGCTGACACATGAGTAGCTAATTCCCCCTCCTTGCCACCCCTTCTTCTGGGAATAAAGATCAAGTCAATAGTAACATTGCTATTGCAAAGGGCATGACAATCTGCTGTCCTGTGACTCCACCCACAAATGTATTTTCTTCCCTGACAGAATACAAACTTCTTGACTGATATAGACTAGCAGGTATCACACACACACAACAATAAGCAATAGGGGTCAAGAAGAAAGACAACACCAAAACCCATTGCCTTAGATATCTATTCACATGTGCACAGATGATGACCAAGTAAATCATAAGGTCAAGAGATTCTAACAAAAGAGCACAAAATCAATCTATTGTAGATTAATAAGACTTAATAGAAGGGGAATCATGACAGCAATGTGGTTATGAAAAGATATTGAAACTATTTCTAATCTAGGATAGACTAATATGGTGATAAGAGTGGAATTATAATATTAAGAAGACAAATCGTTGGGAAATTCAAGAACCATGGACAAAAAGTACTATGGTGACAACTTACATAAGTCTCAATGGACAAAATAACTAGAATCATATTGCCATTTGAATATGAGACCTCTGATATAGGTAGAGGAAATAGGTAAAGAGTATAGAAAATAAATGACAAATCTGTTGTGAAGGCTTTATCAAGCAATGGTTGGGGAATGTCAATTTTCTATAGATCTACTGGAGGAGAGTAAAGCAGAGTAGACAAATATATTCTTGACTTGTCTTAATGATAACTTCATTCTTCAAAAGATGGAGAAATCAACATGATGAAATGTTACTTAAAACCTGATTTTTACCAAGAAAAAAATAATTGGTTGCTAAAGGTAAAAATGATGGTAACTTTTGGGGAAGTGGCTATTCAATATTAAAAGTTATGATAAAGAAGATTGTCTAATTCACATCCTAGATGTTTACGAGTAGATTTCAAAGGCCTCAGAAATAATATCAAGGTCTAAATTCTATGGGAAATCTGGTCAAAGAAAGATGGAAAACTATCAAGAACAAATTCTGAAGACTTGCAGAAGTGATTTGCTGAGGGAAATGGGTAAGTTGTCTGAAAAGACTGATGCAAATATAATTGATCAACTCAGAATTTTTAAGATATGGATATCAGATTTAAATGAGATAGGCAGCATAATATATACAATATATAATTATATATGCATAATATGTATATACAATATATCTTGCACACATATAATATATGCATATATACATAGCATGTATAATATAATATATACTATATATAATATGCATTATATACATATATATATACAATGCAATATTGTAAAATATATTCTATATACATAATATATACAGAAAAGTAGAAATCCTGTAAGAATTGTGTCAGAAGTGCTAAAACTCATTATGTTGACGATGATCGCTAAGGAAAATATTTTTTTTTATATTTGTGTTATGACCAGGAGGAAGAGAAAAGAAAACAAAATCTTCATGTTCTTTGTGTGGATGACTATAAATGTGGACTAGGTAATAGTAAACTTTGGTGGAAGGTTTCAGTGGGTTGGTGTCATGTAGGAGAGATGTCTCTAGTGGAATGCCCCAAAGATCTGATGTCTTCATTCAAATAATTGTGAGTTAACAATTTAACAATTTTCAGATAACAGAAAACAGGAAGGAATGGCTAACAATTAAATATTAATCAAAAGTCAAATAGATCTCAATAGGCTATGCCATTGGATTAAATACAGCACTACCTAACACTGCCTTTCTCTTTTGAAATGAAGTAGGAATAAAAATCCACAATTTAATTTATTATTGTTTAAATTTAAATATGTTTTTAAAAAGACAGTGAAGACAAAACTAGACATAAGTAAATCTTAAAAAAAACTCATTCTACCAAGGAGATCTTCCAATTTTTAATGGATTTAATGGATTACAAACTTGGTATATGTTCACAGTAGTACCATTGCAAAACAGTGACCAAACTAATAGGAATAGGATATTAGCTATGCTAAAAGCTACATACATCCAGAATGAAGGTGATGACTGTTTCACTGTGTCAGGTGCTGATCCAACCATGCCTGAAATATCATGTTCAGTTCTAAGTAGCACATTTTAGGAAGGACATTGATGAGCTAGAGCAAGTGTGCAGGAAAATGATGGGGAAGGGTCTTAGCTAGCAAAGAAATTTCTGATTATTCCTTATAAGATCATTTGAAGGATCTGAGGTTATTTAGCCTAAATAAGAGAAGACTTAGAAGGGACATAGTTGATATCTTCAGGTTTTTAAAGGACTGTCATGTAAAAGAAGGTTTCAATTTCACAGTATATAGGAATGAGAAGGAAACTTAGAAACCTTTTCATCCAGCCATAACTGACAAAGGATTCTCTCCCCAACACCCCTGAAAGGTCACCATCTACACTCTAGGCTCTACTTCAAGACTTCTAGGACTGGAGAACTCATGACCTCCTGAGGACGCCTACTCAAGTTTTGGACAGCTTTAATTATTAAAAAATGTTTTTCTTACATTGGGGCAAAATTAGATTTTTTTAAAAGTGTTCAATATCAGGTATGCTATTTTGAGGAAAAAGATTTTTTTTTAATTTTTAAAACATAAATAACATGATATGTTCCTTTTTAATAGAATTTATTGGGTTAGTACACCTACTGATTGGTTTCCATTCCTCAACAAAACAGAATCATTTTAATAAATAATAAAAGGTTCTAAAAGACTTATTTTTTTGAATGTCTATTTCCTCTTGTTTTGTTAAACATATCTTCCTATGTCATCCTGGCTGGAAGCACAATGGCCATTCTAGCATTAATCTGTTCTGTTTCCAAGCTGGATTGATTTTACCCTTCCTTGGGCAACTTACACACACACACACACACACACACACACACACACACACACACACCCAGGAGATTCCCCATATAGGTTGAAGGCTTAATGAAGACACCCAGCTGTCTTTAGCCCTACAGTAACTAAGACTTGCTGAGCCCATATGATCCCTCAGCATCTGCCTACCCAATCCTAGGCATTCTGTGCTACCTTGCCCAGCTACCAGACTTGTTCTACTTGTCTCTGAGGACAATTCTAGAAATAATGGGAAAAAGAGACAGAGTTCCATTATGGGTAAGGAAAAATCTTCCTTCTTAAGCTATCCTGAAGAGTAATAAGCTATTGCATTCAGCAGAGGTCTTCCAACAGAGGCTGGACAACTGTCTGTCTGGGATAAATTTTTAAAATTTTTAATTCATGGAATAAAACAAGAATATTTATAACATAGTACAACAAAAAAGATGATTGTACATGCAACTGCAAATAGACTATGCATAATTTGCTATTCCATTCAAATATATAACAATATTATCATGTAAATTTCTTTTTTTCCTTCCCTCCTCACCTCTCCCAGAGATGACTATCCTTAGACATAAATAGGTACATATGTGTGTAGATATATATACACACGTGTGTGTATGTATATTTATGCACATGCATGTATGTGTGTATGTTTATGTGTATACATGTGTATTTGTGTATATGCATATTGTGTACATGTATTTATGTGTGTGTGTGCATTTACATTTGTAAAATTATTCTATGCATACTTCTATTCACCACTTCTTTGTTTGGATGTAGATAGTTCCTTTTCTCATATGTTCTTTATAGGTTATTTTTGTTTTACTTTGTCTGGGATGTTTAAAAAGAGCTCTAGTCTAGTTACATGACAGAACTCTGTTTCAGTGATTCTTTAATTCTCTTACTAGAAAGCAATTAAGCTTTGTACTTTAAATTGTTCCAGTCACACTTATTTGCAAACAGTTTATGGTTGATCATTTCCGCTGGAAATTACAATTGGAATGGTTTTTGATCTTCTGCCCCTGAGCATGTAGGTAGCACAAGATAAGCACATTTCTGCTGCATTGGACCTTTGTATATTCATGTAAATTTGTTGGTTCTAGTAGCTCTACGCTGGTCCTCTCCCAGAAGGAGGGTAATTGATTGGAATGGGAATTTTTCAAAGGAAAAGTAATGAACCACTATCACTTTTCGTATATACTGAAACTTTAGAAGATGTATCTGCCCAAAAGACATATCTGAGCTACAAGGCAAAAGATATTTATATATAGATATATAGGTATATAATAGATATTGTACAAAATGATGGGCATAATTCCTTGTGAGAGAGTCATAGATGACTTCCCCTATTATATGTTCCTCTAGAGCAGTTGCTATCTTTTATCTTTCTTTGTATCCCTAGCATTTACATAGTGCCAGCACATTGTAAGCACTTAACAAATGTTACTAACTCATTTACAAGAATTAGGACATCTAGTTTGACACTCATTTCACAAATGAGGAAGCTGAAGCACAGGGAGCTATAAAAATAGTAACAGCTTTTTATATATTGTCTGCTATGATTCAAATGTCTTACAAATATTATCTGAATTCGATCATCACAAAAACACTGGGAGGTAGGGGCATTGACCACCCCCATTTTACAGCTGAGGAGACTGAGATTAACAGAGATAAAGAGACTTGCCCAGGATCATACAGTAAGTGTCTTAGGCTGGATTTTAATGCAGATCTTCCTGATTCCAGGCCCAATGATCAACAGAGGTGGCATCCTATGACTTTGCTATCTCTATGGATTGTCCAAGATGACACAAGTTTTAAGTAAGAGTGAAACTCTATCCTGATTCTAGAAGCAGTGTTTCTTCCATGGTGCCATAATTTAGAAGTAAATGCTGCTGCTGCTTGTCCTTCATTCTTGAAGAGGACCATGCTGTCAACAAGGGAGGTGATTCCATGACATGAAAGATAATTGGATTTACATGAGGGAGGGCTGGGCAAAGTCACCAGCCTCACTTTATACACCGGAGCCATCTGGGTCCAGCGGGTAGCTATGGATCAGAACAACTGCCTGGTATTCATTGAGGACTTTGGCCTTTTCAAGCTAAGGTCTTCAAGAGGTCTCGGTTTGAGTGAGGCAGCACCCATTCAGTGATCAAGGCTCAATAATTAAGGCTCTCTCACTTAAATCTAAATTCACTTCCATGTTATGGCATCACCTCTCTTATTGATGTCATGGTGCTCTTTAGGAACAAAGGACAAACAGATACCTCTGTGAGTAGAGAAGGGGCTGCCCAGTAGGGATCAAACTTCCAGTTGGGAAATTCTTCTTTTCTTTCCTTTTCTCTTCTCTTCCTTCCTTCCCTTCTTCCCTCCTTCCTTCCCACCACATAGGGGGCCCAGAGTGAATGTAAATTTTAATCTCTAAATTTTTTGTCCTTGTTTTTTTTTTCCTCTTAAAGACCAATCTTAACCCCAAATTTCTCTGGTCTCACACCAAGCCCTGCTTGGTCATTCTCTATCTGGGCCCAGACTGGCTCAGAATGAATGTAAATAACAATTGTTCTATTTTTAAAGAGGCCGTATTTTTGTCTCATTTTTTATTAAGCCTTTTCAAATTTTTTCATACAAGTAATGATGATGATGACCAGCATTTCTATATCATGTTAAGGTTTTCAAAGCTCTGTACATATATCATCTCATTTGATTATCATAACCACACTGAGAAGTAAGACATTATAGATCATAGACATTATAAATGGGAGACTGAGGCTAAGAGATGTGTCCAGGGTCATGCATCAAAGTGTCTGAGGCCAAATTGAACCCATTTCCTCCTGATTCACAGTCCAGTGCTCTTACTCACTGCCCCACCTAGCTACCTGGGTGTGTTTATCTACACAAATACTGTTTTAATGACTACATCAGGAAATCCAATGATGGAAATTTAAGAGAAATGTTGTCTAGACAGTTTTGTTGGGTAAATATTAATGGGCACTGTCATATGGATAAACCAATGTTAATGATAAAATATTCCTTGTTTAGTCTGCAATATGTTCTGCCAAGCAGAGTAAGAATGGAATTTTGAAAGCCAGGGTAAAATTGCTAAGAAAGCAATCAGATTTTTTTTTTCAAATAACCTGTGGTTCTCTAGGTATTTGTATAATATATTGAAACAAATCAATTTTGGGAAATTTTATCAATCTGAATACTTAATTCAGGCTTGGTGCATGAAATGACCTGCTATGAAAATCCTAATGTAGCAATCCTCCAAATGAATGTCCTGATGAATCTATCTGAGCACAGTAAGGGAGATTTTTCAGAAAACATGGTCTGTTTCAGCAAAGAAAAATAAACTATCAACCATAGTGATTTCACTTGTTCTATATTGATACTTCAAACTAGAGGTGTAGAACTGATATACTCTACTTTATGTTTCAGTCCATTCCTTCTTTTTAAGTTCCTGGCTGGAGGCAAATATTATGCATCATATTTTAAAGTATTTTCTAATTACACTAATCTTTCAGACTTTCTTATTTAAGAAGTGCTCCTGGTAAAACCAGATCATAAGATTCTGGGGTTGGAGGAGGAAAACAAAACATGCACATCATTCTGAATATTCTTACGACCAGTTGCTGCACTCAATAATACTAAGAAACTTAGTTTCATAAACCCCCTGGGACGTGAAACCCATCGAGGTCGAGGCTATGACATTCTCTTTTCATAAAGACAGGGAACATGACATTCTATAAAACATTCACTCCAAATGCCCACTCAATTATTATAAGAACATAAAAAT
The DNA here is from genome assembly GCA_028658325.1 of Potorous gilbertii. Classification (NCBI taxonomy): domain Eukaryota; kingdom Metazoa; phylum Chordata; class Mammalia; order Diprotodontia; family Potoroidae; genus Potorous; species Potorous gilbertii. The sequence goes on along the minus strand of CM053771.1, from coordinate 499,803,000 downwards.
TTACCTGCATTAATTCCTCTTCTGTGCCTCATGGTGGCACAGAGGTGACCATCCTCAAAGACTTCCAGCCCAGCCTGAATGCTGGCACATCCTAGTAAGAGGGATGGTCTTCAAGCATAGGACTGGCACTGGGCTTTGTGTCTATCAATGGTGAACTAGCCCAGCTAAGCTTAGGAACTCCTCACCAGATTGTTTATTGTTGGCCTAGGTAATGCAATAAGTGGATTGTTAATATGAATAAATGACATTTTGATAACAATTTGGTGTTTGCACATCTCTTTATATACATTCATATAATTGAGCCTCAAAATTCAGTTTAATTCAATTGAGTAAGTATTATTAAGTACCTACTATTCAGTAAACTCTAGCTTAGGACCTGGAGTTATAGAGGAAAAAAAATAGCTTTTCCCCAGGTGGTTTCTTTGTCTCAAGTCTCATCTTTCTCTTGTGCCTTACATATCGGTCAATGTCATTTCCTAAAGTATAGGTTTGCCCATGCAAGACAGTTCCTAAATAGACTCCAGTGGCACCCTATTCACTTTAGGATTAAAGATAAACTCTGTTGTTTAACATTTAAAACCCTTCACACCCTGGCCCTGTCTACTCTTATTATTTATTATTCTCCCTTATATATTTACAGTCTGACCAAATGCCTATTTGTTGCTCTGCACAGACATGATATTCATCTCCTTTTTCAGTCCTGAGTCTCCATATCCCTACACCTGGAATATATTCCTTTATCTCTGTTTCTTAGAATCTATAATTTCCTCCAAGGCTCAATTACAGTACCACCTATATAAAGCCTTTCCCAACTCCCCCAACCCACTACATATGCTTTCCTTCCCCCAAAAATATATTACTTTGTATTCATGTTATATACATTTTCTATGTTACTTATACACACTATCTCCTCCAATAAAGTCTAATTTCCTGAAGGGCAGAGACTGCTTTGTTTTAGGCACCTTAATGGCTATTAAACAAAACTTTCTGCTAATGATCAGCATAGATTTGAGTTTCTATCCACCCTCAGTCTCTATTTTGCTGTGTGAACCTGTGCAAATCATTTAAATTATCCCAGCCTTAGTCTTCTCATCTGTAAAATGGGCATCATAGTAACACTAACCTTCTAGAGATATTGTAGTGATCCAATGAGGTAACATAGGTATACCATATTACAAACCCCAAGATGTTTTGTAAATATTAATTTATCATCATTATTGTGTGGTGTCTCCAACATTTAGCAAGATAGTAAGTTTATGAAAAATGCTGACTGATCTATTGGAGCACAACATGTACAGTTACAATAAGTAAATACAAAATAAATACAAGTTAACTTCCAAGAAAGAGCACTAACTACTCAGGGGATAAGAAAAGACCTCACAGAGGAGATAGTACTTGAGCTGAGAGTCTTAAAGAAAGTTAAGTATTCCAAGAAGTGAAAGAAAGAAAATCTAACCTTATCCTTCTAGGAATCCTGGACAACCTTTGCAAAAATATGTCAGTAGGATATGGAATGTAAAGCATGAGGAAAGCAAGAACACTAACCTGGCTGAAATATAGTCTATGGAAGAGTAATAGGAACTCATTCCAGAAAGAAAGATTCAATCCAGCTTTAGAAGTCAAATTGAAGAGTTTTTAGTTTATCCTGGAATTAATAGGGAACCACCATCTTTCTGGAGCAGGGGAGTCTGATGATCAGCCCTGAGTTTTTGGTACATATTATGGGTCTTTTCCTCATTTAACAGATATTGAAATTGATGAGTAGAGAAGTCAAATGACTTGACAGTAGTCACATAAGCTAGTAATTATCCAAGAGTGTCGAACTCTGCTGTTCCTAACCGTAAATCTAACACTCTATTCACTCCTCTAATATCTAGGGTCCCGAAGCGAAAAAATGTGTCAAGAGATACAAGGAAGGATGTATGTCCTTGTTGCAAGTAAAACTCAACCTGTCCCAAACTGACTTCATCATCTTCTGTTCCCAGCTGTCTACATATGAAGCTCTGATCCAAGCAGTCAACAAGGCTTGAAACCTTGGAATTATCTTTTACTTTTCTTTCTTCATTACTTGCTCCCATCCAATTTATTAAGCCCTAAGAAATTTACCTCTTACATTCATCCTTTTCTTTCTACCTCACATTGCTACAACCCTGGTTCAGACCCCCATCACTTCTTCCCTGGACTATAGGCTCCGGATTTGTCTTCTGATCTCAATAATCTTCCCTGTATAGTACATCTTTTTTCATAACTACCAAAAATTCCTAACGTACAAGAGTCTGTCACTCCTCATCTCAAAAAATTTCAGAAGCTGGCCGTTGTCTCCAGGACAAAATGTACACGCCTTAAATTAGCATTTAAAAATTCAATAATCTGGCTTCAGTTCTCCTATTCCTCTTTAATTCACATTAGACACTCTAATTTCTAACCATACTAAATTACTAGCTTTTCCTCAAGCTAAATGTTTTATTACTACTTCTATACATTTGGAAAAAATTCCTCCAATCCCTAGAAGACACCACTGCCTTTCAGAATCCTTCTTTTTCTTCAAGGCTTAGCTCAGTTGCTAAGTCATCCAGGAATTCTCACTTGAGTTTCCCACTCATTCCCAAATGTAACTCTTCTTTCATCTGTCATGTTTTTCTAGAACATTTTAAAAATTTGTTTCTGGCTCTTCCTTTGCACCAGTCACACTCTAATATGATTTATACATTATAGAATATCATCTTTCTGAAGGCAGATATAAACGGAAAGAAAAAGAAGAGAAAGGCGAAGAGGCCGTTGGCATGGTAAGATGCCTGTTATCGTCGTGGGATAAGTGTATTATTTTGCATAGTGAATCGTGATATAGGCATTATTTTGCATGGTGCTTCTTTACGTTGCATTGCATATGGCTACCTTGAACTGACCATTTTTCTTTGGGAAATCAACTAGATTTCCCAAAGCTTTAGGCTTTTATTATTTTTATGGTATCCTCTAGCATTGCATGAATGGAAGTGACATGGGGATGTGAGGTATCTATTAAATTACCTCCTGAGTTACGTACACTTACTAGACATTGAATTAGAAGGGCAAATGCTTTTTAAAAAGTTTCTACTATGCACTAGGTAACATGGTAAACCTTCTGGTATGCTTGGTTCTCTTAAAGTTCCTACTATGCACTAGGTAGTGTGATAGACCTTCTGGTATGCTTGGTTCTCTTAAAGCATGTTTAATGCTCTATTGGAAAAGATAGAACTTAAAACACTGTACCCTTGGCATGTTCTCCCCCACCATTTTTAGATTAAAAATTCAAATATAAAAACATCAATCCAAAAACATTTTCTGTGTTAATCATTCCCAGATTTCTTTCACTGACAAGCAGACATTTCAACTGCTATCTTATCAATCCCAACAAAGAAACCACATGTCCTTTTGGAGGTTGTCAGGTTTGAGTTATGTAGGGAAAGGGAGGGAAAAGCTGTTCCATAGAGATGTCTCCATGTTTGCCATGTTTTCACTTTCTTTTTATATTCCTCTGTCCATTCTTCCTACTTCTGTTTTGAATTGCCATTTCTGATAAAATTCATAGTTCCTTCTACTTTCATTTCCTGCCAAGTATTTCTTTCTCTTCTTCTTCCCAGCCCCTTGATTAAGACTCCAGAAAAGTCCAGGGAGATGAGAATGCAACAAGGTTGAATAACTTCCCCAAGACAAAGTAAGCAAATTCCCATGAATCGAAGCCAGCCGGCAGAGCTTCAAGTAATATTAGTTTACTGCTTCTCCTTTGCTAACCTTCAGGGTACAGTTTGAATTGCCCTAAAAATCACTGCTTACATATTCAGTTTTTCCTTCAGCACTGTCAGAATAAGGCATGGAGATCTGCCTTTATATAAGACATTTCTATGAGTCATTAGGATGGCGACATGGAAGACGTGATCAACAAATATGTACAAGCCAAAAATAAAACAAAATAACCTAGAAGTAATCAATAACATTCTAGTTTATAGAATCTAGGTCCAAAGAACTCTTCTTGGCAAGGGCTGATTTCAAGAAAATGGAATTAAAATATAAAGTTATACATTTAAACTTTTTTTAAATGTGGAAGTGTCAGAAGGGGAGATGTGACAAGTAAGTAGTTCATATGGGAAAAAAATCTAATGTATAATAGAAGGCAAATTTCAAGCTTCACCACCTTGCTACTATGCGGACACACCTTCCCCTCCAGCTCTGAAAGCATGATCAAATTAGAAGTGCCATTGTTATTACTCTTCTCTCGCTCCACTCACTCCTCTTGTGATTTTCTGAATCAAAATATCTCTCTTTACCCACCATATAGGTATGACCTCACCTTCTTCTCCTCTTCTCTTTGATATCTCTTCTCCTTGAAGTCCTTTGTATTTGTATACACAGTGCTTAGCACAGTGCTTGACTCCGACAAAAGTCTTTGCTACCCCAACTTCAGAGTAACCAACTGCCCTCACTTTCTCATCCAGAATTATCAAAGTCCAGTGGCAAGGCAAAAGTCAAGATGACGAGTGATGGCATGGGATGCAGTGGATGACCTTGGCATCCTGGATGCTTTTCCAAGCTCTAAACATTCCACTTGCTTCAGCTATCTTCATGGCCTTTGGAATAAGTTGTTCTGACCCACTTATTCTAATGGGGGAAGTCTTTGGGTAGACATCCCCATAATTCACTGACAGGTTTCATACACATCGATTACTCTCAACCTGGTCTAGCCTAGCTGCCTGCTGGTAGTTTGTCTGTGGTCAGTCCACTTGGGATCTCAGTACTCTAGACAATTTTTATGTTTGATTATCCAGGTGTTGCCATTGAGTGCTGGGCCACTCTTCATTTCCCCTTCCAAACATAAAGTGAGAAGGCTACATCCCTGGACCACACCTGTCTCAACTCAGGCTGACTCAGAATGGGGACTTCTCCTCTTAACCAATGTCTTTTCTTCTCTGACATCCTTCTCCCTCCTTCCTGACCCTCCTTTCTCGGGATCAGGAGCAGAAAAGGAATTAACTCTAGTTTCCTATGGTTATAATGGCAACGAAATATTGGCTCACTTAATCAAGGGCCAAAGTAGAAAAGTCCCAGGTTCCCAAGATTCTGCCTTTGGGGATAGTTATGGAGTGTTTAATAGGAATAAATGTCAGTCATGCATCACCTGTTGCTGACACCTAGCCACCAGGCTGACAAAGGAAACTTGTAGCTGATCACTCTCTGTAAAGTCAAAACAACCAAAGCACCTCACCCTGCATCCAGACTGCAATTAAAGACATACACTCCACCCAATACAGATCAATCTCTTATCTAGAAAAATCAGACTTATCAAAAATACTACTGAATGGTAAAAACCAACTTAAAGGGAACAGGAAGCTTCTGATTTAAGTCCCCATCTTTTCCAAGTGTGAGAAAGGACAGCAAGGGAAAGGACTGGAGAGACCCCTTAGCTTCCTGGATTCTCATGTGGGCAGGGGAGAAGTAATAATTAATATCATTAATAATCATATTTATATAGTGCTTACTGTGCACCAGGAACTGTGCTGAGTGCTTTGTAATTATCAGCCCATTTAGTCCTTTGAATCCAGGGTGGTAGATTTTACAATTGAGAAAACTGAGACAAACAGAGAATAAGTGATTTGTCCAGGGTCACACAGCAGGTAAGCGTCTGAGGCAGTGGCACTTATTTTCTAATCTAGATGTTGATTTCCCAAACTCTAGTTGATGAGAATGAGCCTGGTAGTACTCAACCCATTTACAAAGTCTCTATTTCAGGCACTTCCTCCACATTTTCCTCCCCTCCTAATCGATCTCCTTCAGAATTTTTTGACAATCTTCCTCAAGATTGCCGATGGGTTATATAATCTCGTTCTGCCATTTTAGACAGTGGGATGACTCCATCAAGACCCTAAATGACATTTACCAGGGATCTGTCATTAGTCCCTAAAATGTACTCTATCATTGCAGTTTCCCTTAAAGTTACAAGGTTGCTACAGACTATTTCTTGTGAGAAAGGTATTGGACTGCTTTGACAGAAGTAAGTTTTCATCGAGGAGTTCCCTACACCAAAGAAATCACTACTTCAGTCCCTATCCCTACTTTAGGGTATCCAGAAGAAAGGAGGTGCTATTCCTGGCCTAATCTACATTGGTGTCTTCATTTCAGGATGCCACATTTTAGGTAAAACATTGACAAACTAGAGAGGATGCATGCAATGGTGACCAGGAACGATGAAGGAACTCAAACCCATGTCACACAAAGGACAATTAAATGACTGTAGGAGAAAAGATACAATCACTACCTATAAATATTTGGAGGGTTGAATCTGGAATAGGGATTGTATTTGTACCATGTACTTTCTTAAGAAGAGCAGATGGAAGTTTCAGGGATTTGAAATTTCACCTCAACAAAAGTCAAAATTGATGACTGAAAGCTTCTCCCCAAGCAGTATGAAAAACAAAGTCAAAAGCATATTCCTACCTTTATATTTCTGTTGAGGGTACCATCATTTTTCCAATTGCATAAGTGCACAACTTTGGAGTTATCCAAGACTCTTCACTCTCCTTCATGTTATCAGTTGCCAAGTCTTGTTGATTCTACTTCCCACCATCTCTAAAATATGTTCTCTTTCCTGCACTCATACAGCCGTCACTCAAGTTCAGACTTTAATTACCCCTTGCCCAGATTAATGAAATGCTTCTTATTTTGTCTTTTGACCTCAGGCTCTCTTTTCTTGGATCTTTTCTCCATACAGTTGCCTATTAGATATTCCTAAAGCACAAGTCAGACCACATCCTTCCACTGCTCAAAAAACCTTCTGTAATTCCTTATTCTCTATCGCCTCTAGGATAAAATATAGCTTCCTTTGTTTAGCATTCAAAGTCCTGCATGATTGGTTGTAATCATTCTTTCCAGACTTATTTCATGACTTCCATCATGTGTTCTACGTTCCGGTCAAATCAACGACTTGTTCCTTGTTATTTATTATTCCTTCTCTCTTTTTTGTCCTTCTGTTCAAACTGTCTCTCATTCCTAGAATGTGTTCCCTTTTCGTTTCTGCCGTCTCTAGTTCCAACCTCCTCTCAAGGCATATCCAAAGTGTCATTCCCTCAAAGGCCTTTCTTGACAACATCAGCTGTTATTGCTCCCCTTCTCAAAAGTACTTTGAATTCATTTTAAGCAGCAAGGCTGAATGACCCTATAGGAGTCATCCCAGGAACACTTACCCAGAACTCCCCTGGACACTTCCAGGGACTTCAAAGACAAAATGAGTCATTACTGGGCCTTGAGATAGCCCTCTTACTAGTTAATCCCACCCATGTGATGACCAAGTGTTGAAAAGCCTGTTAGCACTCTAGAAAATAACATAATAGGCCCTAATTGGTCTGTTGACCATTAAACCCCACCCAACCTGAGATAGCCAAAAAAAAAAAAAGTTGATTTCCCACACCTGATAAAGGAAGGAACTTCTAGTTGATAGTTCCCTTTGGTGTTGAAGATTTCCAAGTGACCAGGAGTAGAGAAGGACCTTCTCTATGTTGACATGATGACAGCAGAGGCTACACACACAAAGTGTGGACTCAACAATAAGATAAATTAATCTTATACTGGGGCTCCTGGGTTCCTTTGACTTCTGTCAACTTCCTTTTCATCAACCCTGTAAATATCAAAAGGTTCTGGAAGGCCTATGAAATCTGTCAAGGAGCAGCTGTTTCTCCTAGAGTAACTGTGGTTGCTGCAGATGAAACAAGAGTGGGCTGATGCTAAAGATCCTGCTGGGCATTTGATTGGACTGAGCTCAGCAGAGGTGAAATGTCAAGTAGCTAATTAGGCATCTTGCAAAAACTGTTTATATCTCAACATAGCTTGGATTGTCCTACTAGTAACAAGTTAATCATTCTGTCATGCACTCTATGTTTATTTTATGCTTAGTAAACCCTTTTTCTTTGTAGGAGTGAAACTTGAACAGCCCTGATTCATATTTTTACATTGGGAACCTTTTATCTTCTCTCTTTCTTAAGAGAAATTCTAGAGTAGGGCAAAAGGTGACTGCTTTCTGTAATTAGCAACTTTCTTTGAGAAGCTGAGGTGAGGATGATGAGCCAAGGAAGGTGAAAATTAGGCCTCCTTCCCCTACTGAGAAGTCAGGTTCCCCATCAATGAAACTAGTATAGTACTGTGTGTCTAGGTACAGATGTATCTCGAGTCTGGGAGTCCTGACAATGGACATTTACTCTTTACACCAGTTTTATACTTACTCTTTTTGTGGGATATACATGTAGTAGAGTGTAAGATTTTAAGGACAGGGGCAGTTTCACTTTGAGTTTGTACTCACAATATCTAGCAGAGTACCTGGCATGGGACAGTTTCTCGAATGGATAAGTTGAACTGTACAAAACTGGTATTTCCACACCTAAAATAAGGTACAATCCTGAACATCACACCTCAGGAAATATATAATGGAAAGAGAAGCTTTAGAGAAGACATGCTAGTTCATAATGCTTAGAGTCTAGGGAATAGTTTTCAAAAGTTGAATATATTAAATCATAGGGGCAGCTAGGTGGTACAGTGAATAGAGCACCAGTACAGGAGTCAAGAGGACCTGAGTTCAAATCTCACCTCAGACACTTGACACTCACTAGCTGTGTGACCTTGGGCAAGTCACTTAACCCCAGCTGCCTCATCCTGGGTCATCTCCAGTCATCCT
>CM053771.1:499782275-499793805 GCA_028658325.1 Potorous gilbertii | reverse complement strand
GTCAATATGCAGCCTATTGGGATCTTTATGCATCATTTAGTGAACCCTTTCTATTTGAGTTTGGTACCACTGAACGAACAGAAAGGTAGAATTGAAAGGGATCTTCGAAGTTATCTGGTCTTACATCCTTATTTTATAAATGATACCCAGAGAAAATAGATCACTTGTCCAAAAATTATATAAGTAAGTGGCAGAGTCCAAGGTTTGACTTGTGGTCCATTGTTTACAAACTAGTACACTTTCCAAATCATTCCCATGAGGCAGTCAAACAATCAATCAACTGATCTATCAGTAAGCACTTATGAAGTGTTTACTATATGCCAACTACTATTTCAAGTGTAGGGGATATGTATCTCCAAAGAAAGGCAAAAGCATATCTCCCAATCACAAGAAGCTCACTTTCTAACTAAAGGTTAACATACATGAAAGTAGGTAGGTACAGGACATATATCTTGTAAATGGCAGGTACTCTCAGAGTTTAAAGTACTAGTGGTGAAAAGGGAATGGGAGAACCTCCTTACAAAAGGTGGAATTGTAATTGAGTGATGAAGGAAACCAGAGAGGACAGAAGGCTGAAGGACAGGGGGAAAGCATCCTAGGTATTAAAAGGACAACCAAGGAAAAGACACAATCAAGAGAAAGTTTCATGTGCAAGAGTGAATTTCACTGGACCATAGAATCTGTAGAGGGGGAAAAGAGTAAGAAAAGATAGAAAGGACTGGTTAAATATAGGTGTTAAAAAACAGAGAAATTTTAGGTTTGATCCTAGAGGCAATAAGGAATCACAGATTTGTTGAGTAGAGAAGGTGACCTGGTTGAATCTACAAAGGTGGTCACCTTGGAATCTGAGTGGAGGATAGACTGAAGTGGAAAGAAAGGAGGCAGGAAATCAAGATTTTTACAATTATTTAAGGTAGGAATGTGCTGGAGCCAGCTTGATTTTATGTTTTAGTGATTGTCTAGACTTAAGAAAATAAAGAAGAAAAGGTTAATAATAGAGATTAAGCTAAAAAGCATGCCTAGCACATTTTTTTTTATTTCAAAGAATTGGCTGTTAAAAGCTTATTCAGTGTCTTATTACTTGCTTTCTCAATGGGTGGGGGAGTGGCTGGAAGAAAGGAGAGAATCTGGAACTTAAAGTAAAAAGAATGTTAAGACAAATAAATTAAAAAGCAAAACAACACATGTTTACCCTGAATCTAAGTGACAGAATTGAAAAGTGATCCCTGAATCTTACAAGGTATCTTTGGATGTAAGGGTTAAATTTCTTTTTTTTAAGTCCATGCCTTAAATCCAAATCACTCTGTCTCTCATTGATTTGGCTAATAATAGGTTCCTGTGCAAGCCTCATTTGGTCATTGTTTGGCCTCTGATGGCTCAGAGTGACTATAAATAGCAATTGTTTCTGTTTTGACCAGAAACTCTTAAGGTCTGACCCTTCCAGATTAATTTTTTTACTAGGTAAAAGAGACCATCCTTTGCCTCATTTCTTAACCTAGCCTTAATCACTGAGTAGGTGTTACCTCAGACAAATTTAGACTTTGAAAAGATCTTAGCTTAAAAAGGCAAAGGTCTTCACTGCATCTGGGGCCATCTCCAGTCATCTTGATCTGTATCTTGCCACTGGACTCAGATGGTTCTGGATGAGGAGAGAGTAAAGCTGGTGACTTCGTATAACCCTACCTCACAAATCCAATTCACTTATTGGTTGTGATATCACCTTCCAGAAGCCATGTCCTCTTCAAGAACAATACTATACATCTACAATACCAAGATCTACTCCCCAACACATAACTTGTCAAAGGACAGGGACCATTTTTAAAAGAATCAGAAAATACAAATGACCACACACACTCACACACACACACACACACAAACACACAACACTCCAAAACCAATGGTAAGAAATATGCAAATCAAAACAACTTTGAAGTTTCACCTGAAAATGTAAATAGTGGAAGATCTATAGAAGAACAACTCATTGATGAAATAATATAAATGGAAAAAGTCACTGACACTTAAAACTTTGAGTAACTAAAAAAACAACAACAAAAAATGAAATCCCTGGGAAAGGGAAATGGAGGATTATTATGGCAAAAAGCTATAAATATTATAGACATGACCACTTTCTTTATCATAAAAGAAGGTTCAGTGGAAGATAGGAGTGGAATGACTGTGAAATATACAGAAGACATTAATAAAAACATATTTTAAATCAAAAAACATTAAATTTAGCAAACCATATTTTGATTTTTATAAATATAGGGAGGAATTGTAACAACACAGACTACTAGATCTGGATTTAAGAAAACCTAGAGTCAAATTCCACCTCTGGCACTTACAAGATATGACCCTGAGCTCTTCATTTAACTTCATCTGAACTTCACGACTCTTCTCTGAGACTATAGTTTAAAGATGAATTTGTGATTTGTCTCCTTTATAAGAACCTCTACACCAGGAGTCCCTGATAATGTATGGTCTAAATGATTTGTGATTGGGAATTGGGAAGAGTAATAATTTGCAATTTGTAACAAAAATGAATATGTTTCAGTCTTGATTTTATAATTTCATATTAAAAAATATTTTCTAATTTGTTGGAACCGACCTGAGTAAATTATTTTTGTATATTTGGAACCCTGTCATAAAACTCCACCTAATACTTGGCATTTTATTTTCTTTTACTTCTTATGCTACAGTTGCTGCTACCACAGAATTCTGTTTTTCATGATGAATAATGAAAATGAATGATTGTTAGTCTTTATGGAAAACCATTTGTCCTTGTGGGTCTACCTATAGAAGGTCCTGTGTTACTTAAGGGGTACAGTGCTTGTCTACATTGCTATAACTGCTTTTGAGCCTGAAATAACTAGAATCTTAAACTTGGCATATTGAAAATGAAGGATGTTTCCATTGCATGACATAGTGGATAGAGTACTGAATTTGGAGTAAGAAGATGAAAACCCAAATTCTGAGTACTTGTTGACTCTAGATAACCTCTCTAAATGGGAGATAGAAGAAGATTCAGTAACGAACTTACCAGGTTATGGCAAGACTTCAAAGAGAAGAGATAGATAAATATCAAGATAGATAAACGGATTAGATAGATGGATAAGTGGATGAAATAGATTAGAGGGATAGATAGAAGCAGATACAAATACATATATACACATATATATTCATTTGCATGTGTTAATGCAGATAGTATATAATACATGGGCTCATGAAGAGTTGGATACAAATGATTTACAAAAATAATAAATACATATGCATATTTATAAGTATTTATTATATATAAGGTTTAAATATTCAGTGTATCTTAAAAGTCTTAGTGTAATTGTAAGCTGTAAAAGCTTAAAACTAGACTAAAATTTGGGGGGACACCCTGTATATTATATATCATGTATATATATGTATATATGCCATGTTTATGCACACATACATATGTACATACAAACATATGAATATGTATATACACACACACAAACTTTAAAACTCCTTATAAACATCATTTATTGCTGTTACTACTAGTACTGACTGATTCAGTCACTTGACTTATGGAATAGCAGATTTCCATGGCCTTAAACATTAAATAAATTTTAATGGTCATAAAAATCAATTCAATTCAGTAAACAATTATTAAGCATTTAGTATGTGTAAGAGACACTGTATCGTGTTTCCAGTAATCTAATCAGAATCCTACTCTATTCTTAGTGTATTAATTGATGCTCAATCCTTTGTTGTTGGATGGATCTTTCTAGCCTAATTAAGGATGGTGGAGGGAGACAATATCACTGTTCAATGTGATGTATTTCTATCTTAGTGGTTATTTATTAGTTTGGTTAAGTCATTTCAACTTCCTAGACCTGAGTTTCCAAATATTTGAAAGTAATAGATTGACCTAGAGCGTGATGAGGGGGGAATTGCTGGATTTCAAGGTAAAGAACCAAGGTTCAAAATAGCTCTGCCACTTACTCCCTGTGACCTTGGACAAGTCCCTTAACTTCTTTGGGCCTCTGTCTTCTCTGAATTCTAGTAGGCTCAAATCCCCTTCTAATACTACCTGTGTGACTTTGGGCAAGAACCCTTCTGCTATCAATATAAATTCTGCAAAAAGTCAACAAATGTTTATATGTGTTAAGTGCATAAGCATAAAGAAAGTGCCTGTCCTCAAGGCGCTTAAATTCTGACAGAGGAAGCCAACAGATAAAGGGAAACTGAGGAGGGGAGGATAAGATGGGAAAAATCAGGTAAAGATATCTGGCTGAGGGCACAGAAGAGAAAATTCAGTCAGGATTCAGACTAGATGATCTCTTTGGATCGGTCTAGCTCAACATCTAAGATTCCATTATTACCCAAACAATCAGCCTACAAGGCAGAGTGATATAAGTTCAATGGTAAAAATAGAATTTATTCCCTTGGGATATGTAACTTTGGATATTCACTAGGGTGTGATTTACAGTTGGCATCACTAAGCAAAGTTTCAAATCCTCTTTTAATTTTTTCCAGATTTATATTTCCTAAGATTTCCTAAAAGCTTCAGATAATTTTATTTCCCCCCACTCACCTATACACACTAAGTATAGTCAGAGCCCCCCAACCTAATGCAGTCTTTCATTCAGAGATTTCCTATGAAAATAGAACTTGAAATGAGGACTTAATTCTAGGGAATACATCCCAAACCACACGGCCTCCTGTCTCATTCAAATTAAATGTCAAATGAATGCAAGATGTTAAAAACAAACAGATTTCTTTTATTATTGCTATTATTTTTAAAATTTGCAAGGATTACATTAAGGGAAGGACACATTCCTAGAACCATTCAGCACAGGACAAACAGCTGTATGGATCTGAAGTCAGTGTGACATCAGATTGGGCCAGCTTCCCATGTTATCTCAGGGAGAAGGTGGGGTTTCTTAATACTTACAAGTTGAGGAGAGGTGAGATAGGGGGCAAGCCCTGATCCTATTCTCAACAATGAATCTTTCCAAGAAACTTCTGGCTTCTAAACCTGGAATCAACTTCCCTAGAGCTGAAGTGGTAAAGCTGCAGCAAGCCTGCAAGACTTAAACCTTTCAGATCAGTGTTGACTTTTCCTAAAGAGAGCAAAATGGGACATTTTTAGACCTTTGAAGACAACACGGCCAATAGAAAAGACAACTTCGGATCTACCCAATCACTTCCTAAACTTCCTTGGGCTATGGTTATCTTTCAGAATTAAGGAATATTTTTCTCTGTTATGACACCCATGTCTATCAAAAGACATTGGCTTCCATAGTCTTCCTCAATTTGTCTCACTCCAGGAAAGGGATACCCCTGCTGCCATTCTCTCTGGACTTTGGCTGTGTGTAATGAGTCCAGTAGTAACCTGCGCTATCAATGCAAATTCTGAATGGAAAACATTTCACTCTTTTTCCATTGTACATCATAAACTAACACAATAAACTTTATTTTGAATACATTTTAAGATATACATAAAGAACAGGGGTAGGAAGAATGTTCATTATATAACTAAACAGAGCCGTCGGCAAAAAGTTAAAGAAAAAATAGATTTAAAGGGGAAATACCAAATGGTCTACATCATTTTAAGGGTTTTTTTAATGCCATGTCTAAAACCATTTATTCTTCAAGTAGATGAAATCTTATTAAATCAGGGGATGATGACTGTTTCCTGACTAGAGTCTGAACAAATAAGAATGAGATTAATTTGCTATAGAAGGACTTTGAGCTAGGTATAAAGAAAGAGTATATGTTATACAATGCTGGAATGATCCAATTTTTCCCTAGAAGATTTGTGATCTTTATTCATAGGCCAAGGATATTGACTAGATGATCTTTTCAATGCCTTCCCATGTCTATGATGTAATCAGTTGGGGAGTTTTGTAATCTTAGAGGAAATGTGACTGAATACCATCACACTGTTCATGAGGACATACAGGGATGTGGTGATCCTACATGTAGCATGCTCTTAGACTTCAATGCTTCAAGGATCTAGTTACAGTTACAACTTCTTTAGAATTTACTAAATAGTCTCTTTAAGTTTGCTGTGACTTTTAAAGAAATTCACCACCCAATATTCAATTTTCTGCTGAACATCTGCTTTTACAAATTATATGTATCAACGTTTGCATTACTAATGCCCACACTGATGTTGAAACGCATGGAGTCATTTCCCAGATGCTTTTAAAGCAACTTCCCCTGAGTTATCATTGGGAAAAAAGTACACCAAGACCAAGCATAATCTATGAGTACATAACAAAATATTCATCACCGTTAAGTAACAAGCCACATATCAACCCTTAGTACTAGGGATGCTCTGGGTATGTAGAAGTGGGTGGAAATTAACAAGTAGATGGAAACAAAGTCAGGCTATAATTCAATGACTATGAGGATGAAATGAAATACTATTTGTGAAGTGCTTAGGACAGTGCCTAGAATACAGTAGACACATAATAATGCTTGTTTCCCTCTTTCTTTCCTTTCCATTAAAATGGAGACAATATTTGCATTATGTGAAAACCACAAGGAAAAGTTTTATAAATCTGAAATAGTATATAAATGTGATATTAAAGATATAGATGCCCTTGGGGCCAATGCCTCACTTCCTATGTCTAGGACCTGCACTCAGATATATGATTGACCTAAATAACTTATCCACAGACATAAAAGTAGTATCAGAAGCACCATATAAGCCTGAGTTTTCCTCACCCCAAGTTCAGTGTGCTTTCCATTGTATCATACTACCTCTCCAATGGAGATCTTCAGAAGAGAGGAACTCTGTATCAGGTGACAAAAAAGTGATGGTTTAGGAAAATCTTCTGGCTTGTGGATGAAGATTTAAAAGCTCACCTAGAGAACTCTCCCACTGTAGGAAGAAAGAGAGCTGGTTAATAAAAAATTATTGTGTTTTCAGGTTCATAAATAGGCACAGCTTGGGTCACTTTCCTATTTCGTGCCTGAAATTCAACGTTTGTCTGTTTCCTGAAATAAGCAAGTGATAACCAGCCCTGCTCTTCTTTGGATTCATTCTCATGATGCAGGCGAGCATGAAATATGCTCCAAGATTTCAGCCCAAGAGGTTCTCTATAGACAGCATTTCTTTCATTCTTGCCTGAGAGAATTCTTACATTAAAACCATTCACAAATCTTGCCTTATAGTGTCTGCCGAGAGAATAAGGAGAAGGTGTTAGTGTCAGAAGAGTTTCAAATCACAAAAGAAAAAGGTGATAGCATTGTGTTATGGTACCTGAAGCGGAACAAAAACAACCTGTAGGGTAGAATCTAGTAATCCCTGATTTTGGATCCTCTAACTACTGAGATGGGCAAATTGGAGAAAAGCCCTCAGTTAATTACTGACTACTAAAGAGTAACTGACCTTCTTCCTGAGAGCTTGGAGAGAGACTGAAGAAGTTTGGTTAGGTTTTTCTTTTCTTTTTTTTTCCTATTCAGCTCAAGGGAGAACATGAAAGTGATAATTCTCTGGTCTCAAAATACCTGGTGATGGCAGTTTTAGTATAAGTAAAAGACTCTTGGGTGCACATAGGTCATGTCACTCATTGACTTAGATGATTCTGAGAGTGGAGTCAAGTAGAAACTGAGTATCTGTTGTATAGATAGAGTAACACCTCTGCCTTTTAGAATACTTGGTTTCTTTTAAGGCTCAGCTCAAGCCTGGACATACCAAGGGAAATCTTTCTTGGTTTCCCCTAGTTGTTAATTTTTTCTCCCTTTTCAAATTACCTGTATATATTTACCTGATTACTTGTGGTAATATTTCCTTCATGCCTTTCCCAGTAGGGGCAGACAAGGGATGTTAATAGCTTTTTTGTGTGGCCTATCCCAAGAGACTAGCATAGGGGTTTGCACAGGGAATTTGGATTAGGTTGGATTAGAATGGACTAGAGCTTTGTAGTAGACCCTGAATGAGTTGGGAATTCAAATAAAATAAGATCCTTACCCTCATGGAGTTTACAGATTAGTAGGGAGATAAGACATATATATAAATAATTATCACACAGAATTACATGGCCTGATAATTTCAAATACAAATTACGGCATATGAATTAAAAAAACTTTCAAGTAAATTAAAGGTATATGTCCATCCATCCGCCATTCTACCAGAGGCTGTCTCAAATACGCGCAGTGGCGGCAGAAGAAATTACTCTCAGTCTACATCAAGTATGATTCATCCTAAGTGAGTGGATTGGGTTCTTATCACTAGTGAGTAACAATGTACTTCATTAATGAATGACTATGAATTCCAAAAATTTGTTTAGATCCTTTCTCTAAGAGATGATGTTGATCTTGATGATTAAAATTAGAAAGATGAAAGACACAGGGAGTCAGAGAGGCAGTGAGAAAGAGAGGTGGGGGAGAGAAGCAGGGACAGAGAGAGAAGAGAGTTTAAGCTTTAATTATACGTCAAGAACAGTGAGAGAGACAGAGAGAGAAAATCTGTGTAGACATATGTGAAATTCTTCACATCTTACGGAGGGTGCCTGGGAAAGACGGGTATATGTTTCCTACTTTGGGGGTGATCTGTGTGACAGGTTGATTGTGAGGCAAGGGCCCCATATTATTTATCTGTGTGTACTTGCTGGCTAGTTTCTTGGTGGAAGGGGGTGCAATTAGGTATCAGGTTAGGTAAGTGATTATGTTGTAACTTGTTAAACCCACCAGAAAGGTTCCTTCCAAGCCAAGAGTGAACCTAGGATAAAAAGAACAGACTAAGGAATCTAATCCAAAGAACTTAGAAAAGTGAATCCTAAATCTAGTTTAGGAATATTCTAAAGGGAACTGCCATTTTCATCTAGAGTCATGAAGGAAATGAACATAGTCGCCTGCTACTTCCAGGTAGACCAAAGGTTGGGCCAAGGCCAAGGCTTAGAACTTTAAAATAGAATGTCTTAGGAAGATCAGGGTCACATAGCCTGAGAGTAAGTAGATTATTTTTATAGGATAGAGATCTAACACATGATTTCATTAGTACAGAGAACTCCCAGATGAGGAAATACTCTTTACCAGTGTAGGTTGGCACTGTCCAGGGTCATATGACAAGAAATATATGTGTCAGAGTGGGTATTTGAGCACAGCAATTCCTGACTCCAAGGTCAACTACTTACTGTGTCTTACTGCCTTTCCTATTCTATGCACTCCAAATTATCTTACTCTGGTATATTATTTCTGAAACCGTTTATTCTTTTCTACCTTAGAAATACTAAAAGCATGTTTGTATAGCCTGAAATATATAGAAAAAAGTGACAAAAGAAAGAGGAAAATAAGCACTAAGAAAATACATCAGGAGGTAGTGACAGTAGCAGAAGAGGTACAGATTATTAGGGTTCAGGTAAAGTTGATCTCTGAACGTCAGGTCCCAGATCAGGAAGGTTCCAGAGACTTGGGGAATTGAACTGCAATTCAAGGATCAGAGAAATTTAATAAAGAAAAATGAGGTAAAAGAACCCTGCAGCCAAAGGTACAATGCTACAAATGATTGAGTACAAACATTGGTATCTCTGGGAGATGATTATTGATAAATCAAGTCTAAGTTTCAGGACTGGACCCTAGGACACCTTTTACAAGCTCAAGCACCCTCAGACTTCCTCCATAAACCCTATATTGCCAGTACTAAACCTGGACTCTGTTATTTACCCCTTGAGGAGGAAACAAAAGGTAGAACATGTTTGCCTCACTTCTCCAGTTCCTAGGAAAGGAACACATGAAGATTAGCTGACTTTTTCCAAAAAGCCTTGGAACTAGAATACAAAATACTGAATAAATTGTGTGAGAGCCCTTTCTACTGCTACTTACTTGAATGATCAATGAAGAAAAGCCAAAAAGATAAGGGTTCTAGGATTATTAGGCAGGTCAGAGAGCTAAATTACCAAGGCAGGTGAAAATTTTTAATCCTGCACTATCCACCAGCATATAAAAACTGCCCATTTCCTTCAGGACTTGACAGAACTGTAAGGGAAATTATTAGGACAAGCAAAGGAAGGCGTGTCGAGCAAACGACAATAACACCTGTCTTTGCAGCTGGTCGGCAGACCAGTCTTTAATGTTCTGTCTGCTGGGAAATAAGAGACGTCTCATATTACCCAGAGGCCTCAGCCTGAGATGGAGTTTGCAGAAAGGAATTCTACAAGATGGGAGGCCAAAAACAATGGAGAACAGTACAGAATGAAAAACATTTGATCACAGAGCAGCCCAAAGCTCACCACATTTAAAGAAATTAACCCCAAACCAAAGTCACAGCCTGATTATCCACTAGCCAGTGAACCCCAATGCCCCTCCTTCTTTACTTCTAAATGCTTCCTCCAAATGATGATGTGTTGAAATAAGAATGGCAAGAGAAAACTCTGCAGCTAGCTAGGGGTGTGTGTGTGTGTGTGTGTGTGTGTCTGTGTCTGTGTCTGTGTGTGTCTGTGTCTGTGTCTGTGTGTGTGTAGTGTCTGTTTAGAGCTAGTGCAAATGCTTCACTAAAAAAATAGAGTTTCTTAAGATTTATATTTGTCTGACCTCTGTCCATATTGTTTTTTCATTAAAGGTGGAATTTGCAGGAAAGTTACCAATGTAACTCTGATCCAGTCCTGGAGAAGGCCTTGCTGACTTGCAAAATATCTGTGGCTCCAGCAGAAGAGGCTGCCCAGCAGTACCAAAGGTGAAGACTCCCAAATTTACATTCATAGACCCTGTTAAAAAAAATTAATGACCCCCATAACTAAGTGCATAGTATGTGTAGAGAGATGGCATTGGCCCCACTGGACATGGCTAATCCAGGAGCCTGGAATAAGCAGCACAAATGAAGCTGACCAAGAGAGTGAGGTTTATAAAAAAGGAGAATAAATCACATAATGTGTGTAAGAAGCCAAGCAAAAGGCGTTGAGGTTACTGGAAGGGAGAAAGACACAGAAAAAGATAGAAGCTCCCTGTGCTCAAAGGATAAAAGAACTAAAAGTCCCCTGCAGGATGAATGATAAGTACTGGGCGGGTATGGAGGCAAAGTAGGTCCCCCAATGGGTCTTCTTCACATGTTCACCCTACCTGAAATTTCTTTCATAGAAGACATAGCCTCTATTTCTTTTCTTTCTTTCATTCACATTTTTTTGAAGGCAATCAGGATTAAATGACTTGCCCAAGGTCACAAAACTAGTAAGTGTCAAGTGTCTAAACTCAGGTCCTCCTAACTCCAGGGTTGGTGCTCTACCCACTCTGTGGCTGAGCTGCCTCGAAGTCTTTATTTCTACAACTAGATACAAGGCTTAAAACCCAAACTTTTTTTGACAGGAATGAATTAGATTCATTCATTCCCTGTATTAGCTTAAATTCATTATTAACCAATGCGTGTAGAACTAATTAAAAAGAGGTTGGTATGTGTGTGTGTTTTGAAGGGAGGGTGAAAGGTACATAGAGGCTGTGTAGAAATGAATAATGGAGGGAGAGTCAGTGTTTTAAAAAGGAAAATGGTTTTTAAAAAGGTTAGAGAAGAGTCACTTTTAAGCAGACAGAAGAGTAAAGGATAAGGCTAGAAATC
>CM053771.1:499771864-499782175 GCA_028658325.1 Potorous gilbertii | reverse complement strand
TTCACTATTTAGATGCCTCCCAAATCTTAACCCAGTCTTAATATATCTCCTGAATTCTAGTCAATTGTCTGCTAAATATCTCTCACTAGCTATCCCATAAGCAAAAGGAACTGAATCTGTCCAAATAAAACTTTATTTTCCTTCGTTAAATCTACCCCTCTTCCAAACATCTCTTTTCCTATTAAGGATTCTGCTATTCTCCCAATCACCCAAGTTCACAACCTAAGCATCATCCTTTACTCTTCCCTTTTGCCTCCACCCCTCCAGATTCAATCAGTTACCAAATGTTGTTTTTCTAATATTGCTCTCCTCTGTCCATTTGCTTCATTTACGTAGCCACTGCTCTAGTTCATAACCTCAATACTTCTCATCTGGACTATATAATAATAGATCTGTAAGTGGTTTCTAGCTTCAAAATCTTTCCAGTCTCCAATCCATCCACCACATAGCTATTAAAATAACCTTCCTAAGGCATGTCTTGCCATATTCCCCATTACCTCTAGTATACAATAAAAGCTCTATCATAGAGTTTAAGAATCACTGCTTTCACTTACCTTTCCAGTATCATTTCATATTATGTTTTGGCCTACAAAATGACAGAACTAGAAATATATTCATCTCACCCCCCTACCAAGGAGAAAATCTATTCAACCCCTGAGCTGTGGTCTGGCATAGAGCTATCCTTCCGGAAAGAGGAAAAGTGATAATACTGACTACCTCATAACCAGGGAAACTGACAAATCTTTCACCATCAGTCCTCCTGACCACCCCATGAAGGTTCTAAACCTTAGCCAGGAACCACCCTCCCCCCAATTAGGCGACAAATCAGCATCCTTGCTGGATTCAATTTACTGTACTCAGAACTATTGCTGTCTACTGTGCACAGAGAATTGGAACAGTCTCCTGGCCCCGTGCTTTATGTGGCCATGTATAGATCAGGTACATTTTTTTGCCTCAAGAGGCCTGTAGTTCATCTACATATACTCAGATCACTAAAAAAAATCCACTTATCAAAGCAAAAAATATGGAAATTCCCCCTTCCTTACAAATTCAAAACATGCACATGTACATGAACACACACACACACACACACAATGTTGCCTACTATACAATAGAAAGAACACCATGTTTGTGGTTTGTGGACCTGCTTCAAGTACCATCTTTGATACTTATTGTGGGACATTGGGTGGGTCATTTAATACTTTTAGACCAAGGTTCTTCATTTACAAAATGAGATGGATAGATAAAATGACCTCTGAAATCTTTTCTAAGCCTATACTTGTGATAAAATATTTCTTTTTCTCTTTGACCCTTCAAGGCCTCCAGGTTAATTTTAATTGGATATAACCTTCATAAAATTGTAGTGAGAGGAAGAACCTCTCAGGAAGGTTCTATGTCCTTGCTGCCAACCCCATCAACAACAGGAAGGATGTTAGGTCTCCCATGGCTCCCACTGCTCAGAATCATATGGGAAAAGAAATCCTCATGGAGAATTTTCAAACACTAAATTATAATTCACTTGGAGCCTTCCTATCGTACAAGAAAGCAATGTTAATTCCCATTTTCACTGAGGGATAGTTTTGCCCAGTACTAACTCACTCTGGGAAAGGCTTCACGCATTTTCCACATATCAACCTACCCATATTCTTCAACATTCCTTCCAGCTGGAAAATTAGAAGTCACGTTTCAGTCAGAATGCAATTTGTTCATTGGAAAGCTCTGAATCAGTGAAAGGCTTGAGGTCATTGAGAACTGGAGAAAAAGGCCAGGATCGTGTAGCCGAAGAGAGACTCTTCCAGGGAAAGTTTTCAGGTCATTGAACAGACTGAAATTAATTCCCAGATTGAATCTCCAAGCTATCCACTAGTGCATTTCAATACTCCACTTGACATTATCATCATACTATTTTTCTAATTCTACCAATGCTGGAAATATTATCTGAATTTGTGAAACAATGTATTTTGAAATTTAAAACACTGATTATTGAATACCCAAAGGGGGCATTTTAATGCAGCTATTTTAAGTGATAATCAAAAGATGCCATCTTGGTTTAATTATCACCATAGTATCTTTTTTTCACAGGCCCCTAATGCCAGAATTTTTATTCTAACAAAGATCAGGTTACAAATGCCCAAATCCTTTCTCCTATAACTTTCTTTCTCAGTAGTTGTATCTTTGACAAATACTTATCTTGAGGACAACAGTTACCATACTCAGAGGTGACTTTTTGAGAAGTTAAGCTAAAATGATCAGAGCTGCCTTATAACTAAAAACAGGCATTATTCCTTTCCCTAAAAATTCCTTTCAAGTTTTATAATTTTTAATTCTTTCAAATATTAATCAAAATATTTGTAATTATTTGATTACTTAATTTTAAATAATCAAACTAAACAAAGGTTGCAGAGTTGCATTATTTTTTTCAAAATCTGATTTTACCCTTGTAAGGCTCACTTAAAATGAAGCATTAGGGATATTGAAATATGATGGTCATTTTTTTCCCAAGGTTAATTTCAAACAAGTTATTATCTGAGCTTAACTTCTTTATGTTTCATATGAATGAATATTCATGATCTACACCAGTGCTAGGGAGTACTCATACTGATGAAATCACACTCTTGCTGAAGCCAAATCAAATGAATATTCATGATCAGGCATGATCCCATGAATCAAAATTTGGATGCAGAAATTTTTAGTTTTTAAAAATTAAACAAACATTGCCCTGTGATGTACATTTAACCACAGAACTAGCATAAAGGCACTGAAATCATTTCAAAGCACATATACTCACTTCATGAAAATTAGTATTGTTCCATTTTGCCAAGTTAGAAATTATGAAAGTTATATTTTTGAGGAAATCCTTATAATTAAAGATTTAGAGATGGAAGGGACCTCATGGGTCATCAAATCCAAGCCTACAGATGAGGGAAGTGAGGCATCAAAATGCTAAGTGACATACTTAGGTACACAAAATTGGTATCAGATAGGGTTTGCAATCAGGTCAACATGACTCCCATGTCCAGTGATTTATCCATTACATCACACTGCCTCTTTGCTGCAGAAGTATTTTCCTAAACACATTCTCTTATTCTTTGAAGTTCATTTAACTTCAGAATTTATTTTGTCTAATCTCATATCCATTAAAAAAGGAGGCCCTAAATTCATGAAAGAAACTTAAGAAAAGTATGTGCCATAGTATGTTTTTTTCTCATATTGCTCTGTGTTTTCAGGAGCTCACTGGATGTGGCCCAACTCCTGCAATTTTAAAGAAAAAAATGACCTTTCAAAAACCTTACTCTAGTCTCCACCATAGCTTGTCTAGCTGGTCAATCAACGCCCCTAACGAGTAGTGAGTCTGAAGGAGGATTGCAAGGTATTGACTATTACTGGGAGGAATGTAAATTAATTTCTCTCAGTTTAATGCAAAGATTTCATGGAGGCTGACTCTCTGAAAATGTGGTAGCTTTACATGAAGAGTTGTCACTTCACATAAAATTTGGGTTCTGACAGTTACATTTCAAAAAGCGATGGATCTTCCTTTGTGTGAAAACAGCAGAACAGAAGTCTGGATTCACAGTCTTAGAAGCAGAGGAAGCTAACAATACTCTGTTTCTTGTGAGCTGGTAAAGTGACAAAGAAAGAGCATTATCAAAGTGAAAGGGAACTTCCTTAGGTGTTATATCAACACTATACGTTCCCAGACACTAAGCAAAATAACTTAGACAAAGTTCTGCCCACAGAGGTGTATAACAGTAAAATAATTTACTAGTTCATTATATGTGTGTACACATGCATGTACATGCATGTGCATGTATGTATGTGAATATACGTACACATATAGTGTATATAAATGTATATACATGTGTGTATGTATGTGCATATACTTGTGTATGTGTATACATACATATGCATACTCATACATACATATGAAGTGAAGCAGGGAGAAGGCAGAGGAAAGTGAAATGGGAAAAGAAAAATTTTTTTAATGGACAAGATTAAAGAGAAGGATAAGTTTTGTTCAATTTCAAGGAAAATTTTGTTTTTACTTCATATTTTTTATCCAATGCAGCAACTTTCAACAGAATATGCTGACATGTTCTGAGAGAGATAGCAAATGTTGCTTTTTTTAAAATCAAATTTAAAGATTCCCCCACTCCAGTAGAAATTAAGTTCCTTGAGGGCAGAGATATTTTTTTAAACCTTTTTGTTTTCTGCTATTATCATAGGTCTTATATATAATAGATTTTTAAGACACTGAGTTATTGTCAAATTGAATCAAACATATTCAATGAAAAGTGTGATTTTTGCCTAAAGGCTTTACTAACAATGTTATTTTTCATATTGCATGTGTTGGCAAAATTTTAAAACCAAAGGCATCTATAAGGTAAAGAGAGATGATAGATAACTCAAGAAGGATGGCTTTTATAGAACATATCATCTATGCTCTTTGATGCTGATCTAGTATCAAACAGACTCACAGAAAACACAGAAATTGACAGATAATGTGTTTGTGGAACCAAATGTTCTGATCTTCAGCTCATTCAACAAAGTGCTTTCTTGATTTCTCTTTTTGTTGGTTTGCAAACATTTTTTGACTTGCTCTGGCTCAGACTCCACTGCAACTCATTCTCCATCCTCAGAGTGACAGTGTCATCATGGTTCCTGAACACTCCTGGCATGATCGAAGGTGGGCTTTAAGCACATGCTTTCCCAGGGGAGGGAGATTTACTTGTTCTCAGTCATCATTTCACTCCCCTGAACACAATGCACAATGATTTCAGTACAAAGTCATCGATGTGACCTATGACCAAAAATATTTCTTGTCATGGCAAAAAAAAAGAAAAATGAAGGTTTTCTCTAAAGCCCACTGCATCATTGAAACTGTCATTCCCTATAACAATAAAGTGTAGCAGACACCCTACAAAGACATGGCCATATGCTTAAAGATCTGGAATATATGCTAAAGGAATCCCATCTTGTAGAACTGTAGAATGGAATAGTGAGATGACAGACTCCTTAATGTCACATAAGACAAAGGACAAGCTATGTTTGAAAGACCATCTTTCACATTTTAAGGACTAGGCTGCTGATACAAAAAAATGCACATAGAACATACATACAAAGCTGACAGGTACCTTAGAGATAATGTAATATTTTTCATGGTACAGATAAGAAAACTGAGCTACATCATGATTACGAAACCTGTCCAACATCATGCAGTCAAGTTTATGTTAAAGTTCAGTATTTGAACCATGATCTCCTGGTCCCCAAGTTATTGGGTTCTTTGTTTGTTTTTCCCCACCATGTCATGATTCTTTAACTTTCTGTTGGTATATATTTCTAAGAGGATGAGAATCTTTTTTCTATGAAAAGTAATAACATTAATGTCCTACTTAGGGTAATCAGTACCAGTAGGATGTTCAACATGAGATACAAGATTATGGATGGCTGCATTCCATTAGAGAGGGATCACTTGGCTTACCCATATCTTTATCCCTTGCCCAAATCATTTCTTCCTTGTCCGCAAAGGATGCTAGCTATGCTGCTAACAGCCAAAGGAGAGAGCCATCAATAGACATGCTCAGTCTGTATATATCAAGCCTACTTTCTTAGCTGTCATAAGCAATTCAGTCTACCATCTTAAGAGTTTTGATGATTTTCCTAAGTCTGCACTTAATAGACAGTTGTCAAAACCTACTTTGTACAAAGAAGTTCTAAAAACCTGTAGGAAAAAGGGGAGAGTGGAAGTACGTTCTGGATGCCCTTTTGAAAGGTTAATATATTTTTCTTCTCATTCTCAAGCTACAAGAAAAGAATATTATCTGAAAATTTTCTTCCATGGAAATCAGTTCATATTAAGCCTTTGCCAAACATTCTTCCATTGCCTTTCTATTATCTCTTTTCCATAGTGGAAACCATCTTAGTTCAATTTGCTGATGAAGAGAAGAGAGGTTATCCTCTCTCCTTTAGACATACAATGGAAGATGCTTCATTAAAATTGCTTTCCATCAGGACTGCCAGATTTCCTCAGGCACTGCAGCCCACTTTGGTCTCTTCTGTGAACTACTATTAAATTTAACATAATTGTTGCCCTGTTTAGCACTTGAGAGCTCTCTTTATCCTTCATAGTCAACTTATTTTGAGTGCTTTATAAAGTAGTGCATTGGAAAGAACATAGAACTTAAGAGTCAAGGAAGAAAAGATCCTGAGTGATGCTCACTAAGATATGTCACCACAGGCAAATCACTTACCACTTCTGATCAAATTTTCTCATGTATACGAGTATCAAGTTTGCTTACCTTATAAATTTACTGTTAAGAAAGCACTTTATAAGATTTAAAGCACTAGATAAAATTGAAGAATTTTTATTTTAAGAAGCAGTTTTGCTTTCATGGTGAGTGTCCAGGAACTCAGAAAAACTGATTTCTGCAATGCTCCTCCATCCCAGTCTCCCCCTTACTGAACTTTATCTTTCTCATGCTAGCCCCCAGATTGCTTCTCATTTTCCCCTAACATTTTTCCCATTTCCTGAGTATGAAATCTAGCAACTCTGGCTAAATATGTCCATTTGCTTACCTATGAGTTTAACATTTCTCATCTCTTCCAAATGCTTTATCTAAAACTCTGCTGTATAGCATGCGCCACTCCATATCATTTGGCCAAGTATCTATTAATAATGCTTTCACCTTTTGGAAAGTTACAACCTCCATGTGCTTTAGTTTTCTCATCTATAAAATGAGGATGTCAGATTAGATGGCTCCTGATGTCCTCTCTAACTTTGAATTTTTGGTTCTACAATAAGACCTCTTGATTCATAATTACAACCACCAATCTGTTGTTGATGTTTTTTTTCTAAAATATAGATAGATGGCATCATGCAAGCATAATCCAAGGACTGATTAGAATTATTTTTGAGGGGTTCATCAGGTATTACTGTCTTGTTTTTTTAATTTTCATATAATTATGTTCTTTAAAAGACTGTATCCAATTTAATGCAGAGCTTGGATTTTACATTCTTTTGATGATAGTAGTAAAGATGCTAGTCTGGTCTATTAAAGGGAAGCAGAGTCTTTCCAGAGATTCTTTATCTTTTTGTGTATCATGGAATCCTCTGGCAATATGAAAACCTATGAATCCTTTCTCAGAATATTTTGTGGGTTACCTTTTAAACATAATTGAATGAAATGGCAAATTTCCATTAGAAGTTAATAAAAATAAAGTCATATTTTCTCTAGCCTTACAGAGCACTTGAAATCTATCTGTGGATCCCAGATTAAAAAGTCCTGGTCCTATGGACAAGTGTGCTGGACTTGGAGTCAAGGTGTCTTGATTAGAATCTGGCTTCAGATTCTTGGTAGGTTGTGTGTTCCTCTGCAACTCATTTAGCCTCTGTTTGCCTCAGTCTACTCATCTGCAAAATGGGTATGTAATGGTAATTTAAATGGGAAGATCTTTCCCATTCATTAATGACCAACCTGGGTCCTTGGGCTAATGGGAGCCTGAGTCCCATGAGTATGAGTCACATGGAACCTGTGGTGAGAGGAGTTGACTGAATGTATGGAACAAGAAGGGTAGAACAAGAAGAAGCCGAGTTAGAGAAGAGCTGAGAGGACATTGGTCAGAGCAGTCCGAGCTAGGAAGGATGCAGGCAAGCAGGATGCTGGCTAGCTTGAGTGAAATAGATTGTGACTTTGTTTAAGACAGCCTGTTTGTGATTTGTTTAATGGAGCTGGTTTATAGGAAGCCGAGCAGGGAGAAGGCTTAGGGATGGTACTGTCCTCTGCATTGTTATTGGGTATAGATTTTTGTTACTATGATGGATTTAGCTTTCTGGAATCTGAATAAATGTTTTGGCTCTGTCTTCCATGTGGAGAATTTGTTGTGTTTTGGTACTCAGAATTGTGCCAGGATATTCATGGCCACCAGAGTCATTGGGAATATTGCATTGGTACTACAGGATAAAAATGTTTCTATTATGTACATTATAGGGATATTTGAGGAAAGGACTCTGCAGAATCAAAAATTCTATAGACATATGAACAATTATTATCCATGAAATGTATAATCTAGAAAAAATAGGCCTAGAACACTGTGCTCACTCCAACCCTGAAGTCACATAGCATGTACTTATATTTGATCACCTATTTTCCCTGCAAAGAATGAAGTAAAGGTGAATGAATACACTGCAATGCATTTATTAAGCTCCTAGTATGAGCCAGGCACTGTGTGGTAGGCACTGGACATAGAAACCCAAAAGTGAAAGAGTTCCTGCCCTTGAGAGCTTATATTCTAATAGGGAAAAAAACAATAGGTGTAAGGGGAAACTGACCAAGAGGAGAGCTTTGGTCTAGAGTGACAGAAGAATAGTCAGTGGAGTCAGAGGGCAGAAAAACATCATGTCTTCTATAACAATAACATTGATTCGATTACCACTTCTAGAACAAGAGCTAAAAAGGATTTGGGGTCAGGATTATATTCACAGTGGCATGGCAGATGGCAGGATGTCTTGAGATGAATAGATGTGAAATATGTTTGTGAAAAATTTAAACATCTTGAGGGCAAGAACTATATCTTTTGTCATTGTATCCCCAACACCAATGGGCTGCCTGTCATGTAATAGATACATCATGACTTTTTAATTAAATCACATTGAATCAAAATTAGTCATTGAAAAATTAACCCAGTTAAGACCCCATAATTTTCAGCAAGATTTTCCCCATCAACAAATCCCTATTTGTCTCAATATGTTTCTTTAATCACAGGTTGTTCGCTACTAGACAGATCCACCTGATCAAAAGCTATCATTTATTTAAGCTAGTGAAAGACCTCACTGCTATAGATGCACTGCTAGACTGACATTAATTCATTCCTTCCTGATAGTATCACAGTAGCTGCCAGCAATAAATGTGGAGAAAATAATGTTAGTGCCAGTGTTCGATATCGACATATATAAACATTTTCATAAACTACCCTGAAAGCTGAAGGAAGAGGAAACTGGCAAAAAGCCATGACATAGATGGTGATCCAGGACCAAGAATGTGATTTTGGAACATTTCCATTGTGATTTTTACTTCAGAGTCATTTGTATGATTTGTAAAGCTAGCAGTAGAACCCCGGGTAGAGACAGATTATTCAAGGTAACTTTCATATCACCAAGAGAAGTGCTTTTTAATAACCATAGAAAACAAAGGAGGTCATATGTTTTATGCTACCTGAAGAAACTATGCTGGGAAATAAAGATGTAGCATAATATATACATATATATTTCCTGTATTATCTTAGAGGACAGAAATACATGTAGGGAGCACAAAATACACAACCATTATTATGCTAATAGAAGAGATAAGCAAAGCATCCCAGCCTCATAAAAATTTCCTTTAGCAGAAACATTAATTGTTCATCTTCTCAAATCCCTGTGAGAATCCCTTGTCTATAAGACAAATGAAAAGTAATGGTTCATGTAAAAAAAATAAATAAATAAAGATGCTAAGGTTTCATATTGGCAGATACACCCTTTCATCTTATTTGGATTGTCATTTTCCTCCTGCTTTCTGGGTCCCCATCTGCTCATTTGTTATTTACTGTGTGATATTCTAAATTTTTGAACCATTTCTCCTAGCTATAGATTGAATGGTGAAGGTTATTTTGACTGTGCACTACTATAAAAAGGGAAGGCTTGAAACATGGCTTACCTATCTCCAAAGTTTTGACTAGGGACTTTTGGACCATGACCAAGTCCCCCAAACACAAATTGTGTTCTAAATTAAGTGGGACATTGTCTTTCCCCACCAAGATATTGCCTACTGTTGGGAAGGCTGTCATGCTAAATTGTAGGTAGCAGAGTGGCAGAGGGGACAAAGGTGCTTGCCATACAGTAGTTTAATTTATTGTAATTTGCAAAACTCTGATGTTGCCTCTAGTTTCTAAAAGTTGGCAAGTGTTGTTGTCATCCTCCAAATTCAGCACCTTGAGACAAAGATCTGACCATCTTTCACAGAACCTCCAATTTCCCTCAATCATCCTTTTCTCTAGAGTGTTGCTTCTGCCCCAATCCACCTTCAGCATTACAGTGTCCTCATCTTCTTCACTTCTGGTTCCCATGCTCTTATCCTTCCTGCCTGGCTTTTCTGTAAAAAATGTATTCTCGGCAGAGCCAAGATGGAGGAGTAGACAGACTCACATATGCTAGCTCCAAACCCACAGTCCATGGATTTCCTCTAAAAAGAACTCCCAACAAATTCTGGAACAGTGGAAGCCACACAGCAACACAGTGAAGGAGATTTCCGTTCCAGAGAGCCCTGAAAAACCGATCCC
>CM053771.1:499752452-499771364 GCA_028658325.1 Potorous gilbertii | reverse complement strand
GTGTGTGCGTGTGTGCGTGCGTGTGTAAAAACCTGCCCTCCAGCCTTTTGTCTGCCTGCCTCCTGTGAGATGCGGGATGCACGCTCTCCAGGCGCTGCCCTCCCTACATCCTCCCCCCAAGCTGCCTGGCCAGCGGGGCTGCTGCCCGTGCGCTCTGTTACATCCGTGGCCAGGTCGGGCTGCGGGCGCCCCCGCACTACAAGAATGCGTCTGCTTGGCGGAATCGCTTTGTTTGCTTAAGTTCTGGGAGTTCGGTGAGGTCATTTTCTCATCTCCCCTGCCTTTTCTGTATTTTCCACCGACCTGCGAGCCTCCAACAACACCCTCTTTCTTCCCATTAGCCATGGAAACACGTCCTCCGCAGGAATTTTCCACTCGCTGCGGCCGCGTCCTCGCGGGCCCCGCGCCCTCCGCGCTCCGCGCTCCGCGCACCGCCACTGCAATGCTGTATTTCTTTCCAGTGCAGTTTGACATTTTGTAGCCAGCACAAGGAGCTGTATTCACTCCTTACGGTTCCCAGAGCCCCTCCCCTCGGGTTCTTTCTTCTTTTTTTTTAATAATGCACACATTCGAACAATTTCTGCAAAAATAGCCAAGGCCTTCAAGCGTGTTTTGTGTGATCAGTTGTTAGGTCACTGTCAAAGATCAGGATCCCCCCCCCCCCAAAGCCCCATTCCACCCCCTCCCCAGGCCCCTGCGCTGTGACTTGGTAAACACCGAAGCCTGCTGCGTAGAGTTTCCTGTAATTGTTTGCCTCTGTGAATTATTTCCTTTGCATAATATTTACAAACTATAGATCCCTGCCTGACACCGTGATAAGAGGGGACACAGATTGCTTATAATCGCAGCAGTAAACAAGGAAGGGGGAACATCAGCTTTAAAATGTGCTAAATGACCTGTCTGGAAACAGCAGCATTTGCAAATGTTTACAGTGAAGATGCAGCCCGGTCTCCCAAACACAGCAGCCTGAGACCAAAATGAAAACCCAGAGATTCCGTAAGGACCTCTCAAACCGTTTGGGGGCTGAGGGGGGAGAAGGGGGAGAGGAATTCGAGGGGTCAAATAAAGGCTACATTCAAAGGAAAACCATGCTGAACCTCTCGAAAGCAAACTGCTGCACATGGAAACACATGTATTTATATAATTTCCTCTTCAAAACTCAGGGAAAAAGTGAAGCCTGTTGTGGATTGTTAGAACAGAGGTCTCCCCTGTCTGCGCTGAGTGGTAGAGTCTCAGACAGCAAGGTCCCAGTAGGTCAGACTGGCACATTGAATTGTGTATCAAATGGAACTGGGATTTTGGAGAACGGGGAGGAGGGAGGAAAAGGGGGATTTGTTCAGGCTGGGAGGGTGGGCCTCTGGAAAAAAAGGGGGGGGAGAGAGAAAGATTGATGATTTGCAGGACACCTAGGGTATTTCTTTCAGGGGGTATTACTTCCACTTTTAGCCAGGAACAAGGGCTGGGAGAAAAGAAAAAAAACTGCAGGGGCTGACAGTTTTGTCCTGATCAAAGGGACCCAGCCTTGAATGCCTTGCTTTGCTGGCTATTTATTAGAAAGAGAGGAGTGTTCCTTTGCCATTCTAGAAGGGAGAAAAGAGATTAAAGATCAAATAGAAAGAGACCTGCCTAACTTCTTTGTTGAGAAGGATATATTTTTAAGGATGCTGTCCACTACATGACCACCACATTCTTCTCCTATCCCGCTCTCTTTGCCCCCCTCCACACACACACATAGAAAAAGGAAAAAGAAAGGGAAAAAAGAGGCATGCTTATTTTTAATTTTTTTAAAGCTCCACAAATCCTAACCTTTTTTTTTCCATGTATGGGTACTTCTCTTTCCGTAGTCACTGCTGTTTTGAAGATGAACCACCACTCTATAAAATTTTCTTTATTTATTTTAAAAATGGAGATGCCTCCCTTTAGGAAGCTTAGTTGGGAAACTCTCTTTGAGACTGGTTAACCTAGGAAAGAAGTTTAACTACGCTGCTGGCATTCTATTAGGCTCATCTGTTCATTCGGATAAGAGGGAAAGGTGTTAAAATGCACTTACTGGTGTAAGTGGTCTTACGTTGTAAAAATGATTACCCCCAAAAGCATAAAGAAGGATTAAGGGGCCACATCTACATTGGGGAAAAGGCATTAAATGTTTTGTTAGCATTAATACAGGTATTGATCTCACAATACACCCATCAGCATTGTAGCAATCAGGCCAGCACATAAAGTGTATGCTCAAGTTGGTGAAATGTGATCTTAATACCTAGGGTTAAGACGAAGCTGCCAGACAGCTTGACTGAACTTGAGAAAGCCTGTGTGTATGATGATCTCTTCATTTTGGATGAGAGTGAGTTTTGCCTAAATAAGATTACATCATTCTGAAAACTTCTAGGAACTAATATCTTGATGGCTGAATTCAGAGAACTGCTTTTCAAACTCTTAGATTCAAATGAATGCAAAATAAAACTTCCCACCCTCAAACAATATAAACAATATCAACTGCTATCAGGTTACTTTCAGGACTATTAACACTTTGGAGGTTTTGCTTTTTTTTTTCTTTATGTAAGAGAGAGAAGTGGGTCACGTAAGCAAATTTTTTTTTTTTTTTGAGAATAGGGAAGAGGAAGGAAGTGTTTTTCCCTACCGATATACTGTGGTAAAATAGAGACATTATATTTTTGTTCTTTATATCACTTTTCACAAAATCACAGAAAGTTAGAGTTGAAAGAGATCTTAGTAAATAGTAATTTTTACTACCTGAACATGCTTCTTGAAACACCTCATTGAAGCAACATTTTAGAATAAATCTAGTTGGAGGAGGGGGATTAGGGAAGAGAAAGCCTGGGGGACACTGCTCAGTGAGGGTTTGACACAGAGATTGTGAGGCAGCCTGAAGCCTGCTGCCTGGCAAGAAGATGACGAAGGCCTGGGCTAAGGAAGAACTTCCCTAGAGTGTAGCCTTTTGTGATTGGGTGGTTGGAGGGGTGTGGGTGAGGGAAGTGGTGGGAGACGAAAAGGGCCCCATTGGGTCTCTTCCTGTTTCACATAATAATCCTTGCTAGCCAGGAGCGAAGTTACTGCTATGCTGCTGAAGGAATGGAACTTCCTCCAAATTTGGGTACTTGGACAAAGTCCCAGCTCTCCCACCTTAGTTGCTGTTTTAGAGCTTAATGGTTATCTGTCTACTCTGTTTTATATGAGAAGAGGTTGTAAGTCCAACTCAACTAGCAAATGCCAGAACTAAAAGTTGACTAGAGTCAATGTTATAACCGTGTATGTGTATGTGTGTGTGTGTATATGTGTGTCTGTGTGTAC
This sequence comes from Potorous gilbertii, assembly GCA_028658325.1. Classification (NCBI taxonomy): domain Eukaryota; kingdom Metazoa; phylum Chordata; class Mammalia; order Diprotodontia; family Potoroidae; genus Potorous; species Potorous gilbertii. The sequence continues at coordinate 499,768,055 of CM053771.1, read as the reverse complement.
GTGTGTTTGTGTGTATACGTGTGTATATGTTTATGTATGTGTGTGTGAGCATGTGTGTGTGTATTTGATAGGAGAAAAGAACAAAGCACATTATTCATTGAATATAATTGCAACTGGAGAGGAGTCTGGAGTCATCTTGCAGAGGACCTTGTCACCATGGCAGGGCCTGCTGTTTTCAAGCCCACATATAACCCCTAGGGTAGGCAGTCTGTGGTATTAGTGGGAAGGTAAGCACCAAAAAATAAAAAAAATAAAACGGCCACCATGGCATAGAAATTGGGAGTGACCACTTGAGGGCCAATGAGGGAATGAAAATATACACACTACAGGCCAATAGGGGATCGTAGTTTGTGCCCTTTCTGTGCTACCTGGAGTAAATATCAGGCTCCTTACCTTAGTTATGACCTTTTCACAAGTCTTATGATTCCAAGTCCAGCTCTCACTCTTTGTCTCTCTATCTCTGTCTCTGTCTCTCTGTCTCTGTCTCTGTCTCTGTCTCTCTCTCTCTCTCTCTCTCTCTCTCTCTGTTACCCCATTTATTTTATAATTTCTATTTACTATGGAAACTCCTACATAGTTTCAGATTAGCACTTAGTAAGAAAAAGAAAATACCTGTAGTTCATATTCTACCTGACAGATTAAAAACTACAACTATGAGTTTTTATTACTTGTAAGACTTATCTATAGTAAAACAAAACAAAACAACCCAGTCACTTAAAATATTACATATAGTGAGTTCTTCTCTAAGACTTCCATAATGGAAAATATTTTCAAGAAAATTTCTCGTTATGTGAAAAAATGATAAAATTCTTTATTAGATAAAAGTCATAAAGAAATCCTTTCTGAGTATATTTTGGAAGTATAGAGGCATTTCAAATGAGGCTTATTCCAGTAGAACTCCATGAGTCCAGGTTTATACAGCTGCGCAAAACAAGTCTAAGTCTCCTTAATAGTTCTCTCATTTGAACTTGTGTTTTCAGACCTCTCTTATACAGTTAATCCAGACAGGATTTGGACGTACGTGATTATCAAAAATGGTTTAAACAAAACTGCTATTAAATTGTAAGCTCTTTGAGGGTAGAGAATATTTTTGCCTTTCTTTGTATCCCTAGTACAGGGATACTATTTGCTTAGTACAGGGCCTGTCACATAATAGATGCCTTATAAGGGCATGTTGACCACTTTATCCAGTTGACTACAGGTCCATTTTTAAGGTCTGAAAATTGTTAGCAGTTTGAAGGACTACTTAACATAAATATGAAAAATTGAAATGTTGTGAAGAATTAAGCAGAGCAAAGGGAGGGGATTATTTTATAATCACATTTGATTTCATTCAATGGACATTTATCAAATGACCACTATCTACATGTGTAAGTCACTGGAATTAAAGTCAAAAAAGAAATAAAAACTGCTTTTGAGGAATTTATATTTTTGTCTTTTGATTATTATATTTTGTGAAAAAAATATATCCTAGAACATTTATTTGTGTAAAATGTCATTTTTTCTTTTCTTTTATTTATTTCCTCCATTTACATGTAAAAAACAATTTTTAACATTCATTTATAAAATTCTTATTTCCAAATTCTCTCCCTTCCTCCCTCCCCAGCCAGCCTTATTGAGAAGGAAAGCAATTTGATTATAGGCTATACATGTGTAGTCATGCAACATATTTCCATAATATTCATGTTGTGAAAGAAAACAGACCAAAAAAAAAAAAACCTGAAGAAAAAGAAAGTTAAAAAAAAACGTATGCGATACCATCAGTTCTTTCTCTCAGGATGGATAGTATTTTTCATTATAAGTCCTTCAGAGTTTTCTTGGATCATTGTATTGCTGAGAATAGCTAACTCAAAATATTAATTTTTTGAAGGTGGGTATTGTTACAAAAATGGATTTACTTATCAGCGATTGATTAGAAATTTAATTTAGAATGTCATATACAACTCTGAATCAGTCAGGCAAGAAATAGATGTGGGATCATAGATATAAAATTGGAAGATACCTCGGGGGCCATATAGTCAGCTCCCTTATTTTCCAGCTGAAACATCAGAGGTCTAGAAAGGTTAAAGAAATTGCCCAAGGTCATGCAGACAGTAAACGTCAGAGGCAGGAGTTTAGGACTGCTGACTCTAGACTCCATTGTGTCTGACTAGTGGCCACATGCATCTCTTTTTTTCCCTTCTCTGGTCATTTCTCAAAGGAGTGAAAAGGTTTTGCTTTAGTTTCCTCCATATTCAAAAACCACTGAACACCAACCACTTCTAAGAACCTTCTGCTTGCTTTCAATACCAAAGGAGACACACCCCTGCCCACCTCAAGGTCAGATCAATAACAAGAGCTGACATTGACAGAGTGTTTTACTGGTTATAAAACACTTCTAACTTAGCTCATTTGGTCTTCATAACAACCCTGCAAGATAGGTCAGGGAAGATAGTTTCAGGTCCTGGTTAGGTGAGCTAGCTGAATGTGCAATTTAAAGGCATAGTGCACTCGGAATAAATTTAGACAGTAAGAAAAATAAGTATATGTCCAAAATGAAATATAAAAAACCGTTTTATATAAGATACCACTGTCTATGTTGTTTTTAGTAATAGTTCCAGGGAATTTACAGCAGCTCTCATTAATTATTATGAATTTCCTGGTTAACAAAGGAAGAAGTACCCAGGCTTATGTATGTGTATGTGTATTTATACATATGTGCACACATACATACATGTGTGTATATTTGTATTTATAGTGTGAAAGTATATAAGAGCACATGCATCTGTATAAAATCATATTAATTTTGTTAATCCTATGCTGTGGCATTGGATACATTTGTATTGCATATTATATTATTTGTTGTCTATTATACATTTTTGCATTGTATGTAAGACAGATATCTATATCATATTTGTATATATAGACTTTATATATACTTATGCTTGTGTGTATATGTGTTTCCATATACATGTACAGATAGATGGCACAGTGGATGGAGTCAGAAAGACTCATCTTCCTGAATTCAAAGTTGACCTTAGACACTTACTAGCTGTATGACCCTGGGCAAGTAACTTCACCCTAGATGCCTCAGTTTCCTTATCTGTAAAATGATCTAGAGAAGGAAATTGCAAAACACTCCAGTATCTTTGCCAAGAAAACCTCAAATTGCATCATGAAGAGTCAGACACCAATGAAAATCAATGAATAACAACGTATATGGGTGTGTAGATAGACATACAGATAGATAAAATATATCTTTGTGTAGATAGACATACAGATAGATAAAAATATATCTTCTTTCTATCAACACATATATATGTATGTATGCCACTAAGAAATGTGCTTCATAACATTTCCCCCTTCCTGCCTTTCCAGTCATCTTAACACTTTCCTCCCTTCCATATATTCTCAGATCCAGTGACACCCTTCCTTGATATTTGTGGCATGATCCATATCCTTGGACTCTGTCTTCACTAACCAGCAGTTCTCTCTCTTTCTTCATCCATGCCTCATGGATCCTCTGACTTCTTTTAAGTCTCAACTAAAATCCTACCTTCTTCAGAAAAGCCTTACCCTATCCCTCTAGTATTAGTGCCTTCCCCATAAGATTATCTATGATCTATTTTGTCATTCTCATATTTGTATATAGCTCTTTGCAAGCTGTCTCCCCCATTAGATTGTGAGTGTCTTGAGAGCAGAGAATATTCCTTGTATTTTCAGTGTTTAGCCTAGTGCCTCGTATAAAGTAGATGCTTAGTAAGTGCTTGTGTCCTTGCTGACTACATTCAGCACTTACATAGACTAAAAATGGCCTCCTGGAAGTAAATTTATTTTTGTCCATGTGGTATCTGAGTATCCATTATTATCTCACCATTAACAACATCAAAAAGTTATATTATTCTAAAGTGCCTTGTTTTTAGGCTATAATGCTTTCCGCAATGTATATTTTAGTTAAATGTCAATTTTAACACTACATTCATGAGGGTTAAGTCAGGGTTAGTGTCCTTATTTCGTAGCAGCCGTGTTGATAGATCCATCCATCTATGTGCTTATATATCACTTATCTGTGGGTCAGTGGGTCATTCGTTGCTTCCTATAAAATGTCATTTCTGGTAGAAGTAATAGATTTTTTCTACATTAGGGTCAACTTCCATTTGCCCTTTATCCTGTCAAAATAAATCTGGACTCAATGAATGGACAGATATAATATGAATATTACTTGCAAGTTCAATCAGGTATCAAAAGCTAGAATACATCTTTGGAGGATACTGATGTTAATTTTAGACTCATTCAAATACATGTAGATATCTCTGCATAATGTGCAGGGTATTGTAATCCTGTTAGAAAAGTGAACATATATGCTAGTACTCCATCATTCTCTCCTCTCCTTCTGCTAATCTCAAAATTCATCAGTAATTGTTCAGTATTTGAAAAGAGGCTACATAGATCAAAAGGTAAAATGGGTGATCCATGCATTGAGAATCATCAATTTCAGAATTTCACGTTTAGAAGGAACTTTGGTAGTCATCTTGTCTAACTGTTATCTTATCCAATTAAGAATATTATTGAAACATTCTTAGTAAGTCATCAGTCAACTAATAGTTGGCAATTCCTGTTGATAGAAAAAACTATTATTTTATAGGTTAGCCCATTCTATTTTTGGATGGCATTATCAGGAAGTTATCTCTACCTGAGTCAACCCAAAATCTCCTTCCCTTTTGCTTTGAGTTATTGCTCCCAGGCAAAGAAAAAAATAAGTTGAAATCCTCTTCCATGTGATAGATATCCAAAGACTTGATGAAAAAGTTCATGTCTTTCCACCATTCCCTCCTCCAACCCTTCTCTTTTGCAGCCTGAATATCTTCAGTTACATGGAGATCCTTGAACAACATGGTAGATATTCTTCATTAACTTGCTATAGATAGGCTAGAGTCTGTTAATATCATTATTAAAATGTGGCACCAAAAATGAATATCTTATGGCCATTGGGTTCTGAACATGGCAGACTACAGAAGTGATCAGTACACTTATTCTTAACCCTTCTTTGACTTGTGATGGAAGCACACTTTCATTAAGGTGGGCACTCTTTGCCATGGTGAAGATGACCTATCTTCTTCTGTTCGTCCTTTTAGACTCTTGTCCGTGTCCTCTAGGAAATCTTCCATAGATGTTTCAACCAAGATGGAGATCTTCCTCTAGATCTCTTGATACCATATGCATACCAATAGAGTACAACTTACCATTTATTAACAATCTCTTTTTCTCCATGACTAGCCTACCTACTCTAAATCCTTTAAACATTTACTTTTGGATCCACATTAGTCTCCTTAACTGACTTCCTATCTTATTCCTGGTAAGATTCATTTTTATTTGTGACATTACAATTTCATTCTTGACAACTTTTAATTGCCCTTGGGTCAATTTACCTTTTAGAATTTAAGCCAATGGAAGTCTACACATGGAAAACAATTTTCTAGCTTACTTTAGTGATGTTTTCATCTTTTAGTAGATGGAGGAACCAAAGAAGAAAAATACTATTCTAGATCAGATTTTCCACAATAAAGAAAAAGGAGTTGCTAATGTAGAAATCATGGAGATGTGAAAGGAAGTAGGACAATTTAGATTTGATCAAAAGAAGAAAAGAAACAGTGTTATAGAAGGGAGATTTAAAAGTATTCCAGTGAAAGATAGGTAGAATTCTACAGGGGTGAGCAAACTACAGCTAAAGGGGCAAATCTACATGCTAAGCCAGATTTGGCCAAACCTGACTCCTGGCCTACAAGGAAAGATAGTAAGCTCTCAAAAAAGAGATTCTGATGATGTGAAACAAGTTCAAAGAAGAAGGTAAGAGGGTATTGACTAAAAATACCAGTATGGATACCAATGAATTCATCAATCAACTTAAATTTTTAAAAGCTTGTAGAGAAAGTTGACATGATAGATAACAGAGGATGAATTAAAATATAATGACAAAAATATTAAAACTGAGAAAAGTCTGAGTGCTAGTGATGAATGCACATAAAATGGAGGTAATTTAGCTTTGTTGGGGAGAAGTGGAGGATCAAAGAAGAGATAGGCCTGTTACTCTTGGAGGATCAGGCAATATAAGAACAATGAAGAGCTATGCAGATCTTTTTTTCTGTTTTCTCTGCCATAGAGAATAATGGTTTACACTAAAAAGGATGGAAGAAAACATGGCTAATAGGGACCTGAAACACAAGGGTAGTAGGAAGATAGGAAGAGAATAACTTGCTGCCCTTGATGATTTAGAATCAGACTAGACAACTTGCCTTCCATATTACAGAAAGAACTGGAAGATATCATTGCTGTCTTATATCCAATGATTTTTTGAAAAATAAAGGAGAATGAGAGAGGTACCATAGGATTGGAAAAAAGACTAATTGTCTCAATTTTCAAAAAAAAAAAAGGAAAAGAGGTGTCTGCAATCTATAAGCCAGGAAACTGTTCTTTAACACCTAGAAATATTCTAGAATTTATTATTAAAAGGATGATCAGTTTCATCTAAAACATGAATGGATTATTTCAAAGACTAACTTCACCAAAATGATCCATGCCAGATTAAACCCATTTCTTTTTTTATTAAACAAGGATATGCACTTAGTATACTAGAGTGATTCTATAGGTATGGTTTTCCTATATGTGGGCAAAATATTTGATAAATTCTCCCATGCTGCTCCCATGAAATGTAGAGTCAAAATAGTACTGCTAGAATGGGTTACAATTGAAACAAGTTACATGGTGAAGTCAAACAGTAGTAGGTGTCAGCTTGGAAAGAATCATTCAGTAATCTGTCCTGGGTCTATATGTTGTTTAATATTTCTGTTGGTTAGTGGATAAAGAGAAACTATGTATACTAAATTTTCAGACAATGCGAAGAGAGATAGCTGATATGTTAAAGAAAGAGCCTATATACAAAATGAGCTCAAAACAATTAGTTCATATTTAATATGATGAAATTTTATGGGGTTAAATAAAAATATTACATTGGAATCTGAAAAATCAGCTATAAGTGTAAGATGGGGTTGGGTGGATCATGATATATAGGAATTTATCTGAAAAATATCAGAAGGTTTTATTGGCCTGCAATCTCCCTGTGAGTCAATTATGTTATGATATCCAGAAGAAAAAAGACAGATTATATTAGACTGAAGTATTTTGTGTCTAGAGTGAGAGATGTGATATCCCTGTGATACCCATCTTTGGTAAGACCATGCTGGGGTATTGTGTTCAGTTCTGGGAACCACATTTTATTAAGAATGTTGATCACATGGCGTACATTCAGAGGAGGGTAGCGAGGATATCAAAGGTCCTTGAGAGCATGTCAGATGAAGATCGATTGTAGGAAGCAGGACTGTTTAAACCAGAGAAGAGAAGCCTTAGCTGGGGCACAACAGCTGTCTTTTGTTGTAAGGACTTTTGTGCAGAAGCAAGATTCAATTTGTTCTACTTGGCAATAGGCAGTAGAACTCTAAACATTGGTGTGTAGTTGTCAAAAAAATAGCCCTAGGCTTATTCAGACTAAGAAAGGACTACTGCAAAAGAAAGTAGATTCCCCTTCATTAGAAGTCTTTAAATAAAAGTCATTTTGGAAAAGAACTGGAAATTGAAGGGATACTTATCAATTGGGGAATGACTAGTTAAGTTGTGATATATGAATGTAATGGAATACTATTGTGCTATAAGAAATGCAAGAGGCAGATTTCAGAAAACCTTGGAAATGCTTGATATAAACTAATGCAAACTGAACTGAGCAGAACCAGGAGAACATTGTCAACAGTCACAGCAACATTGTATGATGATCATCTATGATTGGTTTAGCTTTTCTCAGCAATACAATGATCCAAGACAATTCCAAAAGACTCAAGTTGGAAAAATGCTATCTATATACAGAAAAAGAACCAATAGAGTCTGAATGCAGATTAGAAAATATGATTTTCATATTATTTTTGTAGTTCTTTTCCTTTTGTTCTGTTTCCTCTTTCACAACATTACTAATATGGAAATGTTTCACAGGATTCTACATATATAACCTATATAAAATTGCTTACCTTCAAAAGGAGGAAAGAAGGGAGGGAAGAAGGAAGGGAGAGAGGGAGAAAATATGGAACTCAGAATTTTGTAAAAAATCAATATTAAAATTATTTTTACATGGAATTGAAAAAAATACTGTTTAAAAGAAAAAAATAAATTCTATAATACTAAAAAAACAAAAAAACCCCAAACAAATGACTAGTTAGTAGGGGCTTTACATAGGAGATTTGAATCCAGGTATAGATTGAATTAGGTGGCTTCTGAGTTCCCTTCTGTGTTTGAGATTCTATAGTCCTATATTAACGAAGATATAATGAGATACATCAGGTGCATCTGGTAAATATGTAAGGCATTTATCCGGTAATGTAGGTGTGAGGTTATGATAACGTAGATTACATTAGTGGCAGTGGGAATAGAAAAATGGCTGTGGGACAAATGATCCTAATTTTAAGTAGCTTTTACATATTGTTTCAAGATTTGCAGATCAGAAACATTATGTACATTACCTCATGTGGTCCTCACAGCAACCCTGTGAGGAAGATGTCATTATCCTCATTTTACAAATGAGGAAACCAAGGCTGAGAAAGATTAAATGGCTTTCCCAAGATTACATGACTACTGAGTGTCTGAGGAAGGATTCAATTTCTAGCCTTCTTGACTCCAATTTAATCTTTATTCATTGAAATAAAGAATGAGACTAAGGGAAGGTGGAGTTTTCTAAAGACTTCTCCCACAATAGCCATTTTAAATTCTTCTGTAGACTCATGGTCTCATCAGTACAATACTCCCTGTGCAGACATATTGTATAGCATCAATGCCTCCTCAATTTCTGATTTTTATACTTTATCTTTCTCTAAATTCCTCATAGAGGATGTAACCAACATGGTAGAGGTCTTTCTCTGGTCCTTGTGAGATTCTGTGAAGAATTCCACTAAAGTCCTACTCTGCTGCTTAATCATGGATTGGCGCAAACCTAAGTTGAAAGTCATTGAGGCAGAGCTCTAGTTCTGACAGGCAATACCTGCCAAGTCTTATGATCAGCTATCCATGTATTCCATGTAGCCAAATATTAGCCTTGCTAAGCACAAAGAAGCTCGTAACCAAGTTGGGCACAGGGTGATGGATTTTTCGTGTCCAACAATTCAAGAAGAAAGTCATCTATTAAAGTACTACTAGAAGAGATTACTATTGTAATGGATTACATGAAAGAATCCAAATAGTAGTAGATGTCAACTTGGAAAGAATCAGTCAACAATCTGTCCTGAGTCTATATGCTATTTCATATTTCTGTTGGTTATGTGGATATAGAAGTTATGCGTACCAGATTTTTAGACAATGCAAAGAGAGATAGCTAATATGTTAAAGAAAAGAGTCTATATCCAAGATGAGCTCAAAATAATCAGTTCATATTTAATATAATGAAATTTTATGGGGTTAAATAAAAATATTAACATAGTTAGCCCTTTACTGGTATGGAACTCAGCTATTTTCCTTAGTTTTGGTACAGTACTAGCTTAGCTCCCTTTCTGGTATTACATGTCTTTGTTGATGTTTTAGAATCACAGTATTTGTAAGTGTAAAAAACTTTAATGATCATATACTCCAGCATTCTCATATTATGGATGAGGCAACTAAGGTCCAGATAAGTTAAAAGATGTTTCTAGATTCACCCAGGGAAACAGCAGAGGCAAGATTTAACACTAGATCTTCTGACTCCATTTTTAGTGACTATTTCCCAATACAGCACATTTTCCCTAAAACGCTCTTGCCCAACATATAGATAGAGGCCAGGGAGTAGGTGTGCAGATTGTCAAGATAAATACCAAGCCCGCTATGTAGCAAACCTTTAAAGATAGTTAATCTCTGAAGGACCAGTGAATGGTGTTGCCCAAGTTGCATAGCTAGACCGAGATTTCAACATAGCCATAGTAAGTTTAAAAACATCATTCTCTGCTTATTATCTTCTATTAGAATCCAATTGTATATGCTCAATGATGTAATGGTAAGACAAGACAAATATGGTTAGCAGTATTAAGTATAATTTGACTATGGTCAAGAATGGTGAAAGAATATAAGACCTTATATGGGTAACAAAGCTGTAACTTCTACAATTTTTCTTCCTTTGATAGTACAGGGTGCCATGAAAGAAAAGGCGAAAAGTTGGTCAACTATTTCATGATGATTCTTTTAGTGCTCTGGTGCTTAGGTATTAAGCAAATCTGATCAGCCAGAATTGATGTTGTTGGAGACCAGGAGAAAAGCATAATCATATGGTTGATATGGTTGACATATTTCTACAATGACTGTGTTAAATATACTTCTAAATTGTAGGCTCTGAGGTGTGAGCGCTGTGCAAACTTTGAAATGTTCTATACATGCTGTTTATTCAGAGAATAGGAACATTAGTGATAAAGGCAACTGAAGAAACTCTGATGTAGCTCCCTGAGCCTTGCTGTTTTCTCACAGAAGCATATCTTTGATCCCGATGGCAACAGTCCACATGAAGTGGAGGGTCTCACCCTTCTAGGATTAATTTTATTCCCCCTTCATGTTCTAGGTACAACTTCCACATTTGGACCATTGTTCAATCAGAGACAAAACTTTGGGCAATTGTTATTAAATGGTCATTAATGGAAACATCATACCATGTGACTTAAGGATCTTTCCAGTCTTGCTAGGTGCTGTATAACTCAGAGACTAACTCTATTCTCATATCTACCCCATTGCTTTCTAAATATCTAATATCTCTTGTTTCTCTGCTTTTGTAATTTTTTTTTTTGCAAATGGAGACTGGAATGTTTTCCATTTTACAAATGAGACATAGGGAGAGTGCCTCAAAAAATGTAACCACAACTTTAGCAATTGTCTTTTAGCAAGACTTTAGAGGACCATCATAAATGGTAGTGGCAATTGTAGTGTTCAATGTTAGAGGCTTTCACCTCAGCTCACACTCTGGATTTTCCCACTTCCTGACCTGTCACTTTCCCAGTATGGAAAGAGCATGTTCTTGATGCTCTCTCCATTGGTGTCTCCGGCCCACACCACTGTCTCAGCAGGTACTCTGACCATGTTAACTTTACTTCCAGCTTGACTCACTCCCTGGACATTAACATGCTAGCCTACCACCTTGCCTCCAAAGCTAACCTTTCCTAACTCCCTCTGCTTTCCAACTCTCTTCTCAGTGTTATTTTCCTCCATTAGAGTGTTAGCTTCTCAAGGACAGAAACTTCCTGTTTGTAGTGTTCATATTCCTGAGCTTAGCACATCTGAGAGTAATAAATACTTAACAAATGTTTATCCATCTACCTATCTTTCAATCTGCATCTCTCTATCTATCTTTGTGACTGTATAAAACATGCTAAATAAGGTAGAGACATATGTAATGCCTTCATTCTCCCTCTTCACAATACTATGTTTCCAGAGGTAGCAACATTATAGGCAGAAAGAAATGGGGCAGAATCTTATCTATGACCTTTATTAGGTCACATGACCCTGGGCAAGTCCCTCAAACTCCATTTTGCTTCTAGTAACTCAATAGGACTTATCTAGTGAGTCAGAAACCTTTGTAACCTTTGTTGGTGTATCAGTTCTTTCCTAAAATTGAGAAATCACATCCTAATTATATTCTCATTCATCACAATTTATCTTATATTTAAACAAACATTTTCATAAACCAACAGAGACATACAACATTAGAGTGAATCTTAATTATTTTCCCCAGTGTCTTCAGAACAACTGGAGAAACTTAGAGTTTTTGGTATGAAATAAAATCTCCATTTACTCAATTAGATTTCATATAAGATAATCTTTTGGTAAGTAACCCTTAAAAATAAATTCATTTAGATGAAGGAATCGAATGAGAAGTTAAGCTGCCTCATTCCTTATATCAATGGGCAACCTGAGATTTCTTGGATGTTGGCTTTATATTGGCTTTTTACATTCCCATGTAAATGCTTTACAGCAAAGACTACCACTTAGGTCTCCTGAACCCTGGTCTGATAGCATTTTTATTCCAATATCACTTGCTTCCATTTTGTGTAACAGCACCAAACAAGTAATATAAAATCCAATTGGGTCACTTTTAAGTTAAAATGTCAGATCCTTTAATTATTTCTCATCATTTCAATCTCTCTTAGAATTCTTTTTAAGCTACTCTTTCTTTTGCTCCCCCCCGCTGCCATCTTGCCTCTCCAGAAATGAAGACCTGAATTTCACGAGTGTTAACTTTTCACATTATCCCTAAGACTTTCTATATTACATTGAAGTAAGGCACAGAAAGACCTTCATCAGAGTTTCCTTAATATATTTTTTTTAAAACTTGAATTCCAAGGTATTAATTTACAGTAAGAAATTTAGCTTGCAAGCAGACAGTATATTTTTGTTGGCAGATCACCGTATTCTCTTTCCAGCAGAGATGCTTACTTAAGAAACCAACATAAAATGAGGTTGTTTGGTAAATATAGAACTGAAGAAATGGTAACAAGATTGTAGCAAAGTGCCAGTGAACAATGTCATATAAGCCATAGCTGAAGGAACCAGGGATGGAAAAGAAAAGATATCCTAGGAAGGACTGTTGTGTGGAAGAGTTTATATAGACTTTCCATAGAGCTTGAAAAATTAAACTGGGATTAACCTGTGGAAGTCACAGGGAGGCTGATATTTTAAGTAACATAATTTTCTAACCATTAGGTATATCTATAAATCACATGCGCTACATTATGAGGAAGTAAAACTTTCATCATTAGAAGATTTTGTCTAGATAGTGGATCAGGAAGTGGTCAGGGAGTTATAGAAGTCTGGAGCTTATATGTGCTCAGAATGGGAAGTCGGATGAGACGATGAGATCCTAGCCTTTCCATGGCCATAAAGATTTTTTTTAATTGTATTTCCTATAGGTTGTTTTCATGACATATAGAGAGGTAAATTGACCTTATTAGTATACAAACATCTTTGTTTGCAATTCATATTATAGGAAAGACTATTTCTGAGGGAAGCATCCAGGAGAAAGTCATTTGTGCCCATCATACTCAGATTATTACTCAAATCAATTTGATTAATTTAACATACATTGGGCAGGAAGAGTGGACAGTAAGCTGGTCTCAAAACCAAGAAGACTGAGATTCAAATCTTGTCCAATACATAATGGTTCTCTGAAAATCATTTAACCCATTGGTGCTCTAGGCAACTCTGCAAGATTATATATTAGAGAAAATGCTGGCCTACCTTAGCAGAGGGAGTTCCCTTACCCTGGAGTTCCATTTACTAAAAAAAATCATAAATGTAGTCCCTGTCATTGATCAAAGGCCATTTTCTATAAGAAATTGTGCTAGGCACTAGGGATACAAAAATAAATAAACAAAGAACCCTTGTCTGGAAGGTATATCTTCTACAGCAGAGAAAGAAACATTTGTAGAGAATTTCCATTGATTTTGAGGTCCACATCAATTTGGGTACTATAACCAATGTACTCTAATTACATTAAAAACAAATCTCAATCCGGCTCTTTTCTGTCTTTTTTCCCCTTGATCCATTCTCCAATATAGATAGACAATTACATTTAGATGCATATTAAATATTTATTTCCTAATAATATATACCAGCTTTCATATTTTTTAATGCCAGTGAGTCTCTAGTTAGTCAATGTGGGGTTCAAGTGTTCTGAATAAAAATAAAGTCCCACAATGCTAAGGTTTAACCCTTTAAGCACCCCAGTGTCGCCTTTTATTTCCTTTTAAATGGACTGTTTCAATGACCTCTTAATTTTTCTCCCTAATTATTCTACTTTTTCCTTTCCAAGTAACCATCTTAAAAATAGATCTGACCCTGTCATGATCCTACTGAAAAAAAATAATTTTCTCCCTTTTACTTTTATGATAGACTTAATAGCTTACAAACACTTCACCTTCTTAACATTTAAAGTCCTGTTGATATGGCTCTAGGCAGTCTAACGTTTCTCCTAAATGTGCCTATTTGCTATCTTTGAATATGCCATTGCATGTTGCCCCCTCCAAGACCTTGTACCAGCTACCAGCTCCTCTCCATGCCTGGAATATATTTTCTTTTTTCACATATTTCTTAGAATCCCTAGCTTCCTTCAAGTCTCACTGATATACCTCCTCCTCTGTGAAGCTTTCCCTTTGTTAGTGTTCCTTTCCTCCTCAAATTATCTTTACTTTTTCTATTGATACTGTGGTATCCCCCAGTAGAGAGTGATCTCCATGAGGGCAGAGTTTCTTCTTCCTTTTCTGTTTTTGTTTCTTTATTATTAGTCCTTGCATCCTGATGTCCAGTACGGTGCTTTACTCATAATAAAAATGCAAAAAATATTTCATGAATTGAAAATATTTTCAGTTTAACCATTTGGGCAAAATATTTTCTTAGACTGTACCTTACTTCCCATTATCTGCACAAAGTAGGAGATGTATATATATATATATATATAAAACCTATAACATATTTTATAACTATATATAACATAAATTTATATGTAACATAATTTATATATATATACGAAACATAATTTAGCTTGTTCTCATTGATGCAGCATCATTAAATGAACACCTTATTATTATACATGCTTCAATATAATGGTGCTCTAAGAAATCATTGAGGATCTTGGGTTGGGTTCCTCTACAAGTTGTCTCTCTGGCATCACATTGCAGCATGGACATTACCCTGAGATATCTAAGGCAATACCATAAAGAATCCAACCTCTAGGCGGTCCTGCCAAGCTCTAAAAGCTTACGCAGTGGCAGATTTTATGTCTGCCATCAGAAAACCAAGTTCCAAGTTTTGAGAGGCTAATTATCAAACTGACCATATGGTCATGAATATTTTGGCCACAGCAATTCTCAAAGACTATATACCAAGTCATAGAGGGATTGCAATCTGTACTATACATGGAAGAAGCATCCACATTAAGGAAAACATGAAATACCAGCTCCCCAAAGTAAAATGATGGATTTGTTTTACTCTCTGCTGAATTTCCCCAAGAGCATTATTCAATTGAAGGACTTATTTATACTATTACTTTATTTTCAGATGCTTTTTTTTCTCATGAGAGACACTCTTATTTTCAAATAAAAATAGTAACATTGGTGTGGGTGGATATGGAGAAGGTATAATAATATCAACTTCTTAATAAAATGATAAAACATTTAAAATTATGCCATAGCCCATATTTTACACATAAATCTAGAATGAGAAGATACTACCCACAGATTCCATGTTAAATTATATAATTCTAATGATTCCCATGAATTTCATTATCATTTCTAGGATGACTTCTAAACGTATATATTCAGCTCTAATCTCTCTTGTGAACCCCTGACCCATAAGCTCTATTTTTTTTTATCATAAAGACCTTCAAATGCAATACAACTACAACTAATCTCAACATTTCCCACCTGAAAGCACACCTCCTTTAAGATTCGTTATTTCGAGGGGCGGAGCCAAGATGGCGGAGTAGAAAGACTCACCTATGCTAGGTCTGAACCCACAGCCCATAGATTTCCTGTAAAAAGAACTCCTGACAAATTCTGGAGCAGTGGAAGCCGCGCAGAAACACAG
>CM053771.1:499709313-499751952 GCA_028658325.1 Potorous gilbertii | reverse complement strand
TCAAAAGCAGAGTTAGCCAAGTGGAAAAAGAGGTGCAAAAGCTCACTGAAGAAAATAGTTCTCTCAAAATTAGAATGGAACAGATGGAGGCCAATGACTTTCTGAGAAACCAAGAAATCACAAAACAAAACCAAAAGAAAATTTTTAAAAAAGGGTAAATGGACAACAGAAATGACATCATCTCTGATTATGATTATGTCATGCAGAAATTGAAAGCAAAGTAGCCAACCAGGAAATTTAGAGTATCTAGAATGCTACTTAGTCTGGAGATACATATAGTGACCATTTACAGGATATAGGATAAATCCAGTAAGAAACTCTAAAGAAAAACAGGAGGAAAATGTCAGTAAGAAAGAGTATAACAAGAGAAGACAGGCTGGTTACATGCCAAGAACAAAGAAAATATCAGCTGGACAGTCCAAGTTCTCCACTGGCACTTGTGTGATGTGGAATTCCTGTGGTGTACATTTAAGGAGAAACGGATGAGAGTTACACAAGATGCTTAGGCATCATTGGAAGGAATTCCCAAATTGATGAAAACACAGATTGATTTGAATGCTTTTTCAGTTTTGTTCATTTCATGGATGAGGTAAATCCTCAAATTTGCTTTATTGGGCACAATCCTTGTTCATATACTTTGGCCATTTATCTATTGGGAAATACTTATTAGTTATATAAACTTGTGGCAAACATATACATTCATACATAAATGTGTGTGTGTGTGTGTGTGTGTGTGTGTATATAGGAATGTGACATAGTGGAAAAAGTGCAGGTCTCCTATTAAGTAGACCAGTGTTTAAAACTAACTTCAGACACTAGTTTTAGAAACCTACATAAGTCACTTTTAGAAACTCAATTTCCTCATTGGTACAGTCAAGTTCAAATGAGAAAAAATCTTAAAGCATTATATTCACTTGGGTTGTTGTTAGTTGTTTTTACTAAAAAGATTTGTTTTCCCACAATATACTATTTTGTATGGTAGAGATTTGTAGTTTTGTGGTAGATTTGTAGATTTCTATAGAGTATTTGTAGAGATTGTTTCATTTTTTGTATTTGTAAACTCAACAACTGAGACAGTGTTTGGCATGTGATAGGTACTTGGTGATTGACTAATTGTCTGTCAGTTTCATTACTGGTTTTGGTTGATTTGGTTGACTTTTGCCAATTCTCATTGCCTTGTTTGAGATGATTATTTATTCTCTTAATCCTTTGGAGTTGTTTGAAATAGTATATTATATTCCAGCTTCTCATTTTCCCTTTTCTTCTGCTTTTGGGTCTTAAATTATTTTTGTATGCACCAAATTATTGACTTTTTTGCCTTATCCACTTTGCAATTTTCTTTTGCTTTTCACAAGTAGTTGAATCTACTTAAATTTAAGGTCTTTATTCGCTTTGATTTTTTCTTGATTTTTTAAAAATTGTCTTTATTCCTTTAAAATTAGTACTTGGTTCACACACAAATTTGGGAATACTAGTTTTATCATAGTCTCCTTCCCTATGTTCTTAATGTTATTTCCTTAGTCTTTAAAATTTTAATTATTTTTCTTTGTTATTTCCTATCCACCCTTTTCCAGATAAGGTAAGAATATAGTTCAAAATCTTCCTAAATTCCTGGCTTCTTCATTCCCTTCCATCCTCTTAATTTGAGTAACATTAATTCATGGTACTCTTGTCCAAGAAATATTAATTTACCCCTCAATTATTACTTTTTTTTCTTTCTACTCTGTTCTTAAATCTAGTTTCCCTTTTGTGTTTAATGTATATTTCCTCTTTTTAGATCATTTGCAGTGGAGCTTCCTGTGGGAGTCTAAAATTTTCCCTCTTTCCTATGAATCTGTTAGTTCAAATCATCTAGGTTTTTCTTTTTATGACTTTATATGTGTTTCTGTTATTTCGTTGTTTTATTTTTTGTGTTTGATGAATCTCACTCTCTGAAAATTTCATTCTTGAAGATATCAGTGTACTATGTTAGTAGATATGCTTTCTCAATAGCCTGGTCTTGCTCTGTACTCTCACTTTCCTACTTGTGTAGCATAAGGATAATGTAGCCTAGCTCTGGCTTTATATTCCATTTTTTTTCTGAATTTCTGATTTTTCCTCTAGCCTCTTTCTTCAGCTCCAGCCTTACATCCCCAAATGCTTTTTAATATCTAGAAATGCATGCTTCACTGGCATCTCAAACCCAACAGGTCTATTGTTCCCTCAAATCTTCCCCTCTTACTATCAAAGATACCACTCTTTTTTCCTGGTTCTCCAATTCACAATATTGGTGTTGAGAAGAAAAAATAAAGGAAAGGAAGAGAAAAGGGAGAGAAGGGGAAATCTTTATCAGTCATGGTCTAAATGTGATGTCCTTCCCATCTAAGCCCAAAGGAAGCAAATTTTTCAAGAGAAATAGAATTAAAATTGATTCTAGGCTGGAGTCATTGTATATCTACATAAACAAAAAGGAAAATCTTTTTATAGATTTTTTTATAAGCAGCACCAACAAAATCACCTTTAGATTCTTCAATCCAAGTGCCTCCAAATATCCAGTCCCTTTCCAAATGCAGTTATTTCCCCCTTCCCCATATCTCTTATCTATACTCCTTTTTCTACTCATGTGGCCACCTCCGTAGTTCAGAACCTAGACCATTGTTACAGTCTTCACCTTTGTCTCCCTGTCTCATATGTCACCTCACTTCAGTCCATCAATCATTCAGGTGCCAGAGATTTTCCTAAAGTGTAGGTCTGCTCATGTTATAATTTTTACTCATTATACTCCAAGATATCTATTTCCTCTAGGATTAAATCTAAACAGGACTATTTATCATTTAAAGCTCCTCAGTGCTTGGTCTCATCTACCTTTCCAGAACTATTGCACTTTGCTTCCCTCTATATACATGGTAATCCAGCCATACTTTCCTTTTTGATGTTTTTTGAAAATGATAATCCATCTTCTGCCTCCACGTCTTTGTATTATCTATCTCTCATGCCAAGACTTCTCTCTCCTCTCACATTCTTCTCTTAATTTCCCCAGTTTCTTTAAGACCTTGATCAAGTGCTACCTTCTACTATTGTCTCACTTCAGGGGATGTTTCCCCTTTGATAAACCTTCCACATACTCTGTGGATATATAGAAAACCAGTGAGCAATAGTTGAGAGCATGTACAGTTTGAAGTCAGGAAACTTTGGGTTTAGATGTTATCACAGATACTTATTATTTACATTATCTTTACTTAATTTATTTAATTTCTCTTGGCCTTGGTCTCTTTATCTGTAAAATGGGGGAAAACACCTTCAGCACTTATCTCCTATGGTCATTGAGGGGATTGGATAAAATGATGTATGGAAAGCATTCATCAAACCTTAGAACAAATGTCTTACTCAAATACAGGGTTTCCCAAAAGCCTTAATGTAATTTCAAGCTATTAAAGATTTAAACTGAACTAATACTTTTGGAACATCTTGTACAGGTTCTCTATTATTTTATATCCATAGCATTCACTTGATTTAACAATCTAATAACACTTTGAAAAGTAAGGTTTTGGAGGGGATGCTTTGTTCTTAATAAACATGCGCTTGCTGGTTGTGAACATCCTTTCAATTTCAAAAAGCTCAGATGTGGCCCCTTGATTAATTTGTTCAATGATCTTTTTATTTTAAACTGAAAGTCAATGTCAAATTCAGCAGATTCTGTATATAGGTCTTTATCTCCAATGTCAGTTGGTTATTTGAGACAAGGGTATTGGAAGTATCCTAGAAGGTCATTTTTAGCATTCCTGAAGAGGTGAAAAGATATACACTAGGAATGTTCACATGGGTCACTTATTAGAGCAAATAAGAAATAGTAATGCCAAATAAACAGTAAATATGGCAAGTTTAATGTACCATCTATAGCTCACAGTAAGCTGTCCCTTCTTGATTAAGTCTAAAGCAATATTTATTTTTCCCTTTCATATTAATGAATTTAGATTTGGAAGGGATCTTAGATATCATCAAGTTTACCCCCTCAATTTATAGATAAACAACATGTGGCCTGGAGAGATCAAGTAACTTCTCTAAAGTTATACAGGCAGCAAAACATATTTATTAATAAGGCAAATAAGGTTGAGAGTGATAAGTTGTTAGCCTAAGGCTAGACAGCTACTAAATAAAACAGCTAGAAACCAAAGCCATCATGTTTTACCACTGACCCAACGCCCTTTGATTCTAACACATCGCCTCTCAGTTTTCCTTTGAAGGGTTGAGAAAAATTTCCTAAAAACACCCAAATCTGTGAATGACTTACTTTTGATTTGACAAGTAAAACATTGTCTTGGAAAAGATATTATTTTAATTCACTGATGTAATTTTCTAATAAACAGGCTGCTCAGAAGGTATAGGACAGTCAGGGTATCTTCTGCCTAATTCTGTAAAGGGGAGTTTGTTAGATATAATCATTCAGCAATATATTCTTCAATTATTTTTAGTAATCAATATCTGCTAGTTTCACACAAACTCATTCTTATTCCTCCATTTTTTCCTAATTTAGGAATGTGCAGTTATGGAAAATGACCATGGTAATGCAGAACAACTGTGTTGTAAATTATATAGTGAAATTATTTTAAGCCTATTAAAATAAAATAGATTTAGAAGAATTATAGTTATGAATCACTATAATTTGTGTTAAAATATGGATAATTCCAAAAGATTTCCTAGTAGTTTAGCAATTTTTAATCTCTAGATTTATCACAACAGAATTCATAGGAATGTGTAAAAGACCAACCTGAAATTGTGACAACAATTTCTTCAATGAGAAAACATTTGTGAATGTGCTCTTTAACCATAAGGTGCTATATAAATAAAGGTGGTTATTAGTAGTAGAGGTTGTTGTGGAAGCTATATATCCTCAACCCTCAAAAACTACTTCATAAAAATCAATGAATAAAAAAAACAAACACCTTTAAGCCCTAGTAAGTGGTCAATTTGTTTTAAGTAATAGTCAATGCGACAGCATTCCAATAAAACAAAAGAATTTCTCTACTTCCTTGAACATGGTTGTGCATGCTGGATAACAAACCCATGACAATATCACTATTCTTTATATCTCCTGTTACTACATATGAGTGTAGAATGAGAAAGGCAGAGAATTCTCACAGGGAAAATTGGCACAGTTTCCTATTCTTTGGGAATTGGTTGTTTACTCTGTAATCTTTTGGAAGATGGGATGATTAAATACATTTTCTAATTGAATGCATGGTTCACCAGCTTTTTTAGGGCATAATTTAGTGGCAGAAGTGGCAACTGGCCAAACACTCAAAGTCCTTTCAAAGGGTTCACTCTGTCATTTTTCAAAAGGCCAGCAAGAACAAAGTGACTCTAGGAAAGAAATTATACAAAGAGGTTGAAAGGAATTGGAGTGTGAGTTCTCTATTCCAAAAGTATTCATCTTGAACCTTTTTCCTTTGACACCCTGAATAGTAGTGACTTATGATGAATGCTTTCCCCAGTTCCCTCACCTGTTTCCAGTGCCTTTCCCTATGAAATTACATTCAATTTTGTGTATGCCTCACATGTACCTAGATATTTATATGCCATGTCCCTGCTTCGCATTAGAATGTAAGTTGCTTGAAGGCAAGGAATTTTTTTTGTATCTTTTCCCTTGTACAGTGCTTGTTACATAGTTTGCATGTAATAATTGCTCTTTGAGTAGTAAGTCAAATTTGAGGCCAAACGAGTGTATCGCCTAAGAATATATTGATGGAAGTGAGTATACAGTAGCACTTCTATACTTGATCTCCAAATTCATCACACATCTCATTGAATATCTGGACCCTGCAAGGTGATGTGTTTGAATCAATGTGAGCACCCTCTCCACTGATGAACATAGTGGTCCCCATCCTGGTAAATTGCTGTGGTCAGATAATTCATCTCCTAATGACCAAATTTGTAGTGATTTGTATTTTCACATTTATTTAGGCTAGATGTCAGACAACAGACTATCTGTCGCAGGGAACATATTTGAAGTCTTTTCAGCTTGGTAGTTCTGGCCTGGGGTGAACACCACTGCCACAGGCATTCGGAAAACAGAATTACCTCCACATGGTGATAACACATGTTTCTTCAACCACAGAACTCTGAAAAAAGCAAATCATGCAAATATTTTGCCGGATCATGGCACTGGGGCTTCAGTGAAAGCATGATAGAACAAAGAACATCAGTTGGCATTTTACAAAAACAAAGACCATCCTACAACATCTTTATGTAGCATTGTGTTATGGGGATTGGGAGGGGCAGATAGAGGCAGTGGGTCTATAATGAATGAAACAGTTCCTTTCACTTAAAAAAAATCCAGCAGAATTCTCTAATGCCTATGGAAATGTATGGTCAGTGGAGATAGTACTTTCTGTAGCCACACACATAATATTTTTTGATACAGTGCTCTGGAGGAGATCCAAAATACCTAGCCTTTGTCCCTCCAGACTTTTTTTCCATTTTCTCTGCTTTTAGGTTTAGACAAAGACAAACAGTGATGGAGTGGTATGCAGGTTAGGGAAGAGAAGCACTTACACATATATCTATACATTACATACATACATCCATATGTACTTACTTGTTCAGTAGTTTCAGTTATATCTGACTCTTCATGAACCCACTTGGCATTTTCTTGGTCAGGATACTGGAGTGGTTTACCATTTCCTTCTTTAGCTCATTTATTTCAGATGAGGAAACTGAGGCTAACATGGTTAAGTGACTTTCCCAGGGTTACAAAGCTAGTAAGTGTTGGAGGACAGATTTGAACTCATGAAGGTGAGTCTCTCTGATTCCAAGTCGAGTGCTCTATTCACCCTAACATGTGCTAATATATGTACAATTATATACTTATTTTTGCCTTCTCTCTCTAGTCTTATCTTGGTTTCTATTTCCTGTTCTGGTGTAAATCTACAAAGCGCATATGTATTCTGCTTTATTCTAGACATATCTTAGTTATAGTATTATCTTGTTTTTTTGGCTATCTCTTCTTTAGTCTCTCTTTATAACCAGATATAATAATAATAAATACCTAGCATTTATATGATGCTTTAAGGTTGTCAAAGGACTTTATTTGTCAGCTAATAACCCTGTGAGTTATTACCCCCATCCCCTTCATAGATGAAGAAAATGAGGTTCTACTTCTGACTCTTGAGACTTGACCACCATACCCCAGCTTCCTAGAATTTCAATCTACCCTCAGACCTCTTTCTTCCATTGGTGAGATTTTTCTGGAACAGGAAGTGTCCAGGTCAGCCCTTCTTCCTTCCTCTACTGGCTTAACTTATGACTCTTTGGACTTTGCACCACACCCCTATGTGGATACCTTCCCTTCCCGAACCCTAACTCTACTTTTCAGTACCTTTTTCTGTATTATCTTCCCCAAATAGAATATAAATCCCTTGAGGGAAGAGACTTTCTTTTTGTATGCAATTTTATCTATGTGCAATGGCCTGCACATAGTGGGTGCTTATTAAAGGTTTATGTATATAAGATGTTAAAGATGTACTAGTTAGGATTATGAACTTAACTCTTCCTGACTTTAAAATCATAGCTCTATCCTTGGATTCACTCAACTGTGCTCTTCCAAAAGGAACTAAAACTGTCCCAACTTTTCCAAGTATATTTTCCCTTTTAGATAAGAAAAAGAAGATGCATAATTGATTTCTTTGGGCCTATAAACTGTCACCATTAGGGAAAATCTCAAGCATTTAATCATACACCCTAGCACATTCTACAAGCCAAATAAGATTTCTGGATCCAATGAATGACACAATTTATAGATGGGTGCTTTGCAGATATTTTCACTTTTCAGTTAAAAAAATATACTCCTAGAAGGATGGCACTGAGATCCCCAATGGGTACATTTTTAGTTTTTCCTGGACAGCTGGTTTCAGATCACTGCCCAAACAAGTCGGCAGAAGAGCTCAACTTTTAATGAGGTTCATACCCAGAAACAGGCCTGACAATTGATTAATTCCTTTGAGATTCTTTTGAGATGCCTGAGTTCAGTACATGATGCTATGAATTCATATGTTTATATGGATTTTCTCATTTAATTTAAGAACAGTAGAAATTAACTTGGAGTGGATCTAGATGGTAACGAGCTAGGAATCACTGTTTTTGATAGGGGAGTCGCCATAACAATTGAACAGGAAAGTTACCAAACTTTATAGTGACCTCTTTAGTCAAAACTAGTCTTCCTCAGTTCTTTTCCTCTTTCTCCTCTACCTCATCCTCAGACCAGAGCCAATGGATTGACTTTGACAAAACTATAGATGTCTCAGTCCTCCTAGAAGCAATCCAACCCAAACTTCTGCATATAGAATGTCCCTCTTCTCCAAGCTGAGCCTTTTCCATTCATTGGTGATAGAATGCTATCTTCACCCCTGAAATCCTGGGTGAGACTGAAAGTAGAAATACTTCCCTCTTCTGTTTCCTCCAAAGACTTGTCACCAGAACATTGTCTTCCCCTACAAATTAGCAACCTATCTCACCCTTTGTAATAAGGAATGTCAAAACTTTAGCTTGCTGTTCAGCTTGACAAAGTTGCAGTAATTCATTTGGCCACCAGAATGATTGCCATTGTCTTTATTTTATTTATAACATTCTGTTTATCTTTTTATAGCATAGTAATCTTTTAATAAACCTCCTTCCCTTCTCACCCACATTGAAATTTTCTTTGGAGCAAAGAAAATTGGTTAAAGTAGTCAACTAACATTGGTACTGGGTCTACTAGCATATGCACTCTCTAATTTAAGTAGAATCATGCCTTTCCTCATCATCCTCCACCCAGGGCCAGGATTAACCATTATAATTATAAAATATTCACTCTGCATCAATTTCATGTAAGTCTTCACATGTTTTTCAAAAAGCTTACAAAATCTAAAGTTAGTTCTCTATTGCTGTTAGATTTTCCTTTTTGTCTCTAGTGAATATCAGTGCCTTCCATATAGTAAATTTTAGTGCTTGTTGGAGTGGATGGGATTAGGACACTCTGCTAGGACTCTGAAGAAATAGAAATGATTTCAAGAGGCTAAAATGTATACGCCCAGTGGATCCTAATTAAATCTTAACACTAGGCCATCCACAACCAAAGAACCACAAAAGCCTTAAGGGTGACATTATAGGATGAGATAAATCGGAGGAAATCATCCTGAAGACTGGCTGTGCTTTGTTTCCTTTCTGACAAGAAACTTTAAACCTAAGTAGTTTCATCAGTTCATAGGCCCAAAGAAATACTGAATTGTAAGTCATTTTGCTCTGCATGGATTCCATCTTTGAGAACGCTCAGTAAGGCTCCCATTTTGACCCAGTGCTAAAACAGGAGGGGGCATATTTCTCTGTAAGAGATCTTAAACAACAACAACAAAAAATCAACAAATTAATTTGCCCTTCTTCTTCCAGCTGTGCCATTCACCCACTATTCTAGCTCTGAGCTGTAATTAAGTACATGTTTTTATAACAAGAATGAGCTTTTCCTGGGGCTTCCCCAGCTGCAGATTGTGACCCAGATCCCCCACATGAATCATAGTTGTCACAGGTGCTTGAAATAGGAATGCTTTGCTTTCCCTCTCTCCCCCTCTCCTCCCACAGAGATCCACACTTCCAGCTGACAATTGTCACAAACTTCATCTTCGGTTCTACAGAAATGCCCAGGGGATCGCTGAGATCGTGTTCCATATTCTTTATGGCAACTGTAGAAGAGGCCGTAAGTAGACTATCTAGTAATGATGGAGGGAGAATGAGCTATGTCTTTCAAGGGGACTACAGAAAAATGGAACAGAAGAAAGAACAAGGGGGAAAGAGGTTTTGGAGATAATATGTAAAAAAAGAAAGTTTATGAAAATCCTATTTTGTTTTATTGATGTTTTATTTTTATTTACATGTTACTTTCACTTTGTGAGAGCTCTCTTGTAGGAAAGTAAAATAGTCAAGTAAAACTAAATATACAGTGACCTGAAAGTGCAGACAACATTCCACATCTGTAGCATGTTCCTCCTATATATTTAAAAAACAAAATGAAACTAATCAAACAAACAGAAATAACCCTTTTCCCCCTCTCACAATCTTATTCTATTGGAAAGAAAAATAAAAGAATATTTCTTTTAACATCTTTGTATACTCATGCAAAAACAAAAATCCCTCAGTGGCCACATACAAAAGTCTATTTATTTTCTTTCTTTTCCTTCCTTCCCTCCTTCCTTCCTTCCTTCTTTTTCTCCCTTCCTTCCCTCCTTTATTCCTTTCTTTTTTCTTTCTATCTATATCTTTTCATATTTATATATAGGTGTAGATATAGACATCAATGTATATATACTTAGATAGAGAAAAATATAGATATCAATACAATTCCACAGCCTAAATCCATCAACATTCTATGATGGATAACATGTTTTATCAGTGATCCTCTAGAAAAGTGATGTCAAACTCAAATTGAAATTGGAGCCATTAAACCATACATAAAGATCCCTGCAAGCCTCATATTGGCTTAGAGAACTTCAAAATAATATTATTTATGTTTCATTTTGTTTTTATTTTGTCAAATATTTTCCAATTATATTTTAATTTGACTTCCATCCTCCCACAAGATACTAAAGTCTGTCTTTTGCCCAGAGTACTGGTTACTATCTGAGACTCTTTTCTATATCCTTAGTGAATTTCTTAACACACTTGGTTTGAGATCCCTAGACCAATCATTTACCCCAGACTTAGGGAGCATTCTGTGGTACTTATACTATGTTCCCAAGTTTTTCTGAAGTCAATTGTGATAACACAGATCCAGTTCAATAATTTCTGATTAAGAAGGTAGTTCATGGACTTTAATGCAAACAATTCTATAAGTATACATGGAGGACCTCATGTTCAAGGGAAAAATCTACCTTAGAAGTACACGCATGCATACATGCATGTTTATACATAGAAGAAAAAATACACACTTGTAGTTAATTCTATTTTTACACTATAAACTATGTTTATAACCAATTATCTTTACTTATGGGTGTTCCTATTCTGAATAATTAAACTCCTATGAAGGAAAACTTATATGTCTCTATATATATGTATATATGTATGTATATATATACATATACATACATACACACATGTATGTGTATTCCCTAGCATCATCCCAAAGAAAAGAGCAAATATAGAGCCTGAAGTTGGAAAGAATAATGAGAACAAATGGATCCCATAACTATGATTAAAGGCCCCACCACACTTTGAGATTAGGCAGTGGTATTATAGGGAAAAGTCAATGGAGAGAAGGGAAAAGAATTAGATGACAGAAGGATTAACCTTAGGGATTTTCCAGAGTAGTGTGTACCCATAGAAGCATGGACCTGCTTAGTAGATAAATGCAATTCAAATACCTGACAGAATTTAAATCAGTTAAATCAAGGTCAACAGTCATTATTAAACAAATGGTAAGAACCAGGCATTATCTTCATTCCTATGCATCAAAAGACAGATACCACACAGACCTTATTCTCAAAGTTCTTGCAATTTATTGAGGGTAAAACACATACCAAAAAATAATAGCACGTAAACAAGGATTGATGTATACAAAAGAGAAATCCATGAAAAATTTTGTTAGACATTCAAGGAAGGAGAGACCATTTTCATCTGTAAAGAGAGAGGTATCATGGGAGAGATGTGAAATCTATGTTGGGTTCTGAAAGAACTTTATGTTCATACTTTCCATAGTGAAAGCTAACTTAGTTTTTCATACACCAAAGAAATCCCAGGGCTACACCAAACAAAATACATTCTCTCTATCTCTCTCTCCATATATATGTGTTGATGTATAGAGAAATGTAGAAATATATATACACAAACGTATATGTGTGTGTGTTTGTGTGTGTGCTACTTGTGTTTGGATGTATTTTTTCCCCTGAATATCCATGTCTCAATGAATTTAGCACCTCCCTTGATGCTATGTCTTGAAAGTAAACAAATGGAATGATCATTTTGTTTTTCTAAAGAAAGGTTGCTTTGTATATGTTATGGTATCAACGTTGGTTAAATTCTGAGGTGAACCAGGCATCTTCTAATCGAAGAATCTACTTTCTGGAACTGTGGCTTTTGAGAGCAGCTTGAGACACAGATCAAAGGAGAACCATTGACAATGTTAAACCTATTTTTAAAAATTATTTTGTAACCCATGAGAGATTCCATCTATACCCACTGCTTTACAAGAGAGGGGAGTGTGGTCAGGCAGAGAACCTTGAGAGTTGTAGGGGAACAGTTTGTGGAAGGTGAGAAATTTAGATCTTCAGTCCTATCCAATTGTTTGTAGGTGTTATGTATAGAAAGACCTAGCCTTATCTGATTTTGGGGATGTGATGGAATTTTTTGTAGGCCTTTGGGATATCATATTTCATAATAATTTTAAAAATGGAGTTTTCACTTTCTAGTAAAGAATCACAACATTTCAGAATGCACAGTAGAGCAGCCTGAACTTATTTACCATCAGTCAGTGAAGCCATAAACTCACTGTAGAACTTATTGGGAGTACTCTTTCTGGGGTATTCTTTCTCTCCTATCTGAGCAAGTACTTAAGCAAGGATATGAATGGCCATCTCTGAATTACCAAATGAGAATTTATTAGCTGTAGAAATTCCTTTGCATTTAACTGAGGTTTGGGGAAGTTCCCTCCAGTAAGTAATGTAGCTTCCTGTAGCCTTTTATGGGCCTCAAGCAAATCTGATGGGATCTTGCTTCTTACACCAGTTGTTGGAACGTTAAAATATTTTAGGGAGTAAACTGTTGGTGTAGGACAGTGATCATGATTCGTTATGTAGACATCATAGGTAACTGTTCTTAAAGTTGTCCAGCCTGTGGACACCACTACGTGGTCATATTTTGTGGCCATTTCCACACACATTTTTTGAATGGATTCAGTACACCTTGTTAATCTCGATACTGACATAATGTCTCAATCATATTCGGCTATCTTGTTAATTAGTTCTTTTGACTTACTTAAAATTAGCATTAATTAATTTTTCTAGATTGAGTAGTTGATTGCATCCCTCTGGATTAGTTTTTGATGCTTTAGTTTGATCTTGAGGAATTGTACTGGTCTTTTCCACGACTGAGGAGGATTCTGATATGCAGAATGAGCCAGTAAGAATCCAATCTATATTTAATGCTCCTGTTAGTAGGGCTTCTGAGCATATAGCAGAAAAGTTGGGCCCACTTTGCTTTCCTTGTCTCATTATTAATGAAGAACTGTCTCTTTAATCTTCATCAATTATTGTATTTTCTTAGTTAAATACTCTGAGTATTTTCTATAAGGGCTTTGTAAGTGAGAATCATTTGAGAAATCCTTCCATGAAGTTGGTCCTTTAACTGTGGGTGTGAATCCAGATGGAGAGCCATGCTTAGAAGGATATATTTCATTCCAGAGTTCTTCAGAACTCTTTCCAGAAAGACAAAGGATTTGCCTGTATAAGAGGTTAAATAAAATGTCTTGCAAGTTTTATGGAAATAATTTAAAGCATCTATACAAGTAGAGAATCTTGTTGCTGGCTCTAATTTAGGGAGGGTCTTGACTTTTTTGCCCTGAAGGAGAAAAAGATCTTTGCAGGAACTGCTGCAGAGAAGTGTGTGAGCCTTTGGGTTCAGGTAGGACTCTAAGTGTCTTGGCACCACCTGCATCTTGAATGTCAACTGTGATCAGTGTCCTACTCATGCTCAGAGTCAGATGACTCTTTTTGTTCTCCTAATATTCCTGTTAACTGAAGGGTTTACTTCTTAAAGAGCACATCTAGATCTGTAAAGCTAAGAGGTATTCCTTCTTCTTCACTTCCATTTGATTTGATGGTTAGATGACCTCCATGGATGGCAGGCCAGTGGTGGGTGATCTGAAAGAAGGGATTAAAGAAGTTGATGACTTAAAACCCACAAGCCTAATTAGTTATAATTCCATTTTGGGGCAGACCACAATCTCTTCTGGTACCTCTACTCTTAGCTGACTCAAAACTGAGTTCTTATCCTAATTATTGATAGATTTTGGTGCCAATTGTACCTTTAATTTTTTCAAGAAAGTTCTTGTTTTAATTTAACTACTTAGCTTGGTTGATTTATACTGATTTCCTCTTTCTGCTGATGAAACTCGGAAATAATTTCTTCATCTTCCTTTGCAAGGGTAAGACCTGTAGCAGTTCATGGTGTTTTCTGAATTTTCTTTCAGCCTCATGCACTGCTTCTCTAAGAGCCTGCTATCTTTTGACTAGATTTACACCAACCACTGGGCTGCCATTGGCTAAAGCAACTGCTAATGCAATAGCTGACAGCTGTGGATAGAGTCCATGTTCAAGCTGATTTATTCCCAATAGATTGAAAAGCCTGGCATAATGTGAATAAATCCCATATTTGGTGACTTCCTTGATAGCTCATCAGAAACCATCCAGTTCATTCTGTAAACTCTTTCCCCTTGCCAAAGAATGTAATTCAACCCCACCCTTGTTTCCAAGCAAGATGTGTAGGACAGTTTTCACAATTATTAAGCCTGCAAACTGGGCTTGGGTCACTGAAATACCTATGATGGAGTTGGTGGCATCATGGCCTGCTTGCTGATGAACCTCTACATGAATAATTATGAATTTCAATGGGAAACTTTATCTCATCACTGTGAATATGATCTTCATAGTTGCTGTGGTTGTCTACCTCTCTGGAAATTCATTAAGACCTTGCTCCAAGTGCCAGCAAATCTGACGTGTAAGCTTTTCTATACATGCTCATTAACCAATGACAAGTTTTGGTAGGAAAAGTCTACAATAGGCAATAAACAAACCTATTCTTCCTGTAATGTGTTCTCCTTGAAATGCTGCTTGGATAGCTTGCTGCAATGGAAGATGATGGTTGTTGATGTCTAAGAATTGATTGAATTCCAGTGCATCATCAGGACTATGTGAATAAACAACAACCAAAATAATCCTCCAGAGTCACACACACCACAATGACATCAATGAGCTAAAGACAAATGTCGTCTAGGTCTTTGGATGCATAGAACACAAATCACCGTACTTGGGAATATTTGGTCTGCATGTTTAATCCCACTTCCAATATGTTGTGTAATGTATCCATGGTCTTGGGTGGAATATCGATATGGATCTAGATTTTTATTTTGATTTAGGATCTAGTGCCTAGATTTATTTTAATGGTAAGTTTTCCTTGAAGGACTTAGTTGCTGATAACCTTTGATTAAACATACCTATCTCTGTTCAAAATTTTGGATAATCCAAATTGGATACTACTCTTCCTCCCCCTTTGTTTTTGTCCCAAGTCTGTAATTTCATTCATGTGGAGAGCTCCCTGGTGTGAGGATTCCTTCAGCTGATGCTGCTGGTAGCCAGCTCATCTATAGCATCATCTTAGCAAGTTGCCTGTGGATACTGACACTCATAGTGTGTGACAAAGTCTGAACATGGGCTAGGTGGTCCTCAATCATGAATTGAGAATGAAGCTAGAAATTATCCTCAAAGATGCAAATTAATTAATTGATTGGTAAGAAAAATAATAATAGTTTACTTTTAAAGAACACTTTACTAGGTGCTATCCTCACAACAAGCAGCAGCGAGAGGCGGGCCACTTAAGTTGTTTATACACATTAGAGGGATATATAAATACAGCCTATTATGCAGTGTATAAAGCACTGGACTTGGTGTCAGGAAGATATGAGTTCAATTCAGTCTCAGACATTTCTTAGCTGTGTGACTCTGCGTAAGTCACTTTATCTCTGCCTGCCTCACTTTCCCCTGCTGTACATTGGGAACCATCACGGCACCAGGGTTGCTGTGGAGCTCAAATGAGATATTTGTAAAGTGCTTTGAAAACTTTGAAGCATTATATAAATATTAACAATTATTATTAACATTGTTGATTCCCTTTTATAGATGCAAAAAATAAAGATTAGAGAAACAAAATACTTTTAATCATGTTTCCTAACAATGCACACATTTTTGATATGCATGCTTTTTCATTCCATGGGAACAAAGAATTACTATTATATTAAAGTTTGCCTATGGCTGAAAATGTAAGGGGGCCTGAACATTCCATCAGGATTAATAAGAAACAACTTTTAAAAAATGTCACCTACTAGTGTCTCATCTATAGTTCAGCCATGAATGATGATCACTTTGTCAGACCCTGTGTCTTGAACATATTATAGTTAGATGGAAATATTAACTGAGGTGGTTCCTCTACTAGGAAATATGTAAGTGTGACATTCTCTTTTAATGAACTAAATCAAGGCTGAATGAAAGAGTCTTTGATTCATACAATACAGTTGACAAGAGAAGCATAAATGAGCTTCATCATTGAATTAATTTATATAACTATTTGTGGTTCTCAGTAGGTCAAATTCAGTTTTTACCTGGGTTGGGTGATGTGACAAATCCATTGAAGCTAGAATGATGTTGCTTCATATTTAATGTTATTTGCAAAAATAAATAAATAAAAGGACTCATCTTGGATACTATCCAAGGAATTTAATTATTGAAGTTGCCAGGGGCACCATTAAAAGGTAGCTTTGCCTATAAAGTATCCCACAACCTGGAACACCAGATTATAATCAGAGCTCCAGTTTTATAGCTAGAATGACCACTTATTTACCTAAAGAAAAATCACAAACATACATAAAACAAAAACCAGACATCATAAGCTTAAGTAAGTCACTTATCCTCTTGTGAAATCATCAGTTTCCTCATGTGAAAAGTGAGAGGATCCCATTAAACAGTCTCTGAGTTCCTTCCCAGGTATCAATTTGTGACTATATGAAGACCTCATAATAAGGACAAATACCTTTCATAGAAATTAGCTGCTAGCAACACAACCATTATTAAATAAGAACAGAAATATTTAAATACAAAAAGAGAAAGTTTTATTAATCCTGAAATTACAAGATTATTATTAGATTTTTTTCCATCAGGACTAATTATTATGTTGACATTTGACAGTAGGCTCCCTTCAGCAGCTGTTAATTTTTCTAATGAGTGTAATACCTTGAATAGGTAGTCATTGAAAAAAGCAGTGAATGAAACTCGGACTAAGCCATCCATTGACTGATGGCTGTCACAGCTGACTTTTCCTGGTTTTGAAGAACTACATTTCTGAAGTCAAATACCTGGGCCAGATGATCCTATTTGGCTCTTTTGTCATATAATTATATATCTCTAAAGATTATTGGATTATGGAAATACCTCCATCATTCAAGTCACCATTAGAGAGATCACACTATCTATGTGATCTTAGTAGGAAACTTCATAATGATACTATTTTGTAATGTAAAATTACAAGTTGATATTTTTCAAAGGATCACTAATACAAAAAATAAAGAACTTGAGAGAGCCTCATAATTTGAGTGTACAATATCAGATATTACTTTTACGTCTAATAAATTATCTGATAATTTATATAAACATATAATTTAGGCATATTATATTATAGAAGATATACAAAGAAGACATAAAACCTATATATATATTTATATAATATATATTACATATAACTTGCTTATTTTGCACATAAGATGGATTTCCATATGGTATATATTGTACGTAAATATACACATATATGTATGCATATGTATGTGTATCTACATATATGCATATATAATATATAATTATACACATACATATGTTTATGTGTATGTATATATACTCCCAGGTTTCCCTCTGAATATTCTCTTCCAAGTTTTTATAATTAGTAACTCTAATAAAAGTTATCAATTTACTGAGTTAAACCAATGATCTTCTGTCCTTTGGTGATGAACAAAATCCTTAAATTTTTAAAGAATCCATGATTTTGTGGCTATGAGTAGTCTTTCTTCCAGGACAAATTTGTTACCTATCCTGTTTTTTCATACTATACAAATCTTGTCCATTCTTCCCCATAATTCCTGTTAAAATTTTTATATAAACAGAACCTCCATAGATGATTAACCCAACTCATTGGATAGCTTTTTCTAGATTAGAATTCTTTAATCTTTTTGTATTATGGACATTTTTGTCAGTCTAGGGAAACCTATCAAACATGTCTCAGAACAGAGTTTTTAATTGCATAAAATAATTATAAATAAAAACAATTTTATCAAAATAGTTTTTGTATTTTAAAATATTAAAATTTTAAAATATTTTTTAAAAGCATGTGTCATGGAACCCAGGTTAAATTTCTCCCCTGTCAGTGTTTCTGTGGGCCCTAATATTGAAATGGGATTACACATTTTTCATCCCTCATTGTTAATATATCAGCAGCCTACCTCCTTTTCTAAACATACACTTCCTATCATCATAACTAATATACCACAGCATATCTACATCTTCCATGCTTCTCTCCATTGCCCTTTGGGTAATTTACAGTTTTGATTCATTGGAGATTATGGGATTCCACTATGCAAAGTGGAATCCAAATTGGAACTATGTAGGTTCGCTGGGAAAATAGTGGTAACAAAAAGAGTTTTGTTTTATTTTGTACCAGAAAGTAGTTTAGCATTATTGAAAGTGTCACAGAATTTTCCAAATGCAATATGATATGGTTCCTTTCTCTAATTTGGTTTGGAATGAAGTTAATTTTCTATTTTCAGTGCCTGATCAAGATAAAAGTGCCAGTGGCCTTCTCAATGAGTTCTCCATCCAACTATAGCTCATAATATGGATCAGAAGCCTTGGTAATTTATTTTTCTTTTTGTCTGCTCTCTTTTGAATGATCATGGGCTGTAGAGTACTATATGTCTTGATGCAATTAGCACTATGTCATCTGCAAGGAAGAACGTCTGGCAATCTATGGAGAATCCCTCCTCCAATAGTATTTTGCACAGAATTTTCTCATCATTTGTGAGAAAACTTATTTTATGTCCTGATGTTGGTAATCAGAGGATCCTTGGTGAACACTTTGTGTACCAAAGTATCTTATATCATCCCTTGTGAATGGAGAGTGCTAAAGACCATGCATTACTCTACTATGCTTTTCTTTGGAATAAATAAACACCAAATACATTCAAATCTTGCATTCTCTTCTATTTCTTCTGTATCCCCTAGTAAAAATAAAGACTTGGATGGAAAACCTCTCTAATCCCAGGAGGAACAGGGCAACACCAGATGATGATCCAGATTGTCTGCTTGTGTTTCTGCCTAGTCTAACAACTAATATTGTGGAGAACCAGAAGGGAGAAAAAGTCTCTCATGGAACAGCAGGAGAAAGGACAAAAGATAAATTCTCATAATTCCCTACTCAGTCACTCAGGCAAGTCTACTCTAATGACAATATGCTTCAAAAAATGTCTATGTGACAGATTCAATCTCAATTCAACAATTCATATGAATACATATTCATTATGTAGTATGTGTGTATCATGTATACAATGCTGTCTGAGGTACTGTGGATACAAAATAAACACAGAAATCAAACACCTTAAAGGATATTATTCAGCAACAATTACATGCAAAAACCTCTGTTAAAGGTTTTTGGTGACAAAAGGCTTTTGGTGACAAAAAATAGATATAATAGAAGATCCTGGAATGAAAGATTATTAGATAACACCACAATCAACAATTTCTAGGATTGACATAGTACTTTAAGGATGGCAAAATATCATTTGATGTTCATAGTGATCTTCTGAGGAAGGTTTTATTTTTACAGCCATTTTTAAGATATGAAACTGAGGTCAGAGAAGCTAATTGACCAAGTCAGTGTCATAGCGAGTTAGAGTAAATGGCTAGATTCAAGCTCAGATCTTCCTGACTCCAGGTCTAGTGCTGTAGATACTACACCATCTAACTAACCCTTAGAGTTGATGTAGTCAACTGGTTCCCAACTAGTGGATAGCAAAAGTCTGGTGAAAATTATTGAAAATTATTACAAGAGGTCTTCCAAAATGCTGTGTGCACCACATACTGTCATTTCTATGATTATTTAGCTCTTTCAAAATATGCAGCAGCATTGGATAATGAATGTATTCTTCCAGTGAATAGAGAAACTTTTGATAAAAAATACAATTTATTTAAAGATATTATTGATGAAGTAGCTTTTTATAATGCATTTTTCTCAATCACTGGATACTAATGAAAATGTACTATTAGTTGTTAGTAGTGCTATTTGCTATTAAAAGGGCTCTCCTATCAAAAAGATTGTGAACTATAGATATAGAGCAATCCACTCATTTCCTGAATTTAAAAACAAATGAACAGTTGAAGCCCATGGACACTAAATGATTTGCCTTAGGTTATACAGGAAGGATCTAGACTGGTTTTACAAGCCTGTTTTCTTGATCTCCATTCCAATGTTTTTTTCCATTCTCTGAACGATGCTTCTGAATCCTTTTTGAAGCTCTCTTTCCTTAATGGACAGGCTGGAGATATTTGGAATTTATTTACATAAATAAATGCATTAATAATTGATGTCCAAATAGCTCTTTAGAGTTTGCAAAACACTTTATATATGGAAGCACTGGAACGTGAAATGCCACATATACATATGCACATGCACACACACACACACACACACATACACACACACACACACACACACACACACATATATATATATATATATATATATATATACATACATATAAAATTACTAGTATTTCCCTTTGCAGATGAAGATCAAGAGAGGTTCAGTAACTGACTCAGGTTAACCTCTGAGCTGATATTTGAGCTCACCTCTTTCTGATTTCAAATCCATCACTCTTCACTATGCCAGGACACCTCACAAGGTAGCTGCACTTAGAAAGAAAATAGACCAGGTGTCTAAGAAAGAGAGCTTGCAAGGGAAATAAAAGAAGGATAAGGATTTCACTTTGTGGAATTTACAGGGAAGGTGGAGGAAACAAAACTACACAGTAAATTTTACCTTAAAGTGTTGGTTTAAAACCTGAAAGGGTAATAGATATTTTATTCATGGATTACCACCTTTCCCAATCTATAAACATAGACACATAATGTGTTTATGTAACATATTTATTATATAGTATATATTTTATTATATAGATTTAATATATATAGGTGTATATGTAAAAGTGTTATTTCTAGTTATAATTCTTTTAAATAGCTGAATTGAAATATTAGTCAAGAGGCAAGATGCTAAATTATATTTTTAATTACCCAGAATTAGTGACTACATACTGCCAAAGATAATTAGGCAAGAGAGAAATCTCTTCAATATTCAATCTTGACTTGGCATTTTTCTCGCAACTTTCCACCAGACCTTGCAACTGCTAACCAAAACCTGGTCCCCAGATGGCCTTTTTGGCTATTTTTCACCCCTACAAATATCTTACATCATTCATTTATTGACCAAGGAATGCTTGCATCTCAAATTAGAAATAGAGATTTTATGCCCTTTCTAAAGTGAGAGTTTTGCAAAAATTTTAATTAGAAAGCTTTTAGACTTTATAAAGAGTTTTATGGATAAAATATGTATATATTTCTATGTTCCACTGCTACCTTGGATATTAGAAACACTGGATTTTAGCAGCATCTTAAACATTTAACTCTTTCAAGGCTATTAAGCTGCTTTTGCTCCTTGCATATGAGAATCACAGCCAGGGTTTTTATTCGAACAAATTAAAATATACCCAAATCCCTTGCTCATATGCCTTCTGCTTGTATAGATTTGTAAGTGACATAGAGGGATATTAATAGGGGAGAGAATAGAGACCTCAATAATATCAGCACCCCATAGCCCTACCTTTATATACCACCAATTTCCTTTCTACTAATCACCAGATGATAAGAGGACATAACACGGTGATTTGAGGATTTTCATTACCACTAAGACCAAAATTATGAAGGTTTATAGTCTAGGGCTTTGTTCAGAAAGGCCATAGATATATCAGCTAGTTCTTGAACTCTCAGTTATGGTTGATCTATTAGGAAATGGCTTTTTATTCTACTACTCCACTCCCTCTTCCTTGATTATCATCTGATGACCTCAAAATTACTGCTACCAATAAACCCATCAACCATGGAAATTTCAATGTTCAAATTCATGACCCTTTTAAAACCCTTTATTTACTCTTCCTTTATCTTCTCAACTATTACCTCATATATTCATCCATACTTTGTCAAACTCATATGGTGACACCTTAGCATCATCACATGAAAATATTTGTTGTTGTTCAATCATGTACAACTCTTCATGACCCCATGGACCATAGTATGCCAGTCCTGTCCATGGGGTTTTCTTTTCAAGGATACTGAAGTAGTTTACCATTTCTTTGTCCAGTAGATTAAAGTAAACTGAAGTTAAGTGACTTGCCCAGGGTCATACAGCTTAGTAACTGTCTGAGGTCAATTTTGAACTTTGGTCTTCCTGACTCCAGGCCAAGTACTCTATCCATCGAGCTTGGTAGATAGTAGATGCTATATAAGTGCTCATTGTTGTTTTCATCATTTATTACACATTTACCAGAGCACCACTTATTATAACCCTCTGCCTCTCTGACTCTCAGTTTCCTCACAAATGAAATACAAACTCCTCAACTTGGCATGAAAATCTCTTCAAATTTTGCTCAATATTATTTTTTCAGCTTTATTTCACATTAGTCTATTTTACACCCTCTATGTTCTATCCAGTAGCCTACTTGTCACTCCCTAGCATTTCCTCTTTCAGTTCCAGTCCTTTGTATGTGCTATTTTCCATGCCTGGATTCATTCACTTTCACTTGTTAGAACATCTAACTTCTGGGGGCAAAGCCAAAATAGTATAGTAGAGAAAGCATTCAGCTGAGCTCCCTCAGCATTCCCCTCCAAGCAACATTAGAATAACACCTCAAATAGAATGCTTGAGTGACAGAGCCAAAAAATTAAAAAAAAAATAAAAAGGTCAGAGTGAGACATTCTTTTAGCTCAAGCCAACTTAGGAGTTCAGAAAGAGAGATCTATGACATAGAGTTGAAGCCTGGCCTGAAGCTCAAGTGGATGAAATACCAGTTGTCAGATTCAGGTGGTAGTGATATAAGCAGCAGGAACTTTGGAAGCTCTCAAGATAGAGACAATAAGGGGACCTGGCAACTGGTTGTAAACAGAATATAGTGGTCCCTTGTGCTAGCATTGGACTCAGGACCAGATGCTACTTGGAGATTTGATTTTAGCCCTCTACTCGCTTTTGGGTGACAGTTGAAGGGTGGGGAGGAGCACTTCAATCTCAAGGGAGCAGGAACCCTAAGGAGAAATATAGATTGCAATCCCAAAGGATTGGGTCCCTTCCAGTTTAAGAATAAGAGGGCATAAGGAAAGAACAGACAACACCTCCTCCTAGATCATTCCACTTTGGGAGAATGTCCAAACTCCTACAACTAGCTCTGAAAACAGCAGTGCAAAAAAACTTGAGACAGTGTTTCTTTCTACCCCCTTGTGCCAGGAACAGATACCAACTTTAACATAAAGTTACAAAATCAAGAAATAGGGTAGAACAATGAGAAAATAACAAAATAGCATAACTATAAACATTACTATGGTGATAGGGAAAATCAAAACAAAAACTCAAAAGAAAAAAAATTAGGTCAAAACAACTACCTGCAAAGTCTCAAATGCATATGTGCCTTGGACACATGGCCAACAAGAATCCATGGAAAAGCTGAAATTTGATTTTTAAAATCAAGTAAGAGTGGTAGAAGAAAAAAATAGATAAAAAATGAAAACAGTGGCAGAAAATTGTGAAGGAAAACAGCATGGTAAAAGAGACACAAAAACACTGAAGAAAATATCTTAAAAAAACAATTAGACAAATAAAAAGAGGTATAAAAATTCATTGATTAAAAATAAACTCCTTAAAAGGGAGAATTCGCCAAATTTTTAAAAAGTACAAAAGCTCACTGAAGAAAATAATTCCTTAAAATTTAGAATTCGGCAAGTGGAAGCTAATGACTCCATAAGACATTAAGAAATAATAAAACAAAGTCAAAAGAATGAAAAATAGAAGAAAATGTGAAATATCTTATCAGAAAAAAGCTGACCTAAAAAATAGATCAAGGAAAGTTAATTTAAGGATTTATTGGTCTACTTTGTTAGGCTAATGGGATGTAAGATCTTCCCTGCCCATTAATAGACCTCACATGGAGCCAATTAGACTCTAGGCCACAGGGATTCCCACATATTTCCAATAAGTTTCTGATTTCCAAACTTCTCTGCACTAAGACAATCAAGTGCAAATCAAAGAGGCTTTTATTGAAAACAGTATATACTGTATTGCTTGGAGGGAAAGGTGTGGGCAGAGACTGAAGCAGGCAGAGAGAAATAGGCAGATGGAAGAACTTACCTAGAGGAACTTGCTCAGATTGGGGCTTGAAGGAGAGAAATGTCAGTGCTCCCTGGATTAGAGATGAGTACCTTAATAAATTTTGCCTTCTGGTATCCCAACAGGGATGTTTCAAATAAATATTTTGGTTTTGTCTTAGAGGAAGAGAATTTGTTATGTTTTGTAAACCAACCATGATGATACACATTTATATTCACAGCAGCCTCTTTGAGTATCACATGGGTGTTACATATTTGAAAGTTGTGATTAAAGAAGGGGCTTATTTATTGATATTCTTGACATTTGTGACCTCTTCTTCTTCCAAATAAATTTTATTATTGTTGTTCTAACTCTATAAAGTAATCTTTGGTAGCTGCATTGCTATGACACTGAATAAGTGAATCAACATATGCAGATGGTAATAGAATGATAATTTTTCTTATATTAACTCAATCTATCCATGGGTAATTAATACTTCTCCAATTGCTTAGATCTGTCTTTTTTTGTGTGAAAAGTGTTTTGAACTGTGTTTCTATAATCCCTGGGTTTGTCATGGCAGGTAAACTCCAAAGTATTTTAGGTTGTCTGTAGTTATTTTAAATGGAATTTCTCTGTCTCTTGATGCTAGTTTTTATATAGACAGCCTGATGATTTATGTGGATTTATTTTATGTTTTGCAACTTTGCTGAAGTTGTTAATTGTTTTGAATTTTTTTTTAGTTTTTAGTGGGTTCCCTAGGATGCTCTAAGCATACCATCATAT
Organism: Potorous gilbertii; assembly: GCA_028658325.1. NCBI lineage: Eukaryota > Metazoa > Chordata > Mammalia > Diprotodontia > Potoroidae > Potorous > Potorous gilbertii. The sequence continues at coordinate 499,726,959 of CM053771.1, read as the reverse complement.
TATCTGCAAAGAGTGATCATTTTATTTCCTCACTGCCTATTATTATTCTTTCAATTTATTTTTCTAGTCTTATGGCTAGCATTTCTATTACAATATTGAATAATCATGAGGATAATGGACATTCTCGCTTCCATGTGATCTTATTGGGGAGACTTCTAGTTTATTCCTGTTATAAATAATGACTGCTCATGGTTTTAGATACATATTAGTTTTAAGGAAGACTCTATTTATTTCTATGCCTTCTAACATTTTTAATAGAAATAAGTATTATATTTTGATCTTTCCAAAGAAATATAACTTTTGATTATTTATATTTTATAAGATATCTTAGGGTTTGAGTATTGGCTTTTAATGTTTTCTGTTGATGATGATAGTGATGACGATGATATTTTCCCACCCAAAACTGGGACAATTTGCTCGTCAATTTGCATAGTTTTTCAATTATGATTTTTTGAAATTTAGCTCTTAGTCACTGAGTGGGCATAGCTTCAAACAAACGAAAATTTGGGAAAGACCTCAATTTGAAAAGGCCAAGGTCACCCACTGCATTCTGGGTCATTGCTTGTTGTCCTGGCTCATCTTGCTATAGGACCCTGATGGGAGTGAGAATGAGGCTGATGACTTTGTGAAGTTCTGCCTCACTTAAATCCAATTCATTCCTAAGTCAAGACCCTTGTGATGGTCCTCTTCAAGAATAAAGGAAAAACACCCAAAACATAGATCAGATCATAACTAATTTTGCATGAGAATCCTTTCTAGATACCACTAACTTGTTTGTGCTCTTTCTCTCAAGAAATTGCATGCATATGTTTCTTTAAATATCATGTTCTACTCCATTAACATGGAAGATCCTTCAAGTAAGAACTAGTTTTCATTTTTCCCAAACCTGTCACATCTTTTGCATAGTGAATATTTAATGTCTACTTGTTGGACTGGATTATAAATGAGCATGTAATCCATAAGGGAGCATACTTCTACACATCCCCTTGTGCCCATGGCTGTCATTCTTCTCTCCTGCTTGATTAATACCACTCAAGATTCCTTTTCCAGCCTCTTGCTTCAAGTGCAAGTACTTGTTCCAGTGCAACCTTCCTCACTTGAAGTCTTTAAGCACAAGTTCTATGACCTCTTGTCAGGAAACTGTAGTGAGTGAGAATCTTAAGTTGGGAGAGGGGGGAGTCTATCTTTGAGATTCTTCGATGCTGGTCTTACTTTCAGCTCTAAAGTGTTATGGAATTATGCAATGATTTGTACACAGGTGATTCAGTGAGGGCAATCTTTTAAAGCTCATTGTATAATTTTTAGAGTTATTCAAGTTAGAGTTATTCAAGAACACCAAAAGCTCTTTCGAAGGACTTAGTGGATGGAAAGCAACTCTTGTTGGGAGAGAGAGAGGAAGAAGGAAAAGAAGAGAGAAAGAAAAATAAAGAGAGAAAGAGAGATGCATAAAGGGAAGAAGAAGAGGAGAAAAGGGAAGGAGAAAACATGGGAGGAAAGGAGAATAAGTGGGTCTTTTTCCTACTTAATAAAAATCAGAAAATGAGTTATAAGGGTTCTAATCACATCACACAATACAATAACATACACAATGACTAGGATCAGGCAGTCATTAGGGAAATGCAGGATAAATAAATTGTAAATAGAAAAAAGAAAAACTGGGGAGTGAGGAGAACAAGAAAAAGGAGAGGAAAGGGATCAGGGCATTCTTCTGTCATAATCAGGGGTTCTGTCTCAACATAATATGAGAACAATTTAAAGCATGAGCCTTTGAGATAGAGATGAAGTAGAATCTTACTACATTCGGATAACATAGTCAGGGCTATGTTAATATAGGCAGATTAGCTCTCATCAAGCCCTGTGTCTGCACTAAGGATAGTTGCTATCAGTTGAAGAGTGGTGCCTGTTTAGGCGCTATTCTTATAACTATCTGCCTGAATAGGAACCCAGCTTACTGGTTCCAGTTGGGCAACTTTATCCCCCACCCCTTCCACTTGGTCTCAAAGACCAAGCTTTAAACCCAATTTACTCTGATCTCAAGTATTGGACAACAATAGGTCTCTGCACAAGCACCACTTAATAGTTATTTTTTTGGACCCTCCTGGCTCAGAGTGAATGTAGGTAGTAGCTATATCTCTTTTGACCAGCAGCTCTGAGGGTCTGCCCCTCACAATTTAATTATTATTGGGTTTTTTTTATTAAAGGAGCCATCCCTTGACTCACTTCTTATTTTATTCACTGAATGGGCTTTGCTTCGCTCAAAGTGAGAACCTGAAAAGACCTTACCTTAAAAGAGTCAAGGTATCCCACTACCTTGGTCATCTCCAGTTGTCCTGATCAGTATCAGGCCACTGGACCCAGATGGTTCTGGAGGAGAAATTGAGGCTGGTGACTTTGCACAGTTCTTCCTCCCTCAAATAAAAGTCAATGGCAAATGATACCATCATCTCCCTGATGTCATCTCCTCAATATCATAGTCTTCTCTGAGAATAAAGGACCAATAACTGTTGGTCTACTGGCCTGCCTACTTGGTTATTAAAAGTTGTCTAATGAAATGATCCCCATAACTCTAAGCTCTGCTTTATCGAATGACAAAATAATAAACCTGAGAGAGCAAAGATTAAGACAAAAGAAGGAGCAATAATTGCTTACTGGCCTCTGAATCTGCTGTCTTTAAACTAGCTGTCAGCAAAAAGTATTTGAATAATCCCTTTTGTCAATTTGACTGGTTTTTAACAGGGTCTGTCCCCAGTCTCAGCCCATTTACTACAGTGTCTCTAGAAAGCAAATGTTATTTACTTTGTCTGTTATTCCCTGTGAGCCTCAGGGCCCTTTCAGAGTCATTAGGGACAATCTTAGCTCCTTTTCCTAGAACTCTCAGCTGTTATTCCATCTTCTCAGGACTGTTGGCACCACTGTCTGTCCCTTTTCCCGGTGGGGTACCATATCCTCTTTCTTCTTTCCTGGTGCAATCTGCTAATTACCTTGGTTAGCATCCCTTCTCACTAAGGAGTGGTTCAGACATCTGCTTGTTAGTTTGGCCTTCCCATTCACTTGAAAGGACAGAACCTTCTGCTTTCTAAACCTTTTATTTTTAATACTCTCAATGAACACATTTTGTACAAACTTATAAACAGATTCGACATAATCTAGGAAAGAATCCATCAGCAATGCCATGACACTTGGGAACTAGAATGGGTTCTATAGGGAGATTATGGAATTCTTCATGTTTCCACTGATCTTTTTTTTAAAATTTTTATTTATTCTATTTTAAATTTATGGAACAATACAAGCATTTCCATAACATATATAATAAAAAATTATTACACATGAAACTGCAGATCTATTATGTACAAGTTACTATTTCTCTAAATATATAATATCATGTAAATTTATTTTTTCCTTCCTCTCCTCCTCATGTTTTAATTGCTAGATAGAGTGGATTTTTTCAATTTTCATGTTCCATGACTTTTCACATTTCTCCCCAAACCCTAATAACATCTTCCACATTGTTTTCAATGTTCTCCTCCTATTGTTTCTATGATATTGCTCTGTCCCGATTTTCCTCCTATTTGGTTCCAACTTCTGTTCTGGATCATCATTAATTTTCATTATTTATACTTTCTCCTAAACATGAACATCCCTCAAGTTTCTGTTCTGGGCTGATTTTTCTTTGGTTATTTTACTTTTTGATTTCATTATCTTCTTGGCTTCCATAGATAAAATTAACTCTCTGTTCAGATGATTTCCTAAACTCTACATCCAGCTGAAACTGTTTGCCTCAGCTAATATATTATACTTGCAACTCCTTTTGATCCAGTTGGCTAAGTCTATCACCAAAAACTCTGCCTGTCCCAAACTAAATGAATTATCTTCTTCTATAAACGGATCTTTCTCCCAATTTGACAAAAAAGCAACTTTCAGTCACATAGGTTTGGAAACTTGGAATCTTGGTTGACTCTTTCCTCACTCTCTAACTCCATGTACAATTAGTTCATAAATCCAGTCCATTTTGCTTTCATAATATCTCACAAATCCTTGTTCCTACTCACAGGAGTATCACCATAGTTCATGTGTTGCATCACTTGGCCTTTGGTAATAGACTCTTATTTTATCTTCCTGTTTCCTTTCCCTTCTTTCTCTAATTTGTCAATCTGCCAAAATGATCTTAATATACCAATGTACCACTTCCTTGCATAAATTTCTTTAGTGGTTCCCTATTATTTTTAAGATTAAATAAAATGCAAAATTTTAGTCTGGAATTTAAGGCTCCCCATAAACTGTCTCTCACATGTAAATATATTCTTACTGTGTAAAATATTTTCTGTCTGCACTAGAACTCTTTTTTCTTTTCTTTTGTCCATATCTACAATCTGGGTTACTAGGGAAGTTCAATATTGTCCTTTTCACATACCTAATGTTTAGGAGTTTTAGAACAGCTCATGAAATACAGATATTATATAGTCCTAAGCTTATATACAGATAGCACAGCTTCCCCACAACAAAGGTAGACACGTTCAACTTACAAACAATATTTTATACAGGCTATGAAAAGTTAGAACATCCTTAGAACTTAACAAGGGTCAACTGTAATAAAATTAAATGGAGAAAAAGGAGTGGGGAATGGAAAAACAAAATAAAATAAGAAGCTCACAAAAGTAAAGGGAATTAATTTTTAAAAAAAAATGCTTCCCATCTCAGAGAAATTCTAATTTCAGCATAACTCCCAAACATGCTCTCTTCACAGAAATGAATGATCTGGAGTCAATTGAAATTCATTCCCTCTCAGACTCAGAAGCAAATATAAACTGTGCTGGAGGAAAATTCTTCCACAATTTCCTTCAAGTAAAGATGATTAGACTAGAGTTCTGGACAAATCTCTCTATTTTATTACTATTTTGCCTCCATTGTCACACAATGTATGTCTCACACTGCAAAGACAATTCTGATTTCCTAAGTCCCATGACAATTGGACCAGCAAGGCTCAGTTTAAAAAAAATTTTTAAAAAGAAAGGAAGAAAAAGAAGCAGAGAGAAGGAAGGAAGAAAGGAAGGAGGGAAGTTGGGATTGACTGGAATTAGCTCCATAACAACAGAACACACTTCCCTATATCTAGCACTCTGGCAATCAGCTCAAATAGAAAGGACACCAATAAGTCATACATAAGGATTCCTGCAAGCAGTATATTGTCTTAGAAAACCGCAAATTAGCATTATTTGTGTTTTGTTGTTAAACATTTCCCAATTACAACTTAATCTGATTCAACCTCCTTTTCAAATACTTCCATGTATACCAGATAGCTCTGATCATCTATATAGGTGTCACTTGGTCGAGATCATGTCCTGTGGACTGTCTTCATACTAGTCCTTTACTTGCCCACATGGTTTTCCCATGTTCAAATTTCCCATTTCTGTCCCATTTTAAGTTATTTGCTCATATTCCCACTTGCCTACTCTGAAGAAACTTGCTACTTAGTTTTTAATTATAGATATGTTTATGGGTCTGAAAACTAAAGGTCTTTCCTAGAAAGGGACAGTAAGGTACCACTTAATATATAATATAATTTAAATATGACCAGGAAATTTTATTCCCAGACAGAAAAGGGAATGCAAAAGCAATATGAACTGTCATGGTGTAAGTAAAATAGGATTCATGAACTTATGACTGTAAGTACAGTCATTTGAAAGGCTAATAACTCATTGGAACATTTGCAAAGAGATCCCTCTCCTCCTCCCTCTCTGAGCTGCTAAGTAGCCATTATTGCATTTCACTTGGACTCAGGATAGTCCCCTCAACACTCTGTGAGGTCTTTTTTCCCCCCTAAGTGTTCTCTCACCAAGTAACTCCAAGCTTTTGGTGTATGCTTCTGTTGCTTCCTCAACTCTTGGTAGCTGCTGTCCTTAGGTTCCCAGGAAGATGAAAATGCCAGCTGTGTTTTGAGAAATCATAAGAAGACTCAGGAGAAGCATAGACAAGAAGACAAAAGGCGATACATCCCAGACCCAGACTTGCTTAGGAATTTATAAGCTTATGACTTTCAACCAGATTGAAAGAATTGTTTCTACCCCAAATCTGCATCATCCTTGTACTGTAAAGCTGGGAGGAGAACAAAGCTGGAAGGGTAGAGATCGCCCTTTTAGAATATCCATGGAGTTCCATCTTAATAGATAAATCAAAAGAATTTTCATGACCATGGAGTGAAAACCTTCTAGTCATCCTGACTGACTGGAACCATTCGGTGAATTTTTGAGCATCTTCTGAAATTGGGAAGTAGAATAGGAAACCTGTTCACCTCATGTTTCCTTATTTTGAATGGTATGATGAATGAACATGCTTCAAGAAGGTGATATACTCTCTATCAAGGGATATTTTTTCTTTCTACCATAGCAGTTCACAACATGGAAGCATTGCAATCTGCATATAGTATTATGACTTCCAAGTAGCAAATAGAATTGGAAGGACCCCAAGAAGTCATAAAATCAAACTGTTTTAACAGAAAAGAAAACTGAGAAAGAGGAGTTCAGTGGTTTTCTTAGGGTCACATAGCTTCTAAGTGTTTAAGATAGGAATTGAACCTAAATATTCCTGACATTAAAGTCAATGCTCCGTAGGTCTATCAGATATGTAGGAGTAGAAGATCTTAGCTACCAAATGAAATTTCTTCTCCTAATCCAATCCAAAAGACTCAGTCATTTGACTCTTTTCTTATATCCAGTTTGACTGGCCTGAAGCAGGATAGAAAGCTAGGCCTCAAAAGGTATGTGTCAAAGACGGCCCTTGGATTTGAAATATTGCTTGAATCAATAGTAAAAATGACCAATTCATTGAATTTTAAAACTGGATGAGACTTTAAATATTGTCTAGCTCTCCTCATTTTCCAGATGAGTAAAACTGAGGTTTGAAGAATTTAAGTGACTTCTCCAAATTCCCCTGCTTTTTACTCACAGAACTGAGAAGCGAAGGCCTTCTCGGTTCCCCTTCTCATGCCTTCCCTTGTGGTTATTTTCAATTTATCCTGCATAAGTCCTGTTTGGTCACAGTTATTCATGTTATCTTTCCCATTAGAATGTGAACTCCTTGAAAGCAAGTATTGCATTGCCCTTTTTTTATATCCTCAGCATTTAGCCTATGGCCTGCACACAGTAAGAGTTTTAATCAATGATCGTTGACTAACAATTTATTGATTGGTATACATCAGGTACTTAATAAATGCTTATTTACTTGACACTTGAGCTGGGGACAGATTGAACCAATATCCAGTGATCTTTACATGATTAGATATCATGTTTCAAGAAGAGCTGGAAAGAACAGAGAGAAGTGCAGACAGCTTGGTGAATATTTATAAAATAATACTATGTGAGGGTCAGGTAAAGACGTAGGTGTTGCTTAGTCTGGAGCAAAGAAGATTTATGGGGCCCTATATAGGTGGCACATTGGATAGAGCACTGGGCTTGGAATTAAGAGGACTCATCTTCACCACTTCAAGGCCAGCCTCAGATACTTATTAGCTATGTGATTCTGGGCAAGTCACTTAACTGTGTTTATCTCAGTTTCCTCATCTGTAAGATGATCTGGAGAAGAAAATGGTAAATCATTCCAGTATCTTTGCCAAGAAAATCGCTGAAACAGCTCAACAACAACATATCCATAGAAACACCGAATCTCCGAACTGCAGAGGATGTTGAAGTTCTTAGAAGACTTTCTTCCCTAAGTCACATTTGATTGTAAGCTATCTCTGAGAGATGCCGTTAAAGCTGCCTGTCTAAATGCAGGCAGCACTTGTCACACCTGTTTTCAGAGGGCTGCTTTGGCCCTGTGATATAATCCACCAGCAGGAAGGTCAGGATGAAGAGGATGATAAATAAAAAGGCAAGGTCATATCTGAAACACAGAGCCAATGTGCTAATATGTCAAGCCTTTGGCTTCATGATGAATGGCAAAACAGCGACCATGCCACTAATTTCCTGGCATGAATCTACGCCTTTTCAGGCTCCATATTTACTTAGGTGGGGAAGATTGGGGCCAAGTCAGATATATTAAATTTATTGCTTAGAGCCTGGAATGTAAGACCAGGGGCCACTTAAGGATAACACCTGCTCTGACAATAATATTCTAATAAGAACTGACATATTTCAGGTCTCTTTTTCTTTGGAAGATTCTCTTTTAAAAACTTATTAAGACTTCAACCTGAAAATAAGAGCATCTAGCTAGAGTTTAGTTTCAGAAAAGAAATTATTCCAAAATTCAAACGTATACTGTCTAGAATATATTGAATACTAATCAGATTGTGACAAACTATGGTGTATTGTGGAATACACAGATGATATGGACTTGAATTCATTATTGCTTATTCTTTTTTATACTAGGTGCAAATCCAAGTTGGCCGTCTTGTAAGCACCGTCACTGTCTGTCTTTCCTGCATGATGGAATGAAAGGCAGTAAGAAAAAGGGTCGTAGTAAATTCTTTGCAATTTTAAATTGAGAAATAATAGTAAAAAGTAAACATAGCTGAAAAGTCACCTCACTTTAGGATGAAGTAAGAAGTATTCATTCTGAACGATGGGTAGGAGAGGATAATGGAAGTTGCCTACAGAGGCACTCAGAGATCATGTGCCATTCTAAAGTCAACTGTTAAGTCATCTCACTTAGAGTAAGCAGCAGAAAATAATAAAAGCTATATACAAAGAAAGCAAAATTGAGTATTTGGAATGTGTAACCATGAGGAAGACAGGGTAGGGTTACTCTGTGAAGATTTCTTTGAGAATGACATTGTTAAAGAAAGAAATGGAAAGAAGAAAAGTTATCAGATGTGCAAAAGAAAGAAGCATTGTAACCTAATAATAGAGAACCGTTGGCCCAGTGGATAGAATGCTGGGCCTGGAGACAGGAAGACAGAGTTCAAAGATGACCTTAGGCACTTAGATACATGACCCTGGCCAAGTCACTTAACTCTACTTATACTGGTTCCCTCAACTATAAATGGGGAATAAAATAGCACCTACTTTCCAGAAGTAGTTGTGAGAATCAGATGAGATACTATCTGTAAATAGTGCTTAGTACAATACCTGGCACATAGTGGACACTATATAGATGCTTATTCTCTTCCCCATTTATACATAATATCGCTTTAATTTTTTCAAGGAACTTTGTATACATTATCTTATACAAGTTCTGTGAAGTATATCTTCAGTCAATCAACAAATAGTTTTTAAAGTCATTCCTATGTGCTGAGCATTGCGCTAAGTGCTAATGATTAAAAAATATATAGCAAAAGTAACCACTCCCCTCAGGAAGCTTATATTCTAGTAGGGATGAAAATGTGTGTGTATGTGTATATACACATACATGTAAAAATATATGCATTCATATATGTAAATACACATACCCATATACAGCATGGACATGTGTGTATATACATACCTATAAATATATTGTACACATGTATGCACACATATATGTACACATGTGTATAGTGTGTGTATATGTATATTATAGAGCAAAAGACAACCTTAGAGGAGAAGGCACTAGGAACTATAGGTACTAGAGAAAGTCTTATTAAGAAGGTAGCATTTTATCAGATTCTTGAAGAAAACCTGGAAATCTTAGAGGTAGAGGTGAATGGCATTGCAGGTATGGAGGTTGATCAGTGCATAGTCAAAGAGATGGGAGCTAAGATGTCCTAGGTGAGGAAGACCAAGTGGATTAGTATTTAGCCCATAGATTTTAAGTAATATGTAAGAAAACTGGTCAGGTAAGAAGGCACCATATTGTTTCCTAGTATGACAAAAGTTAGGATGAAAGCAGCATTTCCTAATAATATGGAAAATGACAGATTGCTTCATACAAAGAAGACAGGTCTTCTCAATTACAGCCTTAGTTATAATGTGATTTTTGCAAACTCTGAGGGTTTTGTCGAGATGTAATAAAAGTATGCAAACTCAATGAACAAAACTTTTTTTTAAACATAATTAGATCTATACTCACTGAGTTAATCAACCACCATTTATTGGGCATGAAATATATGCACAAAAATCAGTTTGTACTTGTTGACATTAAACCCAGAGATATTTGAGCCCCAGGTAGAATGTCACAGATCGTATAAAACCAGTTTCATAACTGGAAGATAACATAGAGGGTATCTATTTCAATCTCCCGCTTTTGTAGATGAGAATGCTGAGACCCAGAGAAGTTATGCATTACTTGCTCCAAATCATCAAAAGCAATTAGTAGAGATGGTGTTTGAGTATAATAAGCAAGCGACTTTGATTTTGCCATTGATGAGAGAGGGAGGAACTAAGATGTAGCAATAGCATGCTTGGCTTGAAGTTGGGAAGATCTGGATACAAACCCTATCTTTAACACATAGTAGTTGTGTAACCTTGATTTGTTGACAGCCACTGTTAATCTCTTATGATCCGTACTTTGCTCCTAAGTAGAACAGAGATGATGACCATACCTGTGGTATCTACTCTATGGGATTACTGTGAAGTGCAAATGAGATGATACATGGAAAATGTTTTACAAACTTTAAGGAGCCATAGAAATGTCAGTTTTTACTATTATTGCCTATGAAATATTGAGATTGTGTTAGATAATTTCAGAGGTTCTTCCAAACTTCATGGACATCCTAAACACTCCTAAGGTTTATTCAAAATTCTAATTCTACCTCATCTGTCTTATCATCATATTTTTTTTTAATTCCAAAATTCTATGAGTTTGTAGGCAAGCATGGGATGGGGTCTTAAGGGAAGTGCCTAGTGGTTTTTAAATAAGGAAAGAGAAGTACTTTAAAGTTATATCTGACCTTCAAAGGATTTGTGTATAATGTGAATATTCCCTTTACCATGTTGACCAAAACCCATTCATGTCCGCTCCTTCTGCACAACTTGTGTCCACATTCTCCTTTAAATTTTCCCTACCATGTCCACTCCACATTCTACATCTCTTGACATTTACATCTTGACTGTTTACAAGGTCTCTGTTCTTCTTCCTCTTCAGAACAATTTAAGAGCTTGGATTTTGAAAAGAGATGACCCTCAATTGAGGAATATTTGCACCAGTTTCCTCTACTTCTAAATTTGTAGACATTTGTCTAACATTTTGGCCCTTTTTGATTTCCATTTCTCTCTCCCTTTATATTTTTTTCCCTTTCCCACAATTTTCTTCTTCTTTAGTTCACCTCAACTTTTGTTTTTTTCTTCTTTGGTGGCTTAGGAGCATGGCTTTTATTTTAATTTTTTAATTTTCAGTGCTCTACAATCACTACCATATGACCTAGATTATTTTTCCTCCCTTTTCCCATTACTGTCCCTCCCTCCCCAAGATGGCATACAATTTTATATAGGTACTACACACACACATTCCTATTAAATACATTTTCACCCTAGTCATGTTGCATAGAAGAATTAAAATGAATGTGAGAAATCATATAACAAATCAAAATGTAATACAAAAGAAAATGTTCTGCTGCATTCTGCAATTTAATTCCATAGTCCTTTCTCTGGATGTGGAAGGCATCTTACCTTAAAAGACCACTGGAATTTTTAAGTCCTTGCATTGCTATGAAGTTCTAAGTCTATCAGAAAGAATCCTTGGACACTGTGGTTGTTGCTGTGCACAAAGTTCTCCTGGTTCTGCTCCTTTCACTCAGCATCAGTTCATATAAGTCTTTTCAAGCCTCTCTGAAGTCTTCCTGTTCATCATTTCTTATGGTGCAATAGTATTCCATTACATTCATATACCATAATTTATTCAGCCACTCCCCAATTGATGAGTATCTCATTGATTTCCAGTTTTTGGCCACCACAAAGACAGAGCTGCTATAAATATTTTTGTACAAGTGGGACCCTTTCCCATTTTTATGATCTCTTGGGGATGCAGACCTAGAAGGACTATTGCTGGGTCAAAGGGTGTGCACATTTTTGTAGCCCTTTGAGCATAGTTCCAAATTGCTCTCCAAAATGGTTGGATCAGCTCATAAAGGAACATGACTTTTAAAGCCACACGATTAATTCACTGACCATTTGTAGAAATTTTTTGACCTTCAGCTATACCTTTGCTCCTTTTTTGGACAATGCAAATAATTGTTATATTTCCACCCTTTTGAAATTATTAGTTGCTTGAAAAACCCTGAAACAATGGGAAATTCAAAAGATCTTTTCCTCTTTCTCTACCACAATTCTATAAGTATGGCTATTTTTATGTAAATAATTAAAACAAAGAGAGATACCAAAATATATAGCTTCCTTTGGAAGAAAGAATTCACTTTGCTCTGCTTTGGCTCACATTAGGATTGTCTTTACACTTATTTATGCTAAAACTGGCACCTTGAAGTTTTGAGTTTTCAAAGAACACTTATGGTGTATATGTGAGATGCTGAAGTTGTGGATTTGAGCCTGGACTGAAGCACTATCTTCCATCTTTCTTATGATCAATTAAAATTATTGTAAAATCACCAGTGACACTCACAAAAGTGATGGGGGAAAGAGCATGGAAAAGTATGGCAGCAAGGGCTAAGGAGAGACCTAAATTTTAATCCTGGACTCTGACACTCTGGGACCACAAGTATTTCATATGACCCTCTCCTTTAAACTTTATAAGACAATATCACCATAAGTTGTTGGGAAGAAATCTTTTTGTGAAATTTAATGTACTTTTTGAAGTGTGAGTTATTGTTATTGTAAAGGTGATTTGTAAGCCACAAAGGCTTCCATTAGTGTAAATCAATTAGAGTATCTGTGTGTGTGTGTGTGTGTCTATGTGTGTGTGACTGTGTGTGTATGTTGATGTTGATACTACTCTACTTGAGACATTTGGATAGATTTTAATCTGATGTAATTATTTTTAATGTTGACTAAGTTAACATGCCAGTTTTCCCCCAAATAAAGCTTCTTTACAATAGAGATTTAAAATGTAAAATTATAATTTTTGCTTCATATTTGACAGGAATGGACCCCTCTAGTACTGAAAAGCATTATAATAGATTTGTCCCAATATCCTTAAAGTCTTAGGAAACCTGAAGGTCTCTATGGTTGTGTTTATATATAACCCAAATATCTAGTGTAAAGGTACACCGTAAGTATGTTTTGACTATCCAGTGCCAATTAGCCAGATGTTTCCAAATAGACACATACTCAATCTGGAAGATGAATTGAGTTTTACATGTGCAAAAAAGATAGTAAATGTTTATTAAAGTGTCTCTACTTTCTGGTTAGTCATTATAAAAATGCCCATGCTTTGAAATGCCTAATTAGTAATTTTACAGAAAATTCTATTAATCATTAACACATATCCTAGCTGAGCAATTTTACACAACTAAATTTCTGCATTAATTTTCTACTATACAGAGTAGCTTCTCATTTTTTCCAAAGTACTTTAAAACTATTTCATCTTTTTTTAAGTTATTAAAATGGCTTCAAAAGAGTATGCTGTCATTAAACTGGCATCCCCCTCCTCCTTTACCAGGTAGCCATATATAAATGATGAATCACTTCAGAGGCTTTAAGAGTAAATAAAATGTGACTAGTCTTAAGTTAAATGAACTTGAACCCTTAACCCAAAAATGTTAAATGGCTAAGTCTGTAACATGAATACTTCTAATCTTGGTTTGCCATACTTAGAAATGGAAAGTTGACTATTGGCTCCTTTATCTAAGGTTGTTATATTTAAATTAACACAGAATTAGAATTTTTACACACATATTATAAGATGCAAGGGGAACAAAATATCACAAAAACTCATCAGTTGGAATATGAAAACATTTTTCTCCACAAATATTGAGAAGGACTGGAAAGTATCAGTTCTGAGAATATTAGCAGGAAGAACAGAGGGTAGAATGGATATGTGGAAATGGAGCAGAGCAGGCATAAGCCAGGGCCTGAGGAAGAAGCATGATGACATCAAAAGCAGGTTTTTGATTGGCTTATTTGGGCTTTGACCTAAGTTTTGGTCTTAAATAACATTCTCAGCTTGTGACCTTGTCCAAGTCAGTGGTGTGCTTTGTGTCTTGACCTTTCAAGAACTTCAGTTGTTCTGGTGGATTGTTCCTTAATCAGACAATCATAGTGATGGAAGGAAAATCAAAATATGCCCTTCCCCTGCCTCTGGGCAGAATTATCCCTGAGCTAGTCCAAGCAGATGGGCATCTATCCTGCTACTAAATGTCTTTGAGGAAAGAGATTCCAGCATCTTAGAGCCCTCATAGTCATGAAATATTCTCATTTTGAAAACATACAAACAAAAATATCTTTGCCTTCAAATTAAGTCTATTAGTTTTTAGATGAGTTAAAAGGCAAAACATTTGATCAACATATTGTATAATTTCTTCTCAAAAGTTCAAAAAACAATAGTTTACAAATCTTTTCATCCTAGTGCCCCTTTAGATTCCTCAAAGACTGTTACACATGTGTACCCCTAATAGAGAGAGAGAGAGAGAGAGAGAGAGAGAGAGAGAGGAAAGAGAGGAGAGAGAGGAAAGATAGGCACAGAGAGATGGAGACAGAGAGAGGCAGAAAGACTGGAGAGGGACAGAGATAGAAAAACAGAGATAAGGAGAGAGTGGGAGGGAGAGAGGGAGAGGAAGTGAAGAGAATAGGAGAATAAGGGGGAAAAGAAAGGGAGGAAATAATATTGTGAAATTCTATTAAAATGTAGAATTCATAAACCTTAAAACGTAGAAGAGACTTAGGTGATAATTTACTTCAAGTTTCTGACTCTATCAATGAGATCTTTGAAACTGAGAGTTTAAACTACAAACTCCAGATTGTAATCCAAGTCTCCTTACTTTCAGTCATCTTTCTTCTCATTGGTATCCACTGCTTTCTTCTGTGGCATTGCCAAATTTACTACATCTCTCCTAAGTATAAGGCTCAGAAACAAACTCTCCAACATCCCTGCTTTCCAGTGAAAGTTTTCCTTTTCTGAAAAGGAAAAATCCATAGCTTTTTACAAAGTTTCCCATTTAAAAAATAAGTAATAATAGTGTTAACATAAAAACCAAAATTATATTCTGATCCTAAGTTGGGCTGCTGGCAGGGGCAGAGTTTCCCTTGGCTGTATCTGTGTCACTTCTTGCCTTCCAGAAATAAGAAACCCCAAATGCTCCCCTCAGGCTCTCTCAGGTGCCTCTGCCAACCACAATACCCTGTAAATCAATGATGCTGGCTGCTATAGGATATTGACATTACGAGAACTTCTCAAAAATTTATTTGTGCCACATGATTCTTTCCTAGGAGATTTCTGTTTGCCCATGCAATACTTGATTCCAGAATCTCTGGCATCACCCATTAAGGTTCTAAATTATTGTTCCCAGATAACAGTCCTTTTCTTTGAGGCACATTGTATGGTTCTGTTCTTCTAAAATTCCCATTACTTCTCTCATTTCAGGACATATATTGAAAAGGGATGTCCTGATTTCCTTGTTACTACTTATACGAGACCCCTCTTCATATTGCCTTAGCAGTCATCTCTGGATGATAGTATCGTATTGTGTCATATCATATAGCAGAGTATAGTATATAACAAATATAATATCATACTACAGATATAATATTCTATTATAGACACTATATTATATTGCTGATGTAATATTAATATATGTTAAAAATATGATATAATATAAATATAACATGACATAATATTATAAACATATCATATAAATATAATGTTATATAATAGAAATATATTATATAATATAATATTTTGTATATTATATAGTGTTATATATAATACATTAGCATTACTACATGCTCATGTAAGAGTAGAGAACATCAGAATGCAAGTGTAGAACTTAAAAAACTATAACTTTCTCTTTTTCATGATGAAGTCCAAAAGCCAATGATGAGCTTTGGCAAAAAAAAAAAAAGATTCAAGACATCTCCCAAATCAAAGAAATTTCTCAATAGATGGGAAATGGAAAGTTTGTAGAGTAGAAAACATTATGCTGACATGTTTTAACATTGCTCTGGTCAGCTAACATTTAGAGTTTTCCTTACTGTCTTTAAGGATTTTGGTACATGGTTGTTGTTGTGAGTGAGCATGTGTATTTGTTTTTTTTCTGTATATTTTTGGTTTCCCTTTCATGAGAAAATGGTTTTATTAGAGGGAAATCAATAGTGCTTGTGTCTGAATGTCATCTCAGGTCTCAGTTAGGAAGTTACGTCATTTGCTAATACATTATTTTATTGTAAGAACAATCATGGTCTCATGGGCTGATAGATTTGGAATTGGAAGGGTTCTTATAAATCTAATTTTGCCCCCTCATATTACAGATTAAGTAACTGAGGCTCACAAAGGTAAAGTGACTTAACTAAGATCAAGAAGGTAGTTACGGAATTAGTTGGGATTCCATTCAGGACCACAGACTCCAAGTTCAACACCTTTACTTGCCTCCAAACTGATCAATCCTTCCCCACATCCTCTTCAGTAAGGTCAATGAAAACTCTGTTTGTAAGCTCTACTCAAACCCCTATAATGGTAAATAGAAGATGGCTAAATAATGCTGAAACAAATGTTTTCAATGAACTCTCATTACAAGACAAAGAAAAGGAAAGAAATAATGTGTTCTGTTCCTCTTTATAGCTGATAGAAATCACTAACAAAAGGAATTAAGTTTCCATTCTTAAAATTAACTTTATGTTGTATGCTCAAAACTCTACCTATATCTCATGGAACCAACATAAATCTCTGATGACTAAGACTGTAATCTAAATTGGTCAGTGGAAATATAAATCTTACAATATACAATGAAGTAAATAGGAAACCCCAAAACATACAGTTAGAAAATTGATTGTACTTTCCTGCTTCTAAAGTCCCCCAAAACATGTTATGTGGTAAAAGTAGAAGATAGATCTTGAGGGAAACCTTAAGAGGATCTTCTGCCTTAATAGGGCTAAGAACAAAACATCATGAGCCTGTGCTATTGTAGAAAATTATAGCTAGCAATCACTTAGCAACTAGAGCTCTCCAATCTCTTGGACTACCATTTAGCAAATGATTGCTTCTGTGTAGTCTATTGCTAGGTACTGGTCTGTCCTTGATTGCACTGGTCTGAAGATGAAAATGGGCCAGTCATATGATCATTTTTTTCTTACCCTATCTAAATGGGGATTTATTCATTCCCACAGAGAGAGTAATAGGATCTTATATGCCATTCCCTCTTCCCTAAGAGATATTTATATAAGAGGGCTGGGGAGTCTTATAGTTCTTTTGACAATGTGGCATAGGAAAGAACACAAGCCAGGGGAGATATGAGTTCAGATTTCAGTGATGACAACTTATTGCCCATGCAGCCCTGAGACTTGGTTTTCACATTCCTTTCTCTGAAAATTGTTGTGAGGATGTTTGAATACCTTAAAATATACATAAAAATCAATTATTTGTGAATTACTCCAGGTAAATGAGGATATAACTATATGACTATAAACACACACATATGTGTATGTGTATATGTTATATATATATATATATATATATACACACACACATATACATGTGTATATAACAAGCTAAAATAAAAATTGCAAAACCGTAATTAGTTTCTTTGATAATTCAGATAAATTTTTCCTAGTACCAAAATTAAAAGTAAAACTTTTTAGATATTAAATTTAATCAATTTGAATTTTCTAAAAGAGGACATCTTAAAGTTTATGG
>CM053771.1:499681524-499708813 GCA_028658325.1 Potorous gilbertii | reverse complement strand
GAAGATCATGCCATCAGAGAAATAATGACATGATTTGCACTTGACTTTGTTTTGAGTGAGGAAGGGCTGTGCAGGTCACCAGCCTCACTTCTCCTCCAGAGTCATCTGGATCCAGTGACCAGATATTCATCAGGATGACCAGAGATGACGCAGGATGAGGCAATTGAGGTTAAGTGACTTGCCCAAGGTCAAACAGCTAGTGAAGGTCAAGTGTCTGAGGTGAGATTTGGACTCAGGTCCTCTTGACTCCTGCAAGGTGCTCTATCCACTGCACCACCTAGCCGCCACTTATGGAGAAGTAATGTGATGTTGTGGGAAGATGCCTGGATTTGTAGTTAAAATGTTATTAGCACAGCAGGAAAGGCAGGACAACTAACCTATCAAGATAGGAAAACAGCAGCTACATTACTGATTCAAGAAGGCTGCTTGTAGCCTGCATACAAAAGCATGCAAAAGCAAGAATTTCTCAGTTGAAAATTTTAAGTGTGGCCCTTATCATGCTACATGCATAGTAGATGCACTAGTAGAAAGAATTATGGGGGGTGGGAGTGGGGAAAGAGTGTCTTAGAGTCATTTTCAGTTGTCCCTTGGTTCTTCTCTAGTTTAAATAATTCTATTTTGTTTAAATCTTTCCATGGACCTTACTTTTCAACCTTTTAAATATACTTGTGGCTCTGCTCTGAACCCTCTCCAAATCATCCATGTCCTTGCCTTGTTTTAGTGCCCGAAATCAGACACTGCCTTTTCAACAGCCTTGGCCCAGCTTGCTGGCTGTTCTTCCATCAGCAACTGGTCACTTAATGAAAGCTGTAGGTCAAGGAATACTGGATTGAGCTCAGTTGGGAGGGAATCCCTTACTAGAATTGGAAACATTCTCTCCACTGAGCAGTCACTTTTATCTCCCTTCCATTCTTTCCTTCCCCTAGTCAATCGTAGTACCCTTGCTTTGGCCAGGAATCAGTCTCACTCCTATCCAAATGCCTTAATTTTATTCCTCATCTCATCCTCCTCCCCACTTTTCCTTCATTCCACTATTTATTGCCTCCTTTGAAGGTGCATATAACTATGTTTCTGTAACTGACCTTCCCAGGCTTTGAAGAAATGCTCTGAGAGCCTTAATGTATTCCAAAAATATGAGAAGGCATTAATTAACATCAGCCATATGGAACAGGACTTTGAATTGTGATGGATCCTCTAATATGACCCCTTCATTTTACAGATGAGGAAACTGAGACCTAAGACATTGCAAAGACCTACGTAAGGCAAAATAGGCAGACAGTTTAAACTAAATAGCCTTCCTTCCAGATCCAAACCTGTGATTCTAAGAAGTAGAACACAGCATCTCTGGCTCCAAAATTAGTGCTTTTTCCACTTCACCAAAGAAATTGGGGTCACTACTTTTACCACATCTTATTTTATTTTACTGAATGTGCGTGAATCACAATTCCAGACATAGGTGGTGACTTGGAGAGATACTGTTCTGACTTTGCTTCTGTGTGATAATGGTGACTCCCAGAAAACTAGTAGGCCCTCAACATTCCAGTACTGTGATAGGAACCTTATCCTTCCTCCACTATAGAAGCTTTGTAAAGATTTTCAATCATCCAAGCTATAAAAAGTGAAGCTTTATAGTAACAAAATACTTATTTGTCTACTTAAATGCTTGTCTGTAATTCAGTTTAATGATGCCACGCTTTCTTTCAGTCCCTCTCTGCCTAGAGGGCAGTCTGTATTGATTTAGCCATTGTGTTAGTCTTTGTAACAAACAACCACATAAAACACAGACTAGGAAAGGAGAAACTTTCCTCAAGTGGAAAAGCGCATTTATCAGTGTAATGAAACTTTTGATTCTGAAGAGTATTTAGGAAGATGTGCTAACATTTAAACAGAAATCTTTATGGAGATCCAGAAGAAATGTAAATTTCCTTTTTTTATGTATTTGTTTTCTTAGCTCTCTGTGGCAAATATGTTACAGAAGACAGGGTGCTGGGTGTGGAGTCAGGAAGACCTGGGTTTCAAATCCTGCTTCTGATGGTACTGGATATTTGACAGAACACTGTCATCAAACTTTACTAATTGACAAAAGTCAGTAGGAGTCTGCCTTGATGAAGGGATCACAGACACTAGAAATTTCCTACACTAGCGAAATCTGAGGCACTTATTGATTAACCAGTTGATGTGATCACTTTAGAATAAGGATGACCTGATAAATCCCTAACACCGCTAACCATATTTGTCCAAAGGGTTAAAAGACTGTAACAACAAGGACCCTGATATCCACAGGAGGACTTACTGTACAGGTTTTTAGAGCTGCTTTTTTAAAAGAAAAGTAACTTTTGAGAGGTCAACAATCTACTTTAATCAAGCACAGATATCATTCATTTAGTTCAGGGGGAAAAGTCAGCACTTTGAACTTCAGAGAAAATACAGAGGAAATAAAGATCAACAGACAGGGTTTTCCAACTGCCTGACTATAAGCCATATAAATATCACAGATCAACAGACTGATCCATCTTTCTGACCATACATACATAGTTACCAGAGAGAGAAGCACGAGCATCTGGGTTTTCAAAGCCGAGGGGCTCCTTAACAGCTTCCCAGAATCCCATCTGGTGCACAAACCTTTTTCCAAAAATTAAGCCCCCAAAGTAAAACCTCACCTCAGGTTACATATACACTTTTCAGAACCAGGGAGCATCACAACCCTTGAGAACCGTGCCTCATTAGAAATTAGCAAAAGGTGTGGGGCTGTCAACCACAAAAAGAACCCTCCCCTAATTAAGGTGCCCTTAATGGGCAGGCCCACTAATGGGTGGGAAAGATCTTTAACTCTCATTAGCATTACAAGGAGTATAGGGTGGCACACTAGAGAAGGAAGACTACAACTAGAAAAGGTCAGCAGTATTAGACCAATGAACAGAAAGTGAGCAAAGAGTGGTTATGATTGCAACCCATGGTTTCTAAGGACATTAGTCTTTCAGCAATAAGAATTCAGTCACATCACTGTACCCATACTGAGTGTCAAATAAAATTTCTTATCGGTGATGATGGTGGTCACCCCTCTACACTGTCACCAACACAATTAAAAAAATTCAATTAAGAAGATTGCATTGCATTACTAATTGACTATGTTTAAAACACTGTGTTAAGCACTAGGAATAAAAGGATCCCCCCTCCCCATTACAATTAAGTGCTGGGTGATACAAATGTCAAAGGAGAAATATATGCATGAAAATTTGAAAACAAAAAATCCTCCCTACTAGAGAGCTCAGGATAACTTTGAGGTTATATTAGGTAAGCCTTGGTGCAAGAGAGGGATGCTAAGAGAAGGAAATGAGGAAAAAGTGCATTTCAGACATGAGGGAAACTATTGCAAAGGCATAGAAACTAGAGATGGGGTGCTGAATTTTGGGGGTGGTTTAACCATAAGGAGCATTAGTTCGTTTTGTCAGTCAAAACCAGAAGACCTGAACAGAACTTTGAAATTGCAGAGTGCTTATCATTAAAGGAGCTCAAGCTTTCCATTGCAACTGATTACCCATGACAGGTTTCTCATTAAATTTTTTTTAAGGGATTGAAATATTAAAGCTTCTATTTGGATCTGGTGTGAAAATGGATGCAACCTTCAGTCACGAATAATCCCTATAAGACTTTTTGCACTTAAATATAGGATGAGGTCAGAGAATTTTTTTCTAGATAATTTTATAATAGATTATCTGGAATAAAACAAAAACAAAAGAAAATAGAAATATACATGGGAAAAACCAAAAAACACAAGCTGACTAGCCTTTCATCTTTCTACAAATGACCATCTGGATCCTGTTCATGTTCGGGAGAATCACTCAAGCTAATTCTAAGTAATTTATAATAATAAATCTGAGCTAAGAAAAACAAATCTGAAAAGTAAAATGGCTGATTTTGTATTAATTGACTGCTTTTCTCTATTTTTCAAAAAATAATTCAAAATAGAATTCTCAAACTCTTGTAAGTTTGAAAATTTATTTGAAAACCCTTTGATAAATTCCGTGTTTTGTTTCTAGGCTTAGGATGTGTTGTGGATAACTTCCTCTGTGCATAAGTCTGTTTACAAAGTATGCAGACATTGTTTCATTTTGCTATTTTGTATTTTCAAGAATGATCTCTGAATTTCATTATGATCCTTAAGATCATTGATAGAATCATAGTATCAATATATTGGAGAGGACATCAAAGACAGTCTTCTATAATTCATTGATTGTAGGAATCTAGGTTCAGATTTAGCATTCTAAGGGACGTTGTAGGCTGTCTTGTCCAACCTCTGATTTTAAAGATGAGAAATTCAGGCGAAGAGACATGAATTGAATTGTTCAAGGTCATGCAGGTAGTAAGGAATAAAGGTAGGATTGGAGTCCAGAGCCTCTAACTCATACAGTAAAATTTCCCCTCTACCTTTAAACCAACCTTCTGTTATTTAGTGCCTACTATGTGCCAGGCTCTATGTTAAACACTGGAGATAAAAAAAACCCATAATAAAACAGATAAAAATGGCTCTTCCTCTCAAAACTGTTACCTTCATTTGACAGATGAGAAAAAATGAGACTGAAGGAGGTCGCATGACTTGTTCAGGGTGACACAACTAGTGAATGTCTGAGACAGAATCCAAACTCAAATGTTTTGAACTGTCTCAAGTGCTTTTCCCATGTGCCACCTAGATCTAGAAGACGGTGCTAGGGTTGTGTTTTGAAAGGAGACAAAGATCCAACGAAGCAGAGATGAGGAAGGGATGTCTTCTAGGTATAGAAGACAGCCAGCACAAAGTTGTGGAAAGAGAAGATGGAGTATTGTGTGTGTGTGTGTGTGTGTGTGTGTGTGTGTAACAGAAAGAGGGTCAGTTTGAGTGGAATACATGATATGAGTGAATAACATCCAATGAGTTTCAGAAGGTAGGTTGGGATCAGGTTATAAAAGATTTCAAAAAGTAAATATGAAGTTTATATTCGATTCTAGTGGTAAAAAGAAGTCACTGCCATTTACTGGGGTTAGAGAAATCATTTGATCCTATCTGTATTTAAGAAAAACTGTGAAGTTTGTATTGCAGTTGGGATGCTTAAGGCACAGAAACTGGTTAGGAAGCTGGTGCAATGATCTAAGTGAGAGATAATGGAAACCTGTACTAAAGTAATAGCTAAGTGAGTGAAGAGAAGGAATCAGACTAAGAGAAGTAGAAATGGCAAGGTGTGGCTATGGGTTCAGCATGTAGGTTGAGTGAGGGTGAGGAGTTAAATAAAATGGCAGAGCATGAAGTCCATAATACTAAAAGAATCATTGTGCCTTTGACAGAAACAGGGGAGTTTGGTGAAATGTCGCACTGGGGGCTGGGTAGGAATGAGAGATAATGGATTTATTTTTGGACATGTTAAGTTTGAAATATGTCTGAAACAACCAATTTGAAATGTCTAATAGACAACTGGTGATGTACATTTGAAGCTTGGGAGAGGGATTGGGGTTGGATATATAGATCTGGGAGATCCTGGCAAAGAAATGATCAATGGAGGCTGATGAAATTATGGAGAGAGAGATGGTGTAGAAAGAGAAGAGTAGGAGACCTAGAGCAGAGTTTTGAGGAACACCTATAGTTAGGGTATATGGTCTGTATCATTTAGCAAAGGAAATTGAAAAGAAAATAGTTAGACCAATAGTAGAAGAAACAGAAAAGAATCATATCATATTATGCTAGAAAAGAGAGGTTATCCAGAAACAGAGAGTGTAGATGGCCTGAATAGGATGAAACCTAGAAAGAGCCAACCATATAAAGTATGAAAGAAAGATAAGTAACAAATGGAGGCATTTTAATATCTAGACATTTATAGAAAGTTTTACTCTCCCAATAATAGAAAATCTCATAAAGTCTTGGCTTGTTTGTCGCTAATTTCATTTCAAAGAAGAGAAGTAGAGGGAAAAAAAACACTTGAAAGTTATGGGAGAAAGTAACTATTCCTGGAATATATAATGCTAAAGGAAGGGAGGCATGCTATGTATGTATGTATACATGCATATATTTATATGTATATACATGCACATATATGTGTATGCATACATACATATATGCACATAAATACTAGACATTAGGAAATTATGCTTCAGAAATCAAGAGGAAATGTATGTGAAACAGTTTAAGGAGATAGCAGTCCTAAAGAATAAAATTCTAACTATATAACTGTACACTGTAGCAATGAAGAAGAAAAGGAAAAATCTGTGAATTTAACAAAATCTTTTAAAAACATTTTTAATGGTTCTGGGTTTTTTGTAAGTTTTTAAAATTTATTTTAAACTTAAATACATATGCCATGTACACGGCAGAACATAAGAGAGGATTCAACATAAAACAATACATTTCCATTTCAAGAAAACCTATGTAATAAATACTACAAATTATTTTCCAAGCTACCTAGCTTTTCTTTACTTTCTAGTAGGTTTTCCTTTGTTCTCTACTAGGAATTTTTATTTTATTTTTTCCCTTCCTCCCCCCACTTCACCCTAAAGAAGGATAAAATTTAACATGGATACACATAGATATACATATATATGCATAAATTCATACACATATACAGATACATAAATATCTATTAATACACACACACATATATTCATATATATGTAAGACTACTGAGTCCATTTCCACTTGTCATCTCTTTCTTTGAAGCAGAATAGCTTCTTCCTTCATAATTCCAAGTTTTTTCACTTTTTCTAAATCAACTAGGTCATCATTTTGCATACTACAACAATATTCCAGCTCACTCACATCCTGAGATATTGTCTATGAAAGTTCTTTTTTTCTCCCAAATTTCTACATTACTTCTATTCTTGTCTACTTAGGTTTTATTTATACAAGAAAATTTTAATTTGAGACAATAAAAATTATCCATTTTACATTTCAACAATGTTCTCACCTTGTAAGATGTGTAAGGTCTGATATTGCCTAATCTACTTTTAAATGCTTTCCCCCCCAGTTTCTTTGAAAGTCCTGACCTTATTCTTCCAAATGAACTTTGTTATAATTTTTTTTTAATTTGATAAGGTAATTTTTAATTTATTCAATTGGGAAGGCATTGAATAGATAGATTAGTTAGGTAAAATTGCCAATTTTTTAAATTATATTCAGTTTATGCACCCATGAACAAGAAATTTTACTTCAGTTTTTTAGATCTAACTTTATTTATATAAAACTTGTTTTATTTTTATGTTCTTCTGATTTCTGCATTTGTTTTGACAGGTATACTCTCAGATAGTAAACTATTTTAAATGGTCTAAAAGAATATTGAATGATTTTGCTGACATGTAGTGTTATTTCTCTGCTTTTCTCTTGATTAAATTTATTTTGACTTTTACTTTGTCTGAGATCAGGATTACTAACCCCTGTTTTTTTTTTTACATAATAAATTCTACTCCTACCCTTTATTTTACCTTTGTATGTGTCTCTCATTTGAATAGTGATTCCTGAAAGCCACGTGTTATTGTATTCAAATTTTTATTCTGCTATCCATTTGTGTTTTGAGGATAAATTCATCACATTCACACTGAGTTATAATTACTTGTGTATTTTCCTCCTTCCTACTTTTCTTCACCCTATTTATCCTATCCCTTCTCACTCCTCTGCTTTACTTCTACCCAATATCTTGCTCTCCCCTTCCTTGATCTACCAACTCCTCTAAAAGTCCCTCCTTTATCCTCTCACTCCACCTCTATCCTCTTGCCCTTTTGTTTCTTTCTGAATTTAGAAAACTTTTATATCCTTCTAGATCTATGTATTGTTCCCTCTTTAGCCCATTCTGGATGAGAGTAAGGCTCCAGCACTACCTGCCTCTCCCCACTAGCTTCTTCTTTATCAGGTTTTCCTTTTATACCTTGTATGTATGAGATAATTACTCCTTTTTATCTCTCCCTATGCAGTTTTTTCCCTCGTTAAATACTTGTTTATTGGAAAAAGTGGGCTGAGGAGGGATCACTTGATACACCAGAGAGCAACAATACCATACAAATTAGGAGTGATGGGAGAGGTGAGCCTAAAGCTCTGGTATCTCAGCCTCTTCCTGGACCGTGAGGGATGACCTGGAGTATTACAGCATACCCAGTTGGAAAGCCTTGACTTAAGTTAGTAGACGTGGTTAGAGATAGAGACTCGCTGGATGCAGCTCCTGACTTTCCACTTGGAGTGTACTTGTCTTGAGCAGCTTGGCTGTGGCCCGCTTAATATATTCCTCTTGGGTAGCCTTGACATTTTCCTTCTTTCCACTCCAGGTCTTGAGAACGGGTGCCTGCAGGGCTTGGCTATAAAAGAAGGTCAGGGCTCATGGTTTGTGCAAGGGGCAAGTGTTGATGGCACTGAGGTGGATGGAGGCATCCTCTTCACTCTGACCCCCAGAGAGGAAGGGGTTACCAGTGACTACAGGAGGCACAATCTGCTGAAGTGCAGTTCCAGTTGCCATTGCAGTCTTCTCATGTGAATATTTCTGGGTACAGGCATGGCCAGGGGTGACCATTTTAGGCCTCAGCAAGGTCCCTTCCAGATAGACATGGTGGTCACTCAGAGCTTTTTAGATAGCAGCCAGGGCATACTGACATACTGTGACATACTGACAAGACTTCAGATCGTGTTCTCCATCAGGGAGGATCTCTGGCTCCACGATGGGGACAGTGCCGTTCTGCTGGCAAATGCTAGCATATCAGGCCAGCATGTCAGCTTTCTCCATGATGTCAAGTGTGGAAGGTATATTATCCCTAATCAGTACACCACGCCTCTTGGAAAAGTCAGCTCCATCCTTCTTATACTGGGCACAGCACTTACTCAGCCCATCCAGTCCTTGGGTGGTAGTCTCATCACTGGTCCCTGCCAGAGGCACTATACCTTTGCCCACCTTGATGCCCACAATGCCACCTTTATGACTTTGGAGAAACAACCACCATCATTGGCTTTCTGATAGAGTGTCTCTTGGGAAAGGATAACACCTACAGGAGTTCACTCGATCATCTCCTGTCAGAAGCAACTGCCTGCAGAGGCAACAATTTTCTTCTGTTTTCAGTTCCAATGGACTGTCGCCACTTTGCAATGATACTGGTGGACTCATCTGCTGCCAATATTCCCTTGCCTGGAGCAACAATTAGGTGAGCTATATCAGACAGTTTTTTCTTTTGCTCAGGTGTCAATGCAGGGTATTGGCAAGGCATGTCTTTCTTGTTGTGCTGGTAGCTTCCTGACCTCTGGAAGCAGGGCTGCAGGCCTCAGTGGTGGGCTTACAAGCAGAAAGTAGACCTCTTATGGTCAAGAACCAAACTTCTGCCTCCTTACACAGTTTTATTTTTTGTTTTAGAATCACCCTATCATTCTCGGCTCAGTCTAAGCCTTTCTTTCAAACTATCCAAATAATGACAGTATAATGGTACTGATAATATTTTCACATATAAAAACAAACAATCTGACCTTATTGAGTCCCTTACAATTGGTCTTAACAATAGTGTTTACCTTACGCTTCTCCTGGGTGTTATATGTTGAATTTTCCTTTAAGTTCGGCTGTTTTTTGTCACAAATATCTGAAAGTGTTTTAATTCATTAAATGTTCATTTTTTCCATTCAGGATTATATTTAATTTGCTATATAAATTACCCTTGATTGTAATCCCAACTCTTTCGTTCTACAAAATACCATATTCTAAGACCTACAGTCCTTCAATATAATAGCTGCTAGGGCTTGTGTTTTTTTTTCTTGTTGCTTTCAATATTTTCTCCTTAATCTAGGAGATTTGAAACTTGTCAATGAAATTTCTTTAAGTTTTCCACCTGAGATATCTTTCAGGTGGTGATCAATGGATTTTTTTCTATTTCTGTCTTGCCTTCTTGTTCTAGAATGTCAAGGCAAATTTCCTTCATAATTTCTTATAATATTGTATCAAGATTCTTTTTTTAGTCATAATTTTCAGGTAGTCCAACTATTCTTATATTATTTCTCTCAGTCTATTCTGAGTTGTTTTCTGATGAAATGTTTCACATATTCTATTTTTTCATCTCTTTGATTTTGTTTTATTATTTCTTGATTTCTTAGAATGTCATTAGTTTCCCTTTGCCCAGTTCTAGTTTTCAAGGAATTATTTTCTTCTTTAAGTTTTTGATTTTCTATTTCAAATTGGTTTAGTTTCTTTTCACAGTTTTCTTGGATTGCTCTTTTTTTCTAACATTTCCTCAGTCACTCTTATTTGATTTTAAAACTCCTTTTTAAATTCTTCTAAGAGTTCTTTTTGTGCTTGGAACCATTTAGTATTTCTCATTGGAAAAAAAATAGTAGTTTTTTTTGAGTTCCATTATCTTTTTCTGAATATGAACTCAGATCTTCTCTATCCCCACAGTACATGTCTGTGTTTGGGATCTTTCTCCTTTACTTACTCATTTTTATTTTATCTTGTTTTTAACAGCTATTAATATTATCAGGTTCTAGTCCAGAGTTTTAGGAAATTATGCCCAAAGCCTCAGGTCCTTCTTACTGCTATATTCTGAGGTCTCTCCTGGGGCCCAACCTTGGGTTTTCCTCTCTACTTCTAAGCCATCACTAGTGCCCCCCATCATGCTTCTTGCTTCCTGTGGTCCCTCTGGTGACTGCAAACTGTAGTTGTCCTCTTTGCCTGGGAATGGAAACCAAGGACTCCTGCAAGTGCCCACACCAGGTATATGCTAAGTCCTTCTCCCTGCAGCCACAGCCCTGTACACAGTCTGGTCTTCACAGTTGTGCTTGGTGTTTTTCAATAGTGGAAGGTCCTTCAATCTTCTTCTCATCCATCAGACCCTCACACTGTCCATAAAATGAAAGTTTCTAAGACTGAGACTGCCTCTAAACCCAGTTGCCCCCAGGGCTTATTGTTTGTCCATTCCACAGAATGGGTCTGTAGGAGTTTGTACTTCACTCCATTTAAAAACCTTTTAATAACATCTATTGTGATCCAGGAACTCTGCAAAGTTCTGAAGGAGATACAATGATAAGTAGCACCAGTGCCTGGACACAATCTCTCTCTCTCCCTCCCTCTCCCCCCTCTTTTTCTCTCCCCCCCACCTCCCTCCCTCTCTTTCTATCTCTCTCTCTCTCCCTTCACACACACACACACACACACACACACACACACACACACACACACACACACTGTACAGATGTATACATCCACTTCATTTCTAATGTCAGTGCTTCTCATCTGAAATTCTTAGCTCAAAATAATAAAGTCTGTATTCCAAGTGTAAGGAAGACCTTTTAAAAGTGGAGTTTGGAATTTATTTTTTTAAGACTAAGAAGTATGGATCAACATTTCATGCACCTTGGGCTTACACTGTGTATAGATAGTCTGTTTCCACAAAAGACAGTGTAGACTAAGTTTGGCTAACTGAAGCAAAGGTAATAACTTTACCCTGAAGACTTTGAACTTCAACTCCAGGGCCAAGTTTACAAAAACAAAATATAAGATGTACAAACACCTGGAAAGAGGTCAGTCCTCTAACTGGAATTATAGGGTTGGAAGGAATTCCAGAGATCAATTCTCTTCTTTGTCAGAGAAGAAAAATGAGACCCAGAGATTTTAAGTAATTTACTCAAGATCATACAACAAGTTCTTGATAGAAT
The DNA here is from genome assembly GCA_028658325.1 of Potorous gilbertii. NCBI lineage: Eukaryota > Metazoa > Chordata > Mammalia > Diprotodontia > Potoroidae > Potorous > Potorous gilbertii. The sequence goes on along the minus strand of CM053771.1, from coordinate 499,697,181 downwards.
CAAAATGAGTGTAGACGTTCTGATCCCCAATACAGTGAGTATACTTTCCATCAAAATAAAATGTCTATTCAAACCAATGTGGTATAATGGTTAGTGATCAGTCTTTGGATCTCTATTTAAGTTTTACTTTGGACAGATTCTGTCTGTGTGGACCAATCATTTAAATATTTAATGGTCCTCAAAAGTCCCAGAGAGTGTAAGTTTCCTATAAAGAGCTCATTTGCATATACAGCAAGACTTTCTTCCAAAGAGCTCAACTATATCAACAGAAGCATAGATGCAATTCCATTTTCCTAGTTCTAAACATTTGAAATAAGAAAATACCTCTATCTTGAAGGATCTTTGAAAAAAATCCAAAATACACACATGTACACCCACATATCACACAAACACACAATACATACATGCACATATATACATGTACATGCATGTATATATTACATGTATACATATATGGTGTTATGTATGATATGATACCTATATGGTAAATGTGTATATTATGTTTGTGTGTGTGTTTGTGTGTATCTGGAGTTATCAGTCATGATAGGAACATGATTTGGGGATTGGGTTTTTTAAACACAATGCCAAGTAAATACCCTTTCATCTACTTATCTCTCACTTTTCTTCACAATTTAAATTCAGTTTTTTACCATTATAGTTCAGGAGTTTTATCCATCCTGTTTTTAATAAACTCTCCATTTTTTGCTGTAACTAATACAATTAAGATTCTGGTCCTCAACATTTCCATTTGAACATACATTTGTAGCCACTAATTCTTTATTAGGGACTTTTCAAACATGGGAGATAGATATTGTAGTCTCTCTTTCTTGGGAACAGAAGGTGTAAAAATTGATAAATTTACATAATAATTGTGTAGCGTAGATGGTAACGTTAAACTCTTCTATGGAAAGTAATTATTTGGCTGGGGATAACATACTGTATTTCTTCCCTTTTCCCACCTGCTACAGCAACAGGTAACATTCTAGAGAAAGATATACACACACATATGTGTATACACATATATACATATATGTATACACATACATACACATATACACCCATATATAGATAAACACACACACACATACATATATATAATTATGTGTTTGCATATAAACTTTAAATGTGTCAGATTTATCTAACAACATATTGCCAAGGAGAGGCATTTTTAGATGACTAAGAAAAGAAATCACCATGAAAATGAATGAAAAAGTAGGTTTCTTTGTGCATGCAGAATGACCCACAGTATATTAATACTACAGGCAGTCAGGAATGCATAGATAATCATTTTTCTTTCTCCCCCCCCCCACACACACGTTTTAGGAACCCAAGGAGAGTTCCTATCAGTGAAAGAAATTGATTTCAAGTAAAAAAATATACACATTTCATTATAAAAATGACTCAAGCTTGATGACAATTATTTGTGTTTCACACTTCTCCCTTTTATACACTCTACTTTTAAGCCAAATTGTTTTATTTCCTATTTCTCAAGCTTGTTGTTCCAATTCCTACTTTAATATTTCCTCATGATACCCATCCCTCCCCTATCCCTGCAATGTCCTCCCATATGGCACTATTTCTTAGAAATGTTTGAGTTCTTTGAACTTCACCTCATGTGATATATGAAGCCTTTTTTTGATTCCCATAGCTTTGAATTTTCTCTCCTTTCTCAAATTAATATTTATACATTTGAATTTACATATTGCATATCCCTCCAGGAAATTTGTCAGTAACTTTAGGCAGGGTCTGTTTTGTTTTGTCTTTTGTATCATCAGAAGCAGGTATAGTGCCTTACACATAGCAATTAGTTACTTAATAAATGTTTATGATATTTGGATTTCTACACTTAGTCTTTTCTTATATAATAAAATTTGTGCTTCCATTTTAATGAATACAGCTTTTAAGAAATGTAATTTCAAGATCAAAAAACTGTTGTGTACCATAGAAGATTATTGGGAGGAGAAAGGGAGAAATGGAATGGGGTAAATTGTCTCTCATAAAAAAGGCAAGAAAAAGTTTTTTCAGTGGAGAGGAAAAAGGGGGAGGTGAGAGGAAAAAGTGAAACTTACTCTCATCACATTTGGGTTAAGGAAGGAATAACATGTTCACTTAATTTGGCATGCAAATCTATCTTACACTACAGGAACATAGAAGAGAAGGGAAGAGAACATAGAAGTAAGATGGGGGGGTTGATGGAAGGGAGGGCAAATGGGAAGAGGGAGTAATTAAAAGTAAACACTTTTGGAGAGGGTCAAGGTCAAAAGAGAATAGAATAAATGGAGGCAGGAAAGGATGGAGGGAAATAAAATTAGTCTTACACAACATGACGGTTATAAAAGTTGCTTGCAAAAATACACATACACACACACATATCCTATATTGAATTGCTTGCCTTCTCAGTGGGGATGGGTGGAGAGGGAGGAAGAAAAGTTGGAACTCAAAGTTTTAGGAACAAATATTGAGGATTGTTTTGGCATATAACTGGAAAATAAGAAATACAGATGGTGCTCTACAAGACAAGGGAAATGGCAATAAGGGAAGGGAGGGGTGTTAGTAGGGAGGGCAGATTGGGGGAAAGGGTCATCAGAATGCACAGCATTTTGGGGTGGGAGAATGAAAGAGAAGGGGAGAAAATTAGGACCTCAAAATCTTTTGGAAATGAATGTTGAAAATTAAATATACATAAATAAGCATTTGAAAAGAAAAGATAATGAATTTAGTTTCTAGCCTTAAGCAGCATTTAGAAAGAGGCATTGCTAAGGTGGTTCAGTAATATTAGTTGGCATAAAGATTACCTGTCCTCAAAAATCACATCCATCTATCTTTCTCTGTCTATATACCCATCTATCCCTATCTCTCTCCATATATCTCTATCATCTCTCTATCTAATTATCTACCTACCTATCTATATATCTAATACACTCTCCCAAGAATACATAGAGAATCCCAGGGAAAATGGGCTCAAATTTACAGAGCACATGTGACAAAGAAGATACTCAGAGCTTCTGGTTGCAAGAAATTCTGTCTCATATTCATGGGATTCTCAAGATTTCTTTTAATTGTGTTTAATCTATGTATATCCATCCTTGACTCTTGATGGGTACACTTCCATCAGCTCTTTTGTCACTAGAACACCCAAGGGAAGATGGGATGTTCAACATTGTCTGGGCTCTTTGAGACTCACAAGGTTCCCTTCTTGCCAGAGACAAGGGGAAGAAGGAAATGTGTCTTAGTCCAAAGTTGAAGAGTCCTCCTCTTCTTGAAGTGGCTTCTCTTCAGGGGTTTCAGCTTGAACAACAACTAACTGCACTTCCATTTTTGTAATGAATCCCTCTCCAACTCTCTTGATAATTTAGAGATGATCCCTGCAGCATGGTCAAATTTCCTTGTCCAATCAGAATTTTATTCTCATGTAATGCCATTCCATTACTAAGGACTTTTCATGCTTAATCCAAGGCCTAAAACTGAATTAACTTTTCATCTATAAGTTGATTTAGGAAGGGTGGAGTAGAGTAAATCAATGAATCCCACTCTTCCAAAGGTGTCTGATATTTATATCTTTTGAAATTTTTGGGAAAAATAAACAAAAAGAGCATGTTGAAAACAGCTGCAAGTATATGCCTGCCCCATAAACTGATCATACATGGAGCCCTGGAATGTGATAAAATCTTAAATATTTTACTTAAGAATCTGGTACTCAATTTCCAAGAGTAGATTAAAGAGGGAATGAGGCACAGTGAAAATGATACAATAGAATCTGGGACCCAGGATGAGGTGAGTACTGTGAATTGCTTATTACTCATGTGATCTTGGAAAAAATCATCTCTTCCCATCTGAGTCTCAGTTTACTCATTTATAAAATGAAGAGATTTAACGGTAGGATTACTAGGGTCCCTCCCAACTTTAAATCCTGTAAATTTCAGAAAGGAGATCCTTAAGAATCTTACAGTGCTTTCAGTTTGACCACTAATTAACAAAATTATTGGTGCTGCTGTTAACAAACATTGTGATATAAAAAGTAGAACAGAACCAGGAACATATGTACACCTGCTGTTGTTTATACTTTGTTCTCCAAGAGGACCACACTTCTGGAAGGTGATGTCATGACTTGCAAGTGAATTGGATTTAAATGAGGGAGGGAAGTGCAAGGTCACCAGCCTCACTTTCTCCACTGGAGATATCTGGGTCCAATGGCAAGATATAGATCAGGACAACTGAAGATGGACCCCATACTTCTGCTATAAGAAAACTGAAACATGTAATTTCAATGCCAATCTCAAGCTATGACGTCTAAATGAGAGCAAAGAGGAATCTAGAGTATACTGAATTGGGAGACAATAAAGAAGTGACAGGAGGCCAGCTAGGAAATGCATGAACATCTATCATTTCTCTCTCTGGAGAAATTGTAATTCGTTCACAATAAAACTCCTACTTCTAGAAAATGCCATTTTAGCAGACTACAAATTTCGTGATATGAATTCCATAGTAGTGATCTGCAGTTTCTAATGTGACTGATGTACAGATAATGGTGGTCATTCTCATTTTCTTCACAATGTTCTCTTGACTTAAATGTTCTGTAAACATGTCAGCTTTCATTGTAAACTCATTAAGTCTCCAGCTTAGCACTCTCAGCAACTTCATACTGCCTTTCTGCTTTGCCTCTATGTCATAGGCATCTGAGAAAATAGCTTGAGATTGCTGTCTTTGGGTGTGTCTTTCTTCTAACTTCCCTGGGTTCCCTTATCTCCTAGCTCTTATTGACTTCTATTCCTTGAATCCCAGTGAGAGATAGTCTAGAAAGGAATAAGTGTATTTGTTTTATCACTTTTATTCCAGAAAGTGGTAAGTTTACTAGATTTGGTGTCAAATAACTTTGGTTCAAATTGTCTTTGTCATTTACTAGCTATGTGACTATGTGCAAGACCCTTAGCCTTTCTGGGTCTCAGTTTCCTAGTTGCTAAAAATGTTTTGAGTTGAATTTGATGACCCTAGGGCTCCTTTGATTTCTTAATCCATGATTCTGTGTTCCCTATGAGTCAATTAACAGCATTTATTAAGTTTTTGCTAGGGACCAGGAACTGTGGATTTTTACCCACTACTCAAAATGTGGGGGTGGAGTGTGGGGGGCTGGTGATGATGAAGGTGGATGGGGAGAAGGCATTAACATGGCTCCTCTTCTTAAGAAACTTAAAATGCAGATAGCTGATAATACAGGAAGGCCAGGTAGGGATTGTAGGAAAATCTATCATTTCTCTCTCTGAACAGACTATAGTTAGCTTACACAATAAAACTCCTACTTCTTGGAAATGCCATTTTAGGTGCAGAGCCAAGCTGGTGGAGCAGAAAGATACACATACACTAGCTCTTCCCCCACAACCCATAAAATACCTGTAAAGGATTCTCAACAAATTCTAGAGCAGCAGAAGCCACAGAACAAAGGAGTAGAGGAGATTTCTAGCCCAAAGTGACCTGAAAGACCATTGGGAAAGGTTGTCACACTGGACGCAGAGCAGAGCCCAGCCCAAGCTTGGCCCTAAGGCACCTGGAGGAACAATTGAACAGGCTTCAGGGACAGAATCTCAAGCAACAGCACAGATCCCTCAACCCACGGGGCTAAAAGTCACTGAGAGGATTTTTTCAGCTGGCCGAGAAACGAGTAGGGTGTCTCCCTAACTCAGGTTTCTTCAGGTGGCAGCAGCAGACAGGGGCTCCCAAGGCAGGCAGCAGCCCACATCCATTGCTGAAGGCCTCAGTGTAAAGCCCCTGAGGGAACTTAGCCCTGTGTGGAGGCCCTGCCCCCCAACTGAGCAGCTGATCTTAATCTCACACTGAAAACCTGCCCTGCCCCCACCTAAAGCCCCTGGAGGATTGGAGCAGTTCATCTGAATCTCAGCCCCCAGTGCTGGCTCATTGGAACTGGAGGTGAGGTGGGTGTGGAGAGAAAACTCAGAAGTCAAGTAACTGTCTGGGAAAATGCCCAAAAAGGGGAATAAAAAATAAGACCATAGAAAGTTACTTTCTTGGGGAACAGGTGTCTCTTCCCATCCTTTCAGATGAGAAAGAACAAGGCACACTGTCAGAGAAAGTCAAGGGTCCTGCCTCCAGGGCTTCCAAAGGGAACTTAAATTGAGCTCAGGCAATAGAAGAGTTGAAAATCGAGTTAACAGCTTTCTAAAGAGAATCAAAAAAATGCTGAGGAAAATAACACCTTTAAAAAAAAGATTAACCCAATTGGAAAAAGAGGTCCAAAAAGCCAATGAGGAGAAGGAGGTTTTAAAAAGCAGAATTAGCCAAATGGAGGAGAAGGTTCAAAAGGTCACCGAACAAAATAACTTGTTGAAAGAGAGAATTGAGTTCAGGGAAATGAATGACTATGAGATAAACAAAGCAGTTAAAAAAAAACCCAAAAGTTTGATAAAATAGAAGATAATTTGAAATATCTCATGGGAAAAACAAATGACCTGAAAAATAGATCCAGGAGAAACAACTTAAAAATTATGGGACTACTGAAAGCTGTGATCAAAAAAAAGCCTAGATATTATCTTCCATGAAATTATCAAGGAAAATTGCCCTGATATCCTAGAACCAGAGGGCAAAATAAATATTGAAAGAATCCATCTATCACCTCCTGAAGAGACCTGAAGAGAGAAACTCCTAGGAATATTGTGGCCAACTTTCAGAGTTCTCAGATTAAGGAGAAAATACTGCAAGCAGCTAGAAAAAAACAATTTGAGTACTGTGGAAATACAATCAGGGTAACACAGGATCTGGCAGCTTCAACATTAAGGGATTGAAGGGCTTGGAATAGAATATTCCAGAATTCAAAGGAACTGGGATTAAAACCAAGAATCACCTACCCAGCAAAACTGAGTATAATACTTTAAGGGAATGAATGGTCATTCAATGATATAGAGGATTTTGAAGCATTCATATTGAGGAAAAGACCAGAACTGTATAGAAAATTTGACTTTCAAACACAAGAATCAAGAGAAGCATGGAAAGGTAAACAGGAAAGATAGATCATAAAAGACTTTCTAAAGCTGAACTGTTTGCATTTCTACATGGAAAGAAAATATTTATAATTCTTGGATCTTTTCTCAGTATTGGGGTAGGTGGAGGATTTGTACATACACAAACACACACATACATATATATATATATATATATGTATATATATATATATATACATATATATATATATAGACAGAGAGTACAGGTTGTGTTGAATCAGAAGAGATGATACACACACACACACACACACACACACTAAAATAAAAATTAAGGGGTAATGGAGGAAAATACTGGGAGGAGAAAGGGAGAAATGGAATGGGGCAGACTATAAAACTCATAAAAGAGACAGGAAAAAATCTTGTTCAATGGAGGAGAAAAGGGAGAAGGGGAGAGGGGAAAAGTGAAGCTACTCTCTCCACATATGACTGAAGGAGGGAATAACATGCTCACTAAATTTGATATGAAAATCTATCATATAACACAGGAAAGTAGGGGGGAGGCAACAAGTGGGATGAGGGGAATGATAGAAGGGAGGGCAAATGGGAGAAGGGAGTAACTAGAAATAAACACTTTTGGAAAGGGACAAGGTCAAATGAGGGAATAAAAAAATTTTTAAAAAATAAGGGGGGATAGAGTAGGATAGAGGGAAATATAGTTAGTATTAGACAACATTATTATGAAAGTCTTTTAAAAAATGACACATATTTAGTCTGTACTGAGTTGCTTGCCTTCTCAGTGGCAATGGGTAGTGAGGGAGGGAGGGACAGAAGTTGGAATTCAAAGTATTAGTAATGAATGTTGAGCGCTTTTATTGCATATAACCAGGAAATAAGAAATACAGGGAATAGGGTATAGAAATTTATTTTGCCCTGCAAGAAAAGAGAGAAGATTAGGATAAGGGAAGGGTGGGGAGTGATAGAAGGGAGGATATATTAAGGGAAGGAGTAATCAGAATGCAAAGTATTTGGAAGAGAGGGGAGGGGAATGATGGGCTGAAAAATTGGACATGTTGCAAAGTGATGAAAAAGCAACTAGTATTAAAGCAATTGACTGAATTAATTACTGAGAATAAATCAATGACATCTTTAGTTCGGGGAAAAGAATTTTAGTCTAAATTTCCTAGAGGCAGGTAACTTTGGGTAAAATTTGGCATTAATGGAAAAGTTAAGGTTTTAATGGTAAATTTGATTTTATGAATGATATTTAATCAGGAACTAGAACATGTATTGAAAGGCATATAAGTCACTTAAGACTTGCCTCAAAAGATGTTTCTTAGCCAAAGTGAAATTATAGTCATATTTGAAACCTGGTGATTGGAACTTGCTATTTTAAGATACTATGGGACTATTAAGTGACTGTTCTTCTGAATCTAATGCCAGATATGGATAGTAAGAAAAGCAGTATGAGCTTCCAATCCATGATGCCAGTAAACCTGTGAGATGCTGGTATGAACTGCAAAAGGTGATCTCACGGAAAGGGTGGGAGAGCAACTGTTCATCCTGGGCTGAGGAATAATTCTCCTGACTCAGTTTCCCCACTGACACCTGGCAGACTTTAAGCCTGACTGAATGCAAGTTGACAGTCTACTCCTGCCTGGAATTGACATGAAGTTGGGGAGATATTGATTCCCTGCAAGGTCCCTATTCTGAGTTGCAATTTCCTATAGTCAAAAAATGTGTAAGTTTGATATCAGATTTATTAAATTATAGATTGTTGGTAGGGGGACATCCAAGGTTAAATCTAAAATTAAGCTATTAGGTTTAGGACTTTAGACCAACAACTGTAAGTTAGGGTCCTTTAATTCTTAGAAATACTTTGGTGAAGTTAGCATACAAAAAAATATTACTTGTGTCTCAGTTGGTTAAAAAAATTCTTTTGTGGTCTATATTGTAAATGCTTTAAAAAAGAAGTATCACCTGACCAAAAGTTTGAATTGTTTTATGTGATATGAAGTGTGTTAAAAATGAAAAATAAAATTAAAAAAAAGACTCAACAAATTCTAGAGTAGTAGAAGCTACAGAACTATGAGGTGCAGGAGATTTCTAGTCCAAGGTGACCTGGAAGACTGACAGGAAAGGTCTGTTGCACTGGGATGTGGAGCAGAGCCCAGCCCAACCTCGGGAGTGGAGTGCCAGGAGGACCAGGGCTGGAGGTGGCTTCAGGGGTAAATTCCCAGTGGTCTCATATCCCTTAATCCACAGGCACCAAAGGCAGATTCAAAGATCATTGAGAGAGCTTTTTTTACCTCTGTGACAAGGGAGCAGGGTCTTCTCCTAGTCCTGACTCCAGGTGGCAGCAGCAGCAATGGCAGAAGCAGCAGAGTGGCAGTGCTGCTTTCCAGTGGCACAGTCAGGCAACAGCTTCCGTCGTGGGAGGTGCTCAGCTTAGAGTCCTTGAGGTAATTTATCAATCGATCTGAATCTCAGCCTTGAGTGGTGGCTCTGCCCCCTCCTAAAGCCCCTGTGGGAATTGAGCAGCTGATCTGAACCTTCACCCTGAGCAAGTCCTGGGGTGAGGAGGAGCACTAGGACCCTCATCTTGACAAAGGATTCAGAATTCAAATAACTTACTGGGAAAATGCCCCAGAAATGGGAAAAAATTAAGACCATAGAAGTGTACTTTCTTGGGGAACAGGTATTTCCTTCCATCCTTTCAGATGAGAAAGAACAAGGCATGCTGTCAGAGGAAGTCAAGCCTTCTGCATTCATTCCCTCTAAAATGAATATGAAATGGGCTCAGGCCATGGAAGAGCATGAAAAACAAGTCAACAGTTTGCTAAATGAGACCCAAAAATGCTGAAGAAAATAACACCTTTAAAAACAGACTAACTCAATTGGAAAAAAGAGGTCCAAAAAGCCAATGAGGAGAAGGCTTTAAAAAGTAGAATTAGTCAAATGGAAAAGGATGTGATAGAAGAAAGGGCACACTGGTGTAAGGGGCAATCATAATGCAAGGCACTTTGGGGTGAGAGGAGGGGAAAGATGGGGAGAAAATAAAAACTCAAAATTTTGTGGAAATGAATGTTGAAAACTAATTAATTAATAAAAACAACTGGGCGGGGAACCAAAGTTTAGTCTGAGTACTGCTTTCTGGATGAGGCAGTTCCTAATCCATCCCTACACCTCCTCAGTTGTTTGTTCCTTATTCTCTTCCCCAAATTAATTTTTTAATTTACTATTTACATATTTTGAATTAACTTATACTTGTTGTTTCTCCTACAAGGACTATTTTGTTATTGTTTTTGTATGTCAGTCATCTAGCATCATTCCTGGCACATATTAAGCACTTCATAAATATTTGTTGGGCTAGCTATGTGGATGGAGTGCAGGGCCTGGAGTCAGGAAAACCCATCTTCTCAAGTTCAAATCTGGTCTCACACACCTACTGGCTGTGGGACCCTGGGCAAGTCACTTAACCATGTTTTGCTTCAATCTGTAAAATGAGCTGACAAACCACTCCAGTACCTTTACTAAGAAAATCCCAAGTGGGGTCTCAAAGAGAAGGACACAACTTAACAACAACAAACAACAAAAATTTTTGTTGGCACTTTGATAGTCAGTTAAGCCCTCTGTTGCTTGAGAGGGATACACCAAAGGAATGATGTAGTCTTTGATTTAAAGGAACTTAATATCTTGGGAAAATGAGAATTATTCATTAATATGTCTAAATGTGACAAAGATACAAATGATAATATTAACTAGCATTTGGACAGGGCTTTAAATTTGCAAAATCCCTTTATAAATGTTATTGGTATTTTGTTTGCGCAACATCCCTGTGAGGTAGGGGCTCTTATGAACCCCATTTTATAGATGAGGAAACTGAGGCAGAGGTTGGGTGTCTTCCCTGGGTCACACAGCCAGTGAGTGACTGAAGTCACCTTTGAACTTGAGTCTCCCTGACTCCAGGCCTGGAGTCTTCTCCACGGAGCCCCTTAGGGCTCAGATACGGATGACGCCTATTCTTTTTATTTTCTAGATAAGGAAGCAGGCAGGAAAAGCTTAGTGCCTTGGCCCAAAGTTATATGACTGTTAAGGAGGTACACTAGGGTCAAGGCCTCAAGCCATCCAAGGGTAGAAAGAGTCCTTACTATTATTCTAAGCTACCTCTTTGGATATGATCATGATGTACATAAGAGATTTGCATCATGTGCAATCATCTTTTTTTAAAATTATACTATATTGTGGAGATGCTTATTTTATTCTACAGATTAAAAATAAAATAAATAAATGGGGGGAAAGAAGGAAATGCCATTTTAATAGACTACAAGTTTCAAGGTATATACCATTGAGATAACCTACAGTTTCTAATGAACAGCATGAATTGTTGTGTTTGTCCTTCACTCTCGAAGGGGATCATGACATCAAGATGATGACATGACTTGCAATTGACTTTGATTTGAGTGAGAGAGGGCTGTGCAAGGTCATCAATCTCACTTTTTTCTCCTGAGCCATCTGGGTCCAGTGACCTGATATTCATCAGGATGACTGGAGATGGCCCAGGATGCAATGTGAGGAACAGGATGAATAGATCATGTCAGATTTTCTTGTCGTCTTCACAATGTCCTCTTGACTTAAATTTACATAAACATGTATTCATACATTTCAAAGAAACAATATGCTGTATCACTAGATTTTATATATGTGTATATATATATATACACACATATACATATAAAAATAGATATGTACACATACGCATATGTATGTGCATATCTAGCAATACTTTAAATATTCATGATGTCATCAACGTAGACATTCCCTCTGTTGACACTTATTACAGCCCTTAATAAAGAGTCTTCTTCATGGATATTTAGTCCTCTAGGCAAAAGAGTGTCAGAACTTAAGGTGAAGGTGAAGGGATATTTAAAGCTGACTTAGTAAGACTGAGGGTTACCTCCACACCAAGAGTTGGCATTAGAGGAGAAACTAGTAGAACAAAACACAGAAAGCTCTTGCTAAGCAATATAAGTACAGAGAAGTTCAGTGAATTTCAAGGCTAAAGTGGCATGGGGCATGGCCTGGAACCCAGAAGATTCATCTTTCTGAGTTCAAATCTGGCCTCGGACACTTACTAACTGGGTGATCCTGGGACAGTCACTTAGTGCTCTTTGCCTCAACTTCTTTATCTATAAAATTAGCTAGAGAAGGAAATGGCAAACTACTCTAGAATCTTTGCCAAGACAGACTCAAACCGGGGTCATAAAAAGTCAGTCATCATTGAAACTGAACAACAAAATGACACTTTTGTGCTCTTACAACTCTTTATTGAGAGCTTTGTATGACTATAATGGGTGTTCAATAAGTCTTTTTTGAGCAAATGAACAATCAGGATGTGAAGGCGTGAGAGTGAAGGACTCTAATAGTCATTTGCAAGAGGTCCTGAAATAATCATAAAAGGTACCTTTTGAAAAGTATCTGACTTCCCTGAAAATCTGACTAAAGAAATCAGCTACTTGGGAAGTGAAAAGTACTCAAGCTTTGGGACCAGAGATGGAGGATTCGTTGTGCCCATAATATGGTCATATATGATCTATGGCCTTTCATGAACTAAGGAAGAGGCAAGAGGATGAATAGATCTCAGGTTATCTGAGACAAAACCCTACAAGGGACAAAGATGGAGATGATGGGTTTTTTTGGGGGGGTTGGTTGGGGTTTTTTTTGGCAGTATACAGTATTGTTGGGGAGGGTACTGGAAATAATGGATTCTGTGCCAGTTACTGGGGATACAAAGTCAAAAATAAAATGGCATCTGCTCTCCAGGAGCTATAACATCAAGTGTACTGTCTTATACAGGTGCATGCAGATACAAAGCATGTATGATGAAAAGATAAGCCAATTTGAATCAGAAAATTCTAGAATTATATAACAATAGATGATGATATTTACCAGGGGCAGCCATCTAGGTCCTCAAGTGTAGCCCTAGGGCATAGAAGGACACATATGACCTCAAGGCTGCAGGTTCCCCATCACTGATTACGTGCCTAGTTCTTTCATTTTGTAAAGCACTTGAGATACTTTTTAATCTCATTTCTCTAACAATATCTGGGCTAGATTGCATTATTGTCCCATTTTAGAGATGACTAAATTAAACTCCAAGAGTGTAAGCAATTTGCTGAGGCTTACATAGCAGCTGGTCAGTCTCTTCATCTGCGGATTTGAATCCAGGTCATTCAAGAGCAGTAGCGTTATAGATCTGCATTTTCCTTTCACTCCCCAAATCTCCTCCCAAGTACAGTTTTTTATATGTTTGTTTGTTTTGTTGAGATGGTCAGTCAGTCAACAAGGTTTTATTGTGCTTATAGACCTTAGGTATAAATGAAGAGAGCTAGACCTGAATAATTTTCCTCAAGATATCCGACTTCCTACAAATTATAGATCTCCCTCCACCCCAATTCTGAAACTGCCTCCTTCCACCTTCATTTGCTATGGTGATTTTCTTCTGATCTTGAGGGGGGGATAGAAAAGAGAAGGAAGGAGTCTTGGGAGGGGAAAGGAAGAAGACAGAATGAAAAAACAAACTCTAGAGGAAAATGATTTAAGTGATGAGCTCAAATGTCACAGCTCTCTGCTATGGCTGTGGTTGGTCTGTCAGATTTCTGAATCCTGGCCAAATAACTATCATAGTCTGTGCTTCATAGGTTTGTATTGCCAACAATTTCTGTAACTATGGATTTAATGACCAAGAGCTTGATGAAAACAGTTACAAGAACATGATCCAGAAGGGGGATAAAAAAAAAAACATCCCCCACCAATGGGGAGATGACATCAAAAGAATGTAACTGCCCCTAGGACGTGATGATCATTGTTCAAGAGAGTAGCAGGTATAGAGGAAGATACATAGAATAATGAGCTGGGATTTATATCTTGGGGCTATATTTTAGAGCATATTATGTATGATATCTTATATCAGAGCACTTATAAATCATTTTCTTTTCCATTTGGAACCAATTTCCTGCTTAGTGAAAGCACTTAGTTCATTAAAGTGAATTTTATGTCTTCTATGGTCATGCTCTTTATTCCATTTGGTATTTACTAACTCTCACTCTAAATCCCCAATCAGAGGAAAGCTACTGATTTAAAAATAAAAGAGAGAAAGAAGTCAGGAGATAGTTTGATGGGAACTTAATGTACTTTTCAGCTGTGTGGTAGTTTGTGGGGAAGATAATGTTTTTAAGAAATTTAACATTATGATAAGGCATTCCACTGCAAACCCAATTCTATAGGCAGTGTCTCCCCATACTTAACTCTAACTTTCATCAGCAATGTGCTATACTAGCTATGGAAAAATACTGTTTTACAGTGTACTTACCAGGTAAAGCCACTTTCTTGCCTTGCAGCTGCCATTATTTATCGAAAATGGGGGAGAGGTGCAAGCAATGTCCAAGAACTTCAAAATAAAAATGGGGCCTGATGTATTGGGGAAGGTGAACTTCTTCCTGGGTCAGAACAAGCAGCCCCAGTCCAATACATTAAAAAAAAATGAGACTACTCCTTGTCCTCTGAGAAATGGACAGATTAGCGTTTCTTGTTGGCACATAAGACTGAATGATATCAAGTATTTAACCTAATAGAGCTTAAAATAGCTGTCCTCTGATGAATGTGCAGAAGAAATAACCCATTTCTCTGCTTCTGGAGTCACAGAATCTGACCCTGGACTTAACCTAGTGGTAGGAGTTGGTATGGTATAACTTCATAATGTACCTTTTTTAACCCATCCTTCTGGTTTGGCACTTACCCAACTACCAAGGGGCTATCTTTGTGTGACTTGCAAGAGATTAGCATTGAATATATATATATATATATACGTATATATACGTATATATATATATACGTATATATATATATATATATATATATATATATATATATATATATATATGTGCATGTTTTTGTACCAATCCAATTATAAGATGTCTCATTTAGACAGTCATTCAATAACCACTTTGCAGCTTCTGATTCAAACATGGAGAAATATCAGTTTCCTTTTAAACAACGATATTTAGCCTTAGTTTAAAAAAATCACTGAATCAAAAATAGAAGGGACCTCAAAGGCCATTTGGTCTACCCCTCTCTACGAGTAAATGGAAGCCTGTGGAATTCAGGTATCCTGCCTTTTCTTAACAAGTAGTAAGTCTTAGAGGTAAAATTTGAACTCAGGTCCTCCGACTCATTATATCATAGATTTACAACTGAAAGGGACCTATCATTCAGTAATACAGTCATGTGCAACTTTTATTGACCTTGTGGACCATAGTACATCAATAATGCCTATGGGATTTTCTTTTTTTTTGTTGTTAAATTTATTTAACTTTTTACATTCATTTTCACAAGATTTTGGGTTACAGAATTTTCTCCCCATTTATCCCCTCCCCCCTCCCCAATACACTGGACATTCTAATTACCCATATCACCAATCTGCCCTCTCTTCTATCATCCCTCCCTTCCCTTACCCCATCTTCTCTTTTGTCCTGTAGGGCCAAATAACTTTCTATTTCCCATTACCTGTATTTCTTATTTCCTAGTAGCAAGAACAATACTCAACAGTTGGTCCTAAAACTTTAAGTTCCAGCTTCTCCCCATCCCTCCCTCCCCACCCATTCCCTTTGGGAAGGCAGGCAATTCAATATAGGCCATATCTGTGTAGTTT
>CM053771.1:499634746-499673944 GCA_028658325.1 Potorous gilbertii | reverse complement strand
TTATTGCTTTATCCTTTTCTCTCAAATTATCATGCACACATTTATCTATTCATAAATTTATTATTCTGTAGAGTGCAATCTCCTTGAAGACTTTTTTTTCAATTTCTTCTTTGTGTCCCTAGTCTGTTATATGTAATAGGAACATAATAAGTGCTTACCAGGCTGGGTTGGACCATTAGAAAGTGCTACATTTCACAGACGTATGTGAACAGTGTCTCTACTAAAGAACATATCCCAAAAAGATTAGTTGTATTCTAAGGGAGCTATAGCAGTGGGCAAAGGACAGTAGAAAAAATGATCATCTCACCTACATCAGTCTAAACTACCTATCTGCACTGTTTCACCACCATCCTCAAGCAAGATATCAATACTGACATTGTTTGGTTTACTAAGCAGAATATATTATAAAGCATTTCCTTCCTAAAGGAGAGCTATAATTTTTTAGCCCTAATGCTCATTGCTTAATGTATTTTCTGATTTGGTTCAATCACTAATCCATCCAAATACTCCAAACCTCACATGTATATAAATGTAGAGCAGAGTGAATCTGTTGACATGCATCCTTGAACAAATAGATACCTGTAAGAGGCATCCTGATTTTGTGAACATGTGACCAGCAGAACTACCAATAAATACAATTCTTGTTTAAAAAAAATTTCATGAAACATTAAAAATCTATACTCCTGGTAAAAGGGCTTAAAATAATTTAGTGAAGGTAAACAGGACTTCAGGGAACTTTTTGAAAATTCACATCACAAACTTTAATAAAAAAATTCCTTCTATTATATGTTATTATATGACTATTTCAACAATTCCTAGAATTTCTCTAGGAGGGACTTTTCAAAGCTGGATATTTTGCTATGGTTTACCAGAGAAAGCATTTCATTAAACAGTCCATAGAGTGCACACTTTAGCAGTGTTCTTATTGGTGGGAAAGCTTGAAATATAATACTGCAATTGAGGCAAAATCTAGCCTATTTAAAAAGAAGTATAATAGAAAATTCATAGTTTTCATAAGCACCCCAAGTTTTATAAAAATTAATGAAAGGCTCTCCTCAGAGTTATGAGTAGGAATTTTGTTGCTGGGGCACAAATTAGTTGGCATAGAACAAGATACCACAGGGCGTCAGAGAGGGAGGTGACAGACCCATTGCAACATTGCTTCTTGTTAAGGCACTAAGTAGAGAGGAGGATGGGATAGCTTACTATTTTAACTGATTATTTTTGTTAACTGAGAATAAGTTTTCCTCCCCCAATCTGAACCCTCCAAAGTCCACAAGTGTTGTCAGTGACCTCCAGACATTTCACCTTGAAGCAATACCCCAGCTGCCCTGTGCAACATTGTCTCTAACTCTCACCAGCATTGATTCTACAGATCTTTTACTACTTTATCTGGCCAGATGATGAAAATATTGCATTTGTTTATTTGAAGAATAGGACTAAAACCTATAAACAAGAAAATGAGGATGAAGAACCCCACGATGGGCGGACCATGTAGGGGTAGCCAGAGATAACATGTCACAAGCACAGTGGAGATAAAAAAAAGGTTAAGAAGGCTTCCAGCAAGTTGGTGAGTACCTTGTAATAAGAAGACGGGAGGTCATGGAGAAAAGTCATAGAGAATGGGCTCCCACCTGTACTATTTAAGGGAATATCCAGATTAGTGAGATTACAGAGGTATTGAGTTGAGCGGATGTGGTAAAGAGTTCTTAAAATTCACTTCCTAGAAAACAAATAATTAGAGTAAAGCAGTAGAGTGGGAAAACCACTGAATTTAGGGTCAGAGAGCCTCAGTTCACACCTCAGCTCCACTAGGAAAAATAGGAGTGAGCTTGGAAAAGCCACTTAATTTCTCTGTTTCTTAGTTTTCTCACATGTAAATCAAGGAGGTTGGACTAGATGACAGCTAAGCTTCCTTCAATCTCTAAGTCCTATGATCCTATTAAAGCCAAAAAAAAAATTATCCAAGTTAGATTTTCCAAATCACTAAATGTCATACATTTTTACTAGTTAGAACCATTGAGTTTTCACCCAAGGCAAGCATGATTCAAAACTAAATAGACAACTCAAGACTATATTTAATAAGAAGGTTGTTCTTGTATAGTCATTTTTCAGGCATGTCTGCCTCTGTGACCCCATTTGGGGTTTTCTTGGCAAAGATACTGGAGTGGTTTGCTATTTCCTTCTTCTGATCATTTTACAGATGAGTAAACTGCTAGGTGGGTAGGTGGCACAGTGGATAGAGTGCTGTGTATGGAGTCAGGCAAGTTCATATTCCTGAGTTCAAATTTGGCCTCAGATATTAGTGGTTGATCCTGAGCAAGTCACTTAACTCTGTTTGCCTCAGTTTCCTCAGCTGTAAAATGAACTGGAGAAGGAATTGAACCCCCAATAAAGAAAGCACTTGCCACTAAAGTCCTTGACTATACAAAGTCCTTGAACTTGTCATTTCAACAACAGAAATGGACATGGTTACATCAGTAGAAATGGGAAAAATAAAGGTTCATTATAATATGTTTTACCACTTCACCATATGGGCTTTTCCATGTGTCTGGGCACTGAGAACTGTTATATATGTTATCCTCCCCTAGAAAATATGATCTCCTTGAGAGCAGGAGCTGTCTTGATTTTCTATTTATATTCCAAGAGTAGGCACATTCCCTTGCATATAGTAGGCATTTAATAAATTTTTTAATTAGTTACAGACATGAGGAAACTAAGGAAAATTCAATGTCTTGCCCAACATCACTTACCTAGTAAAAGTGGGGACAGGACTAGAATTCAGAATTTGAGGACTCCATGTCAGACAAACTTTCTTTTAACAATCCCTGTAAATATTCTTTTTGGAGGTCTTTCAGGATTGCTAATGCGAAATACTATTTTTATAGAAGGGCAAAAGTAGTGAAGTATGATTTCAATGGATTTTAGATTTTTGAGTAGGCCATTGTGAAGTAGCTGCTGAACTAGGGGGTCAGACTGAATTTTAGAAATGTGACCAAGATTTCTTCAGAAGCCAGCTGGTTCCTATCACTGTCTTTTACTTGGTACCATCCTGGTGACCCATTGTGGCTGCTGGCCACCTTTTCATTGCATATAAGTCAAATCCAATTAGAACAAATATGTCAGGACAGTGAGATCATTTGTGGAAATTTATAATGATGGTTGAAAATAAATGGACGATCTCTTAGGGCTAGGATATATCTTTGATATATTGAAATTTTCATTTTAATGGGCTTTATTGTTATGGAGCTTATCCTGAATCAAATGTCTTGATCTTCATGGTGATTTATATTGTAGGGGAAAATAATAAAGGCTTTATTCTTTTAGGCAGGAATCTGGTATACAAAGCACCAATGTTTGAGCAACATTTGTCAAAATGATATTTAAATATTTTTAACCACTTGCAGTCGTCAATAACCCTAAAGAAAACAAAAACATTTGGAAAAGAAGTTTCCTTTTCAGAAAAAATATAATTCAAAACTCACTCCTAAGTAATGAAACAATGTGAACTAATCAAAGGGAAAGGTTACTTACACTCTGGAACCAGGAGGAAAAAAAAAGAAATTCTGATTACAGTATTTCCAACTAAACAAAGGCAAGATTTTGACAAATTTCCTTACCTAATAATTTTTGGTTGTAGCTTGTGAATTAGTCAGTATGCAGGACTGTTATTTTGCCCTCAGGACATTCCTGGAAGATTGAAGCTTGCCAGGGAAGCTTACGGTAAGCATCCCCTTTCATGTGGGGCACATGGTTTTGAAAAGTTTTCCAAGCTCTCCTAATGGGTACAAGTATGCACATTTTGGAATTCAGTCAGGATCAGTAACTAGACAGTCTTTTTTTGTAAGATTAACAGGGAAACTTTGAGCAGTCATTTTTTTAAAGGGGAAGTTAGCCAAAATGTTTTAGGAAGCATAGTCGGTCTTTTTGCTTTGAATGTTAGTGTCACAGTCTGCACAGTGTATTTTAGTAAGAAGCAATGATCTGAAGTGATCTGGTCATAGCAAAATGATAATTGTCTTCAATACAGAGGTTTAAGGAAGATATGGAGAATTATGGAAAGAAAACAGAGGGTCACATCAAGAAACTGAGAAATAGATGGAGAGATAACTACATTATTTGCAACGTGTGAATGAATGGAGAAAACAAAATCACAGACTACTCTCAGAGAAATGCTTATTCTAGAAGTACAGAAGACATTTGATTTAACTAATATTTATTAAGTGCCTACTATGTGCTAAGGTAAGGAATACAAATTAAGGAACAAAATATTTCCTGCCCTCAAGAAACTTATGTTCCACTGGAAAGAAACAACAACACGTAGTACTTCCAACAAACCCTATATATTATTCATAATGATAGATTGGGTTTTTTAAATAATCCATTAGCTTTACAGTTCTATTAGTATTACCTATGTAAGAAAGAGTATATCAACATATATCTAAAACTTAACACTACCAATTTGTTACATGAAAGCTATACTGACCCACTAATTTGAAGAAAAATATTATTTGGGGCTACTTATTGGATGTGAATGTGACTTAAAACTTTCATGAGCTAATGGTACAATTACAAACAAGAAAAGACTAATTTATAAAACTAAATTTATAATTTACAAAACTAATTATAATTTATAATTTATAAAACTAAATTTATAATTTATAAAACTAAAAGTTAGTTGTTCGACTATGATATGCTTGGTCATTCCTTATCTTTGATTCAGTTTATATGAATTAATATTTGTTGGATTTTTTTTACTTTTTAAATTTAAATTGATTTTTTAATTGAGGAAAATCCACATCTTCTCTCTCTTTCTCCATCCCTTTTTCATTGAAAATATATAATGACTAAAATATTTAGCCTCATATATACCCATTTTCAATACATGACAATCATGGATAAAGTTGAACAAAAGACTTTTTAGACTTCTTATGGATGTATGACTGTTCACTTTAAACAAAACCTCAGTGGGAATTAAAATTCCATTGAATTAAATCTCCTATAAAATTTAGTACATTATTTTAAAAAGTATGCAAAATGATATCAAACAATGTAAGACTGATTTTACATTCTTTTTTCCCCAAATGACTCATTCAGAAGCTAATAAAATTATACAAACAAAATTTGTGAGAAGGATGATTTTTTTCCCATTAATGAATGCTTTCATTAGAGGTGATATCATATTCTATAACTTGTTTTAGATATTTCACAGAAATTTTCATGTTTCCCATGCTTCTTGGCAAGACAATATTGGGAGATCTATGAGTGATAGATATTGTTTCATTTCCTCTTATTTTCACTATAAAAGTGAAAAAAAGTGTAATAGATTAGTATTAAGATCTAAAGCTTTTTATATAAAAAGTTGTATTTTCCATTTTTTTCAGGACATTGGGATTAAAAAAGTTAGCAACTATGTTAAACCAAATCAGAAAAAACACAAATCAATTAATATTGTTTTTGGATATGAGATTTAGTTTTCAAGTTAGGTTCCTGGACATTTGCTTAATTTCAGAGTCACTTTTCTTAACCCTTTTTGTGTTCTGCTTTGGTTAGACATATAATTATACCCCATCCCCTTTACGACTGGAAGAGGGAGGAGTAAACATCATAACAATAAAAAAAATCCACAAAGAAAAAGAATGTAAATGACCATCAACAACTTTCTGATACTCTGCTGAAATATGTCATGACTAAATGACCTTTCAGGAAAGGAAGTAAACCATCTGATAAAGCAGACTTAATGATTCAGGGGAGATGAGAAAATGAGAAGTGGAAACCAAAGTCCAAGGACAGGATAAGTTTAGAAGTGTAGAGGGATAAGGAGAAGCTGAATCTAAAACATAAAAAGTTTAATCATACGATCACCAATTTAGAGCTAGAATCTTAGATCTTAGATCTTAGAAGTCATCTTGTTTAACTCCTTCAATTTACAGAGGAAAAAGAAAAAGGCCAAGGCGCCTCCTGCATCCTGGGTCATCCCCAGTTGTTTTGACTTATGTCTTGCCACTGGACTCCAGTGACACTGGAAAAGAGAGTGAGGCTGATGACTTTGCATAGCTCTGCCTCACTTAAATCCAGTTCACTTGTGACTCAAGACATCACCATCCTGCAGTCATCACTGGCCCTCTTTTAGAACAGAGGATAAACAATAACAAAGGAAAAATCATAGGCTACCCCCATCCTCCAAGTCAAGTGATTTGCCTGAGGTTACAGAGCTATTAACTGGCTGAGTTGTCCAATGAATTTAGGTTCTCTGAGTCCAAAACCCATTGCAGAAGGTTGCCTCAGCAATTCTTAGAGAATCAGCCCTTCCAAGAATAGTCTCCTATTTTCCCTCTCTTCTATCTTTAGGGATGGGGCATGGGACTTGCCTTTGCCTTCCAAGGGAAGGGCTGAGGTCTGACCCAATGTGGAGCAATTTAGTAGTGATGACCCTGATTCCTTGGCACGATCCTCTCCCATACCCACTCAGAAGTACATCCATGTATGCATTCACTCCTGCAGAATGGTCTATAAAATTGGGACTTACACTCTCTTGTCCATTCTTCTTTGTCCCTCTATCCTTTCCTTCAGGGAGATCAGGGAGCAGAGACATCTTCCCTCTTACATTCTTCCTCTGACCTTTCACCTGCACTCTGTTGTTCTCACGCATATACACTCACATCAATCAATCAATCAGTCACCAAACACTTACAAGCAGTATACTATCTCCCAGGTCCTGCCAATACAAAGACAAAAATGTAACAATTCTTGTTATCAAGGTTCTTATATTCTATCAGGAGAAGCCACATTTAGTATAGGGCCTGAATCTGTGACTTCACTGGAAGAAGAAGCTCCCAAGAGAGGAAACTCCCTACCAGCACAAATCAGCACCTTCTCTGCAACTTATAGACTTAAAGGATTGTCTAGAGCAGAGGCATCAAACCTGCCCAACTGCTGCCCACAAAATTCTCCCTGCTCCCAAACAGATTAAAATGTAATTGGGAAATATTGAACTGAATACCTAACTATACATTAGACTATAGGTACTATTACTATGTAGTTTCTAAGTCATTAAGAAGCAATCAGGGGTCCTTTTATATGGTTTTTGAGTCTGATACCTTTGGCCTAGGACGAATTTTTTTGTTTATTGGTGGCTCAAAGTGGTGGGGATTAAAAAAGACTGACAATCTTGGCCAAGGTTCACATGTTCAAGGTGGTACATTAACCTGGATCTTCCTGGAAATATACTCTGCCATATTGCCTCTCTTTATATAAACAGAGAGAATAAATACAAAGTGAATTGTGTTTGTTTAGGGGGCACAGACAGTTGGGGGATCAGGAAAGACTTCATGAACAACACAGCATGAACTGAATATTGAAAGAAGTAAAAGATTTTTGTCTTGGAAAGGAAGAAAAAGGTACATACTTGCCATGTAGGATCCCAGAGCAAGGGCATGGAGGGAGGTGAGGGAGTGTTGAAGGTGGGGAAGGTAAAGTATGGCAACTAGTACTTATTGAACACTTGTTATGTACTGGTTTTGCTAGACTGGAGTATATAGGATGAAAATAATATATAATATGGCTTGAGAGGGGGGTGGGGCCAAGTTGCAAAGTGGTTTAAAACCAAAGAGAGGATCCCTGAAGTAATAGTGTAATCATTCGTATGGAGGGAGGATTTTGTTATCCTTCTAGAGTTCAGTTTCTCAGGATCCATGGCCATGGGAATGTCTAATTTCCAGGTGGTTGGTAATAACTCCCAGAATAGTTCCAAGGATTGTAGATACTAGTTCTTAAAATCATAGTGACAGTCTTACTGAGGCTGCACCATGAGATATGGGAGTGACCTAATTGATATTTACTATGCTTGCACAGAATGAAGCTTAATGTTGTCAAGATACCTTCTTTGTTTTATTGCCCTATAAAAGCAAGTGGGCATTGGTCAGTGAAGGGGAGAAACTACAGGGAACCCATGGGGGAAAATCCATGGTCGGGGGAAGCACAGGGAATCTGTGCGTGGCTCAACTGTCCCCCTTTGAGGTTTAAGGGGATTTAGGGGAGTTCACAAATGTGCCTTGATTGACCCCATTTAGATGAAGGGTTAATTGCCCCCCATCCCCCACTCCCTTCTTGCAGACAACTGTGGAAAGGGTGATTAGGGAATGCTGTAGATGCTGTTCTCCCAGCAACTATTTGAGAAGACTACACTAGAATAAAGCTGATTATTAAACCTTCTGAAGCTGTCTACCTGTCTGACCAGATTAAGAGTGAACCTGTTAGAGTCTGGAGAACAGGAACTCCAGTGCCCCCTGTGGGTTATCTGTGAAACGTCATTCAAGCATGGGAGTGACAGGGTCAGACTACACTCAGGGAAAATCACTCCCAGGATATCATTCACACAAGTATATCAATCAGTCCACATTCAGCACCGAATCAAGGGTCAGTACAGCTCAGCTTCATAGTGGGTTCAGTTGCATTGGCTTTTCACTGCATTCCTCTGACAGGAGGAATTGAGGGTGATGCCAAGAGTTATTCTCCCAAAGCTGACATTTTAAGAGACCTCCCAGGTCAGTGATCTCTTCATTTCTCACCATCTTGGACTGGACTCCATCAGGCTCCTGTGCCAGGTGCCTTTACCCCCTTTTCTTTTATACTCCCTGACTCTTTTCTGATGTTTTTTTTTGTGCTATCTTCCCCAGTTAGATTGTGAGGGACATGTGTGTGTGTGTGTGTGTGTGTGTGTGTATTTCCATATTTCTATCCCTAGCACTTAGCATAATGCCTGATGTGTAATAGGAGCTTAGTATTTTTTTTATTAACTTTAAATATCAATCTCCAGGAAGCAAGAGTGGTAAGCCTATGACAAAATTGAATGGCTGAATTTAGTCGACTCAAATACTCAAAAGAATTCATGAGCTCATCAACACATGTGCTCCTTCCAGTTATGGACATCAGAACCCAAACATGCCTCTCTATCCTGTCTTGCTACCAGATCATATAATGAATAAGGCATTAGGCCAGCAATTAGGAAGATCTGAGTTTAAATCCTGATCCCATCTCAAATACTTACTACCCAAGTGACGCCTTGACAAGTCACTTAACTTCTGTTTGCCTCAGTTTCCTTGAACATAAAAAAGAAGATCATAGTAACACGTACCTCCTGTGGGTTCTATGGAGATCAAACTTTTTTTAATATTTTAAAAATACTGATCACAATGTCTGGCATATAAGAGGCACTTAATAAATGCTTGCTTGTTTCTTTCTTTCCTTGTCCTTATCCTTCTGGAACTATTCCACAAAGGGCTCCCCCTCTACTTCCACTTGAGGGCATGTTTTGCTACTTTCAGATATCATAATGACACCAATGAAATCTTCTTCTAGTCCGTCATCTCTTTGAATCACACTTTTTTTATGATACCCTTTCCTTTGACTCTTTGAGTTGCAAGATGCAGAGTGGACCTAACCAACCTTCTTTCCCTCCCTTCCCCTCCCTACTGGTAAAGGAGAAATTGGAGGATGAACTAACTGGCCAGTATTCAATGGGAGAATGGGGGGAGACGGAGTAGAGTCTCTTGCTCCTGAATGCTCTTTTAAGGGTAGAATCACGCCCTGCATGACCTAGCATTGTTAGAGTCTGAAATGGTCAAGGAGACCATCAATCTGAGGAAGTTAGTAATGTAATCCTAGAAGTCTTTGCTTGTTTCCTTAGTTACATAATATTGCACAAATATTTGGGTTGCAGTTTTTGTGACATTGGCTTCACAGTTATTTGATGAAAATGTGGGAGTCTTTTTATAAGAATGAGATGGGCTGATATCACCTTGAGTTTCTATCAAGAGCCATCATTTAAAAATATTAATTCACCATGTTTTCAATGGCATATTTAGCAAACTCCTCCCACTTGTCAATGTAATTCCGTGTAGCATGGCTACATCATCTTCCCCATGGATATCAAAAGGATACTCCTTGCAGTTCAGCTAAAGTTCACATACAGAATTATATGGGATAAGTACAATAGAAAAGTACAATTTAGTAACTGAATTAGAAAATATAAGGTCAGTAAAGTTGCCCATCTATCAACTGAAAGGTATTCTTCCTGCGAACCATGGGCTTTCTCAGAATTTTAATAATCCTTTCCTCCCTTTAAGAGTTAAAATGAAATGGACTGTATTTGGAATGGGAGTAGGGGTTTGGGGCAGGCTGAACACTGATAATCAAAGCAAGAAGAGAAGAAAGGCAGGAAAATGCTGATGAATCACTGTGTATTCAGAAAGGATGAGCTAATGCATTTTTCCTATGAATAGTTATCTCCCTTTTTTATTGTCAGCAGCATCATCTATTTATTTGGGGTAATTATTTTGTTTGGGTGCCAGGGGCAAGTTGTGTTTGTAAACCCCCTGGAAACCAAAGTTTTATCTATAGAGACACAGGACATGAGATCCTGCAGAGCCCAATGGCTTTGGTTGGCCTTGCCCTTGCCCTTGACCTGAAGGACCTCTTCTCTCCACTTCACATTTTACAGCCCAGATGCTGTGTCCATGCCAATGGAGCCTCTCAATCCCTCCTATGAGTGCATTGCCACTTGTGTGGAGGTCTGCCAAAATATCTGGTGTATGTCCAGGATGTGACATGCAGACCTGTAAGGAATTATCATACCAAACCAACTTCCCTTAGGAGTTCAGCGCTGCTTGATCCTCAGATTAAGTTTAGAGAATTGGTGGACGAAGTTAAATAGCAATGTCTAAATCCCTCATGGAGGCATACTCATCCCAGATTCATTTCCTCCTCCTGACCTCAAATGCTTCTTGCCTGGAGTGGATGTGTATTATTTTGTCTCAGGATGCTGCTGGTGAGTGGGGTAGAGTTAGTCAGTCACCAAGGATTTATTATACACATACTTTGTGCCAGGCATGATTCTAAGCACCCTGAATATATAGCAAATGGAAAAAAAAAACAATGATGGAAGTGACACAGATTTATATAAACTAGTAAAAATGTTCATTTCTAATACAAATTTAAAAACATGTTTATATATGTGTATGTATATTTAAATTTTACATTAACAAATGCAGAATTTAAATCAATAAAAAGTCAAAGGATGATCTCCCCCACCCTACATCAGACTGTCTCTTCCTAGAAGCTATCACTTGTATTGATATGGATTAGGGCCCAGAAATGGGAAAGGGGCTGGGCTTTGCCCTTTCATATAAATTGAGGTAATATGTGTAACGCACTTAACCTAATATCTGGTATGTGAGAAGTTCTTAATAAATAATTGTTATCCCTCCCTACTTGTCACCATAGAGTAGAAGTTCCTTTCTGAGGTCCTTTTATAAAAATGGTTGACTTTTTTGAAAACTGGGATAAAATAAAAATATGTATTTGTCATGCGATGGCTAGAGCTCTGGACCTGGAGTAAGAAAGACCTGAAGTTAAATACAGACTCAAAAACTTAGCAACTATGTGACCCTGGGTAAGTTACTTTACCCCGTTTGCCTCAGTTTCCTTATTTGTAAAATGAGCTAGAAAAGAAAATGACAAATTACTCCAGTATCTTCCCAGAGAAACACCAAATGGGGTCACAAAGAGTCAGACAGGACTGACAATAATGAATTTGTGGTTCATTCATTTAGAAAAGAAAACGAATCAACGTGTAATATGTTAGAGAGAGTGTTGGACCTTTGAATTAAAAGAACTTGAATTGGGGCCTGCCTCTGAAGGATGTCAGGCAATTAGAAGCTGCTCAAGTACTCAATCTATAATCTTATCCCTGGGAGCATTCTCTCCAATCACGCAGATCACAATAGATTTGCATCTACTCATGTTGTATAACTCTTGTGAAGTGTGATGCTGTTAATAAATATACAGGGTTGATTAAGAGAGTTCTGGATCAATTTGATTAAGTTTTGAAAACATCTGTCTATTAATGGTATGAACATAGCCACTACCACCTTGCTGAAAGGACTAAAAACATCTCCTGATTAAATTTCATTGACTAGGGCTCCTCCCAATATGAATTAATTGGTTTGGGGTTATCCTTTGGCTCTCCTGGAGTTTGGGTGAGTCCACTCAACAAGATGCCATTGAATAAGGTCCAAACACTCCCTATAGAAGCATGATATAGTGGAGAGAACAGTGGACTTAGAATCAGGATGAACTGTATTCAAATTCTATATCAGATACTAATTGGATATGTGAATTTGGGTAAGTCACTTAATGACCTGAAGCCTCAGTTTCATCACTTGAAAAACAGACAGAGGGGAAAGGAGATTTAGTAGCTTTTAAAGCTCTTTCTAACTTTCAATATATGACCTCTGTGATCATTTCAAATGTGCAGGACACTAATTTACCATCTTGTAAGTGCAGCAAATCTATCTGATAATTCTCTCGACCGGTCCCCTATATAGCAAAGGGTTAGAAAGAAGGATAGCCAGTTTGGAAGTGTGAGGCAGCTGGGAGGAGGGAGAATATAAGAATATAAATTCATGGAACAAATATTTTCCATTAAAAGCATTTAGGAATTCTCTAACTACTAAACCAAGTCCCTCATTCATTGCTGAATTGAACCCTAATTCTCAAGAAGATAAAATGAATCTTCTTTTTTCCTTCTGACACTTTGGTGGAGATGGCGAAAATGGGTATAAGGAAGCTTTTGCTAGTCTGTAATACTAGATATTTTCACCCTAAAAATGTATCTTGGAGACATATTAATATACCCCACTCTACAGCTTCTCTGTTGGGATACATGACATGCATTATTTATGAAGTGGATAAAGCTACAGGGATGGGAGTATGACCATTGTCTTAGTTATCATTTTCTCTAACATACAGGATTATACTTGGAAACTGTTCATCACAGACAGAGGGGCAGTGCCTCCTTTTTCCATGTTGGCTCATCAAAATGAAAAATAGAAAGTTACTTTACTCATAAATCTGCCCATTCTGCCTCCATCTGTTATTTGCATTTCTATAAAAAAAAAGAAAGAAAAAACAAATCTATCTATCTATCTTGCTGGAATGTTTTTATTCAACTTTTATTTATTAAGTATTCTTGGCTTATGACTTAATGTTGGAGATATGACCTAGAGTGGCATTTTCTCTGAGCAGAGCGTAGAGGTTTGGCAAGATATCCATAGCGTGCCAAAGGAATTCCAGCTGAGACATCTAGAGGCAAGAGGAGGAATTTCTGAAAAACTCATCAACATTGGTGGAATGAATTTGTCTTTATATTGTTAAAAAAAAAATAATAAATTTTAACATCCTACATACCAATTGCTGTTAAACGCATAAACCTTTTTAAATACTTCAATTTCCTGTATACTGGACCTATGAGTTTAGCAGTTTCTCTACTTTGGAATGATTTGTCAGAATGATTTGGTTTGAGCTCTGGCAGCATCAAAGAGAATATATGATGAGGATGATACAATGAATATATGTAGATAAAACACAGAGCTGGGTGATCAGTCTGAATGCACCGAAAGAGATCGCAGCTGAAAGAATCTCAGAAGAGAATGGGCCACTATAGGTGAACAAGCATTTCTTCTAAAGCATACCTGCAAATTGGTCTTTGAATTCCCCACTTGAAGACATCTGGTGAAAAGAAATTCATCCTCTCCCAAAGCAATGCATTCTTTTCTATTGCCCTAGTCACACCACTTCATTTTACAGATGAGGAAACAGAGTCCTAGAGAAGTTAAGTGACTCATCCATAGGTAGCAGATAGTCTTAGGATATGATCCCAGGTCTTCTGATTCTAAATGTAGTTTTATTTCCATGATACTGAGATGCCTGAACTGTCTTTCTTCTCTTAACATATTCCTGATACCCCATTGGTATAGAAATGAACTAAGGAGAAATAGTTGGATTTGGAAATAAGATAGTAAGATCAATGATTTTAGTTTGACATTTTTTAGTCCCAATTACATATAAAATATATCAATAAGCAAGCTAATTCAACACTATTCTAGAAAAATATGAGTGTAAAATCAATGATGTTGATGAGGAGGAGGATTTTACTAAGTTGTCAAACTCTACAAAATTCATATTTCAATGCCTCACTGATATAGGGGCAACCTTCAAGTGTGAAATGGTCATAAGATCACAACTTTAGAGCCAATAGGAATCTTAAAGGTCTTTGAATCTAATCCAATCATTTTATGATTAAAGAAACCGAGACAACAAGTAAAAGTTGGGGGCTGGACTTGATTCTAGGACTTCTTCATTCCAAATTATTACTCTATCCATTGTGGCTACCTAATGATATTTTGACAAGGCAAAAACTCACATCCTATATATAGTTCCAGTAATGGACTGAATATGGAATATATACATACATTTATGCACATATCTATTTATTTGTCTGTTTGTCTATGCATTTATTTGTCTATCTGTCATTCCGTCAGTCTACCTACCTATCTATCTACCTATCTATTGTTCAAGGACCAGAATAGCTAAATTTTGAAATACTCTTCACTTAATTAGTAGAAAAAAGATGGGCTTTTTGGTCACTGCAACTCTTAAAGACTGTTTACCAACTTAGAAAGGAGTGGTTAATCTGCATTTGTGGAGGGGAATTCTCATATTAGCCAAATCCTGGAATCTTGAAGTATTAGAGAAGAAGAAAGAGACACATTAGGTCAAGAGTTCCTAACATGAGAGGTATAGACCCCTCAAGGTAGTCATGAAGATTTCAGATATTCTATGAACTTGGACAAAAATGCATCTATCTTTACACTAATCTATAAATGAAACATTTTCTTTCAATTATTCAAAAACATTTTTTCTGAGAAAAAATCTATAGAATTCATAAGACTGCAAAATGGTTTCATGTCATGTGCAAAATGTTAAGAATCCTTGCACTGGATCAAGTTTTAACACGTACTTGATCTAGAAATGTTAAGTATAGATAAAGAAAAGCAAAATAGCTTGAAAATCGATAAAGAATTTTTTTCCAAGTTAGTAACTAAAATGTATTAAATCTGAGAGCTCATAGGAGATATAATAATGTTCTTCCTAGTTAGAAGGTACTTCATCTAGTCAAATGACATCCAACTTTTTTTTTTGTTCTGCTAAGCTTTTTCAACTTATTATTAATTCAAAAATGTGTTTTGAACCTCCAGGGTAATTGAATATACTACTTTTTTAGATTTATGCACTAAGTACTTATAATAGTTGTAACGGTAACTTTGCTCCCATAAAGTGCCAACTAAAACGTGCATTATATAATTATTTTACAAAACATAACATTTTCATCTACAAATGTTAATGAAAAATTAACATAAAATAGTTATAACATAATTATGAATATTTTATGTCTGGTATTACATAAGAATTAAAAGAAAGTGTCTAGCAAGACCTTATATGGTTACTATTACCTACATGATTGCATGTTAAGTTTTTTATTGTACATACTTTTAAATATTAATAACACTTTAATGAAACAAGTTACTACTTGGAAGATATTTAACATAATAATCGTATGTAAATATATAACTTATTTCAACGTTGAACTTTTACAATTTGAACAAAGGTTTGCTGTATTGTACTCTATGCTAGACAAATATAGCCTCAAGTTTGGTTCTACATTAAGTGTATTTCTGTATTTTGATTTAAAACCAGAACCAAGTGATAATTCTCACTCACATAAATATGTGGTGAAAAAATAGTAGGAATGTTTTATAAAATCTCTTCTAAGAGATGGAAAGTCATTTAAATAATATTTAGCTACCTAGTCAAACAGCTAGTTATGATGTAAAATTGACTAATTACATGTAGTGTATTAAATGATGTGTGCAATTGTATATATTACTTTATTTTTAAAAATATTTTTTATATTTAAACTTTGCAAGGAAAGAAACTTTCTAAACATGTCTTTCTTCTATTTTACCCCTGTTACATTGGTTACACTCTCACAGAAGCTCTACTTAAAGACTGACCAATATTACCAACCAGTTCATTGGAAAAGCCACCAGATAGATAGATGGATATTAACGTAAGTAAAGGATAATTTTAAATCAGAGTACTGACTTAATACTTCGGTGAAAGTCAATATGATATTTGTTCCTCCTGAATATTTGTGATGGTCCAAGATAGTTCCCAGAGGGCTTGTAATGTGCATGCCTAGGGATAATGGTTTTCTAAGAGGCTGACATTTTTATTGCAAGAAGACATAAGCTCCTACCATCTTGGTCATATAATTTCTCAACTGGTAAGTTATGGTCACATCATGACAAAGGGGAATTAGGAAGGTACTCTGGCACAATTTTAGGGTATGCAAATAAGGATATGTACACATATCTGGGCATCCATTAAGATGTTTGCTCTCAAATATTGAACTTTCATGGTGGTTATGAAACAGTTTGAAAACAGATTCAGAAAACACAAAAAGCTATTATGCTTATTCATAAATGATCAGAATTTGATATAATAACTGCACAAAGAACAAAGTTGTATGAACAATCATGATGGTTTTGAATATCTTCAGGAAAAAAATTACAATTCTTCCAACATGTATTGCTTAGTGTTGTGAGCTCCTTGATATCAGGGACTATTTTTCCTCTTTCTAAAAATGCCTGGTGCATAACACAGTGATTGGTACATAATAGGTGCTTAGTAAATGTTAATTGATTATAAATTGATAATTGAACAATTATTTACTGTTCAAGGCATCATTAAAGAAATTTTTCTATCATCAAAACCCCTATGCAGTTTGCAAATCAATAAATGAGAAGTACTCATCTAGTAAAATGGGTGACCGAATTGGAATTCTCTCCAGGATATTAAAAATGTGTAGAAAGTAATTTCAGTAGAGATGCAGTGTCAATAACTGAATATATAAAAGAAAGTTTTGTGGAAGAGATGGTGCCTGAATCATACTTTGGAGAATTCTCAAAATCTGTAGTGAGGAAGGATCATGCTCTAGATATGGCGGAACTTCTTCCAAGAAAGAGATAGAAGATATAATTATGTGCAAGAAAACTCTAACAGATCAGCTGTAGTGGAAAAGCAGTTAATATAAAATAAAATTGGTCTGGTAGGTGGGAGCTATATTTGGATAGACACAGAGACCAAGAGATAGACATACAGAGAGAGAGGCGGAGAGAGAGAGACAGAAAGAAATTTGAAGATTTGCTGGAATGAGCTAAGAAATTAGATATCTGGGTTTAAATTCTGGCTCTGATGTTTACTACTTGTAAAACACTACACAAGTTATTGCACCTCAATTAGTTTCAGTTTTTTTTTAATATTTTAATAATCAATTTATTTATTTTCAGTTTTCAACAATCATTTCCACAAGTTTTAAATATTTCTCCCCCTTCTTTCCCTTCCCTTACCATGATGGCATGCAATCTTATTTGGATTCTACATATACATTCTTATTAAACACATTTTCACATTAGTCATGTTGTGTAGAAGAATCAAAATGAATGGGAAAAACCATGAGAAAAACCAAACCAAAACAAAAAGAAAATAGAATACTATTGTTCTATAATAAATGATGAACAGGCAGACTTCAGAAACACTTGGATAGATTTATATGAACTGATACTGAGTGCAACGAGCAGAAACAGGTGAACATTATGCACAGTAACAGCCAGAGTGTGTGAGGATTGTTTCTAATAGACTTAGCCCTTCACAGCAATGCAAAGATGTAAAGTATTTCCAAAGGACTCATGATGCAAAATGCCATCCACATTCAGAGAAAGAAATAAGGAGTCAGAACGCAGAATGAAGCAAACTATTTTCTCTTGTGTTACATTTGGTTTTCCTCATGCTTTCTCCCATTTGTTTTAAAATACATACATACAGTTCATAATCACTTAAAATTGAAAAATAAATATAGACAAAGTGTCTCTCAGGCATTACCTCAAAATGCCCATCAAAAAGCAAAAATATGTAAAATATATAAAAATCCAAGGTTGAAGGGGAAGTGGAAGATAGACCCTAACTACCAATAGGGCACTGAAGTACATAACTATTCAAGAGAACAGTTATGAATTATTCTATTTAGCAAATTTTTTATATCCTCTGACCCAGTGAATTAACTACTGGGAGTATGCCCTAAAGAAGTTGTTGACAGCAAGAAAAGACTCATATGTACAAAAATATCCTTAGCAGAGCTATTTCTAACAGTAAAAATATGGAAGGAACATATATGTCCAACTATTAGGGAATGACAGAACAAATTGTGGTGTAGAAATACAATAGTATATTATTTCATTATAAAGAAAAAAAATCTTATGAATTCAGAATAAAACATGTGAAAACTTGTGAATGCAGAGTGTTAAAAAGAAAATCCCAAAGGCATATTTTATGTAAGCTCCGAACATCCTTATCCTAGCTGCTGCACTCACCTTTGAGTCTCAAATCCTAAGGCAAAATTACACCTCTGGTGGTATACTCAAGGTATCTCAGGTCTCATGCCATCAACTTGAGTCCCTCCTGTGGTGCCTGCCTCCAAAATGTCAGGTGATAATCATTTAACCAACCAGCCAAGTGACTTTTAGAAGACCTAGAACAAAACAGCACTTCTAGTAGAAAATCTGCTCAAGCTGAAAGAGATAATTTTTTAAAAGATGTAATACACAGCTCGTGAGTATTGAAAGTCCTTTTCTCTGATTTATGGGATGCTCAATCAGTTTCCCTTACTTTGTTGTTGTTACTTTGGCAGTTAGGTGGTGCAGTGAATATAGTGCTGGAACTTGAGGCAAGAAGACCTGAGTTTCAAATACAGCCAGCTAAACTCACTAGTTTTGTGGTACTGGGCAAGTCACTCCACCTCTGCCTGACTCAGGTTCCTCCTCTATATAAGCTTGATAGTAATAACAGCTATCTTCCAAAGCTGTTTTGAGGATGAAATGAGGTAATATTTGTAAAGCTCTTAGCACAATACCTGGCACATAGTAGATACTTAATAAATACTTTCCTCTTCCCTTCCCTTCCTATAACTAAAAAAAAAAAGTTGATAAATTGTAACCAAATGTTTCCAATTTCTCCTTGAGATAGAACAAAGAAAAAATAACTTACACTTCAGAGTAATGTGTTCTATTAGACTGTAAGGGTAAATTTTAAAAAAATCCAAAATATGACACCTTGAACAATTAGTTAAATGATATATGCCAAGCTGGTGAAAATTCCTCAGGAGTTAAGAGAAAAACAAAAATAGCTCTTCTCACTCTCTTTTCAGCCCCCTTTCCATCTCAGAACAACCTGTAAAGAGGAAAAGTCACAGACCTTTCAAGTAAGATCAGGGGTAAAGCAAGGGTGCTTATCATCACTATAACAATTTAACATAGTGTTAGAAACATTGTAGTAGCAGCAATATGACAAGAAAGAGAAAATAAAGAATAAGCATAGGCAAAGAGGAAACAAAATTATTGCCTTTTTCAGAGGTTATGGTAGATTACATGGAGAACCATAGAAGGCCAGCTTAATTTAATCTAAAAAAAAAAATCATCTAAGTTGAAAGCCATAAAATCAATCTACATAATCACCAACCTTCTTGTACAGTACCAACAAAATTCATCAGGAAGTGAGAGAAAGGAAAATCCTATTCAAAATTATTCGTGAAAGTATGAAATATTTGGGAATCTATATAAGAAGACATACCCAATACTTATGTGAATCAAACCACAAAAAATTTGCATAAATAGATATAAATAATTGCAGAAATTTTAATTGCTCATTTGTATGCAGGTGTTGGACAAAACCAAAGACTGCACATATGTTCTCACATTTATCCTTTTCTCTCTACTTATTCAGCCACTATCTTAATTCAGGACTATTGAAACAGCTTTCTAACTGACCTCTGTCCCAACTATCTCCTCTTTCTAATGTAGTCTTTATATCAGTGTCAAAGCAGTCTCCTCAATGACAAATTTGATCATGTCACTCACCTACACAATTAGATTAAAATGGATCCTTAGTTACTCTAGTATAGAGGTTTTTAACCTGGGATCATGAACCTAGCATATATATGATATATATGTATAAACATACACACATAGGTATGTATGCACATATGCACATATGTGTGTGCATACACACAATGTACCATCGTGTGTATAGGTATGTGGGTATGCACATGCCTATACATATGTGCACACATGGATGCATGCATGTGTGCTGTGTGTATGTGTGTATATACTACATATATACATACACATGCATTATACATATTTATACACACATACATATATATATATATATATACACACATACATGCATATAGAATGCACTTCCTCCTTATCCCTCCCTCCTTGCTTAATTTAGGACTCAACTCAAGGGCCATCTTATTCAAAAGGTATTTTCCAATCTCTTAAAGGCTAAATTATATTTCCTCTAAATACTGTATATTTGTTTTGTCTTTCTCTTAGGTTTACCTATGAGTGTCCATGTTTTGTCCTTCCAATAGAATGTGCTTCTTGAGGACAGGATAGGTCTTAGATTAGTCTTGGCATTCCTCCACAATCCACAATGCCTGGCACATTCTAAGCTATTGGAAATGCTTGTTGATTGATCCACCTCCCCTACACACATCAATGCAATTATCTTACTATTAGTTAGCAGGTCAGATCATGTAAATGCACTCCTCTCTCTCTCTCTCTCTCTCTCTCTCTCTCTCTTTCTCTCTCTTTCTCTCTCTCTCTCTCCTTTTCTAACTTTCTATCTCTGTCACTGTCTTCCCTTCCCTTCCCTTCCCTTTCCTCTTGTCAAGAAGCACAGGGCCTGGCACAGAGCAAATACTGTATAAATACTTATTTTCTTTCAGTCTACATTTGTCTTCCTCCTTGTGTCCTTTACAATGCTAAGATCTTTTGATTCTTTGATTCTTCTACCAGCTTTACTTTTCAATCTTGAGTCAAAAACTTCTAGAAAATGCAAAATAAAATTCTGATGAACTGAATCTCACTAATCCCTAGGAATCTATGATTTTCCCTGAAAAGTTCTTAAAATATTAAGTGATAAAATAATTGAGCTATTTAACAAAATAATAGCTTCTAGAATGAGTACAGGGAAATGTGATCTCTATTTTGCTCTAGTACCAGAAAGCAAAAATGGTTTTCTGTAGAGAAAAGCACTTGCCAGAAGGCTAAATTTTAGAACAATGTACTATTTGCGTAGATTTTTTTCAAATTAAAGAGTCCCAAGTTTCTCCATAAATTTAGTAATCAACATACTGTAGAAACTGTCCAAAACTGCACAGCTGCTTGGCAAAATAGTTTAGGATTAGCTACAGAGGATATTCAGATTTGCATGATTATTTTTTTCTCAAATCTGTGGCTGGGTGTTCAAATCAACAGTTTTGTTTGTGAGGAAAATGGGAAACACTAAATGAGTGTGTGAAAAAAATTGGTACATTTGTTTAAAATCAGTTCTGTGTGATTATTTTGTTTTGTTTCTTGCAGACGTATTTGATCTTTCTTATTTTACAGTTCCATTGGTAAGGTTTTGTCATTCAATCCTCTACTTTATACCTCTCACTTTTGCCTTCTTGTTATGTCCCAAAACTGACCAAGCAACACTTCTCTTAGGAGACAATTAAAATCTGTCCAAAAGCCCCAAATGCATTCTCCTGTGAACATCTGTGGGGTTTATTAATTATAATCACAAGGAATTAAATATTTTTAGCATGTTTAAAGAAAAAAAGATATGATATGAAGGTAGCAAAGCATCCATTCTATATTTTATTTTATCTGACCCTCTATAGGTTCTACTATTTTGTTATACCCATTTTACAAATGGAGAAACTGATTGAGGGGGCAGGATTTGAATTCATTTATATCTCATCGTCAAAAAAGATCCAAGGCCCTACCAAAATCTGGGGCATTTAGTACCTTCAGTTTCCTATAAGAGCTTGGAACAACTCTCAGGTTTGGAAAGGCAAGAAAATCCATTTTATACTGAAAAGTTTATATAAATGGAGCTAAAAACACTCATCTAATCATTCATTTATTCAACATATTCTTGGTAAATTTCTCTTTTTTGTACCAAGCATTGAGATGGAGGTATGGTAGATAGAAAGCTTACATAAGTTATGATCCTGTCTTCAGGGGATTTACAACATAGTTAACTTGTAACAAAATATATGACTTGAGAAATCACAAGTAAAATTAATTAAAAGATAGTGTGCAAACATAAAATATAGAGAATTATAGGTAACATAGTCCTATGGTAGTTCAGAGATATATAAAGCAGAGTTAAATTCTTTGACATCAGAACTGACACGGGTGACAGAACATGTGAATAACTATGCTCATTTTGCATACAACGTGAAAAGTAGATGATCTGAGAGGAGAAGATACTATCAGTGCTGGAAGGTAGGGGGTAGGGGAGAGTCTGGACTAGGAAATATCTCCTGTAGAAGGCTTAACTTGAGGAGCTCAATTCTTGAAACTTGTACATAGATGTTCTTATGGAAAGCATGAGAAAAAGTAGTGCAAAGACCTTGAGGTCATAGAGGATATCTCCTGTGAAGAGGAGCAAGAAGGCCCGCATAGTTGGATTGAAAAGTGGATAAGCGAGAGAAAAGTGTAAGAACTCTGGGAAGATAAGATGAGTCCACTAGGTGAAAGTTTCAAAAGCCAAACACAAGAGTTACTCTTGTCATAGGAAATCACTGGAGCTCATTGAATATGGAGGGTGACATGATTAGATCTATGCTTTAGTATTATCTGATAACCAAACCAAACCAAACCTTAGAAGCTGGAGGAGAATGGATGGGATTGGAGACAAACTTGAAGCAAGGCAAGACAAGTCAGAGAAGGTCTGAACTATAGCTATGGCTACATTTTCTGTGTGTTAGATTTTTGAGAAATACAAAGGGATAAGTCATTTCCTCATGGAAATTTCTGACCCACCACTCTTTAATGGTCTTTAGCAATTTGGAATATCCCTGGACAGAGTGCCTCTCCATCTCCCATCTTTAGGTCAAGACTGAAAACAGACAAACTGGTAAACTTTAACCAGTTAACGATTTGTAAACAACATTCAGAATTTGACTTTCAAATCTTTTTTTTATTGGATTGCTGATCCCCACAAGGTATTTTATACTAGCTTTCTCTGTTCTCTCCTGCTAACTTCCATACACATCTGTTCCAAGTGCTTTACTTGATTCTTGAGATGTGCAAGTTGAGATACCACCATCATCATCAACATATATGTCAACCTGCCTTGTTGAATTAAGGAATATTTTAGAAACTTTTAGAAACTGGCACTAAAAAATTTCCAATACCAAGAAATAATTGTTGCCATTATTGAAGAAACACTAAGCCCTAAAATTATAAGCTATCACCTGGAGCATAACCCTTGAAATTATTATAGTTTCCTTTCATAGTCCCTTCGTCCTTGTTACAAATGGGAAATCCCATCCACAAAATAAAAAGGGGCATCAGGGTTTTTTGAAGACGTGCTTAAGTGCTCCACATGGTGTATATAGCTATGAAACTTTACGTTTTACTGTCTATCATCAAGGTGCCAAGGGGATTCTCTAAATATCATGCCAGTGCTATGGTGGACAGCAGCATGAACCTTGATCTCATTTCTTTAAGACCAGCCATCTGCTTAGCATCCCAAACAAACAATGCAACTTGGCTCCTTAGGGGAAGAGGAGCAGAACAGAGTAGGGAAATTTGGAAAGAACTTATAGACTGTGAAGAACTATAACTTGCACCAGAAATATCCATCAATGAAGCAATCTACAGTTATTTATTGGAATCCACTATGTGACAGGCAACGTAGTAGTTACTAAACATACAGAGACAAAATTGAAGCAGTTCCTGTCCTCTAAGAAACTACATTTTACCAGAAGGATACAGAAAATTATGCAGGGAAGTAAAATAAAAAGTATTTTGAAGTGGAAGAGACTACTAGCAGTTTGGGGGGAACTGAAAAAGGCTCTGTCAAGGACACAGCAGCTAAGATAATCTTCAAGATAGAAAATGGTCCTGAGAAGCAAAAGTGAGAAAGAAGGAACTTCTCAGAGAAAGAAGGTTGAATATCATGTCTGAGCAACAACCTAGGACACAGGAAGTGTGAAGGGGGTAATATAAAACCTGACTGAAAAGGAAGACTGAATATTGTGGAAAGACTTAAATACCAATCAGAGTAGTCGGTATTTTTTTTTCTTCAAAGTAATGAGGGAGCTGATAATGTCTGAGTGGTGGAGTGAGATGATCAGACCACGCCTAACTATAATTATTTTGGCAGTTGTGTGGAAGATGGATTGGAGATGGTAGAAACAGAAAGCAGAGAGGCCAATCAATATAAGTAAGAGGAGAAGAAGGCCTGAATTAGACTAATAATCATGTATGATCGCAATGCAAGAAATGCACAGGTATAAGTGACTACACCCAGCCAACCTGTTGAATGTGGTTTATCCTCTAAAGCAGTTGTTTTTAACTCCTTTTCTGTCATGGACCCTTTTTACTCTCTGGCTAAGCCCATGGACCCCCTTTTCAGAATAGTGTTTTGAAATGCTTAATATACAGTAATTATAAGAGATTATAAAAGAAGTCATTTGAGTTGACTTGCTTTCGGTATGGATGTAAAAGCAGTTAGATTACAAAGTAATTATTGTTATCAAAATATTTTTAAAAAGAACCAAATCCTTCAGGCACAAAGTTGTGAACCCCCAGTAGATATACAC
This sequence comes from Potorous gilbertii, assembly GCA_028658325.1. Lineage (NCBI taxonomy): Eukaryota > Metazoa > Chordata > Mammalia > Diprotodontia > Potoroidae > Potorous > Potorous gilbertii. Next base: position 499,649,319 of record CM053771.1, on the reverse strand, counting down.
ACCTGAAGTAGAAGTATCAAGCATGGGAACCTTCAATGATTCTGAGTGGCCAGATTAAAAGGTAATTGGGAAATATTTAACAAAATTAATAAAAATACAATTGAATGTAGATAATGTTAACATATAGTTTTCTAAGTAAATATGTGATCTTGAATCCTTGTGTAAAGTTGATGGGCTCCAGTTCTATTACAGTTTAACAGCACTCACACACAGGTTGTTGTAATGAACTGCAACAGATTTTTGTTGGTAGTAAGCCCTGAGAGTCATGCTCCGTTTCTTCTCAGGTTGGACGCTTCCTTGTGTTCTTTTTATTTATTGATTACTGACACCTCAAGGTCTTTGGGGGGAAGTTTTCACAGGTTTCTATTTCTTTTTCATTTAATCACTACAGCTTAAAATTTGCCAGTAGGCACATCCAGCTGTAACCAAACAGCTGGTACATGACAAGTTGCCAGAGTTAGCAGCAGCTTGTCACACTTTATTGCCAGCTGTAACAGCGATGATGGATGCAAACTTGGTTGTAATGACACCCCTCCCCCATTTATTTAATGTAAGAAAATTGTTTTCCTGACTTTGAGATGTCAAAAGAAAAATTACTTATCTACAAATAACCTCTATCTAATGCATTATGATCTTAGGACTTGCCTCAGTCTGCTTCCAAGAGATCACAAAATTAAAGATTTAGGTCTGAGAAATTTTACTGGAATAGGGCACATCTTCCTACAACCAGATGGTGATATAATGGCACAATGACAGACAATCCCTTTTCACTAATTTTTTGTAAAACTGAGAAATTGTTACAAATGGAAAACACCATGTTGAAGTGGTGCATTATATCTTACCTTTCAGAAGATAAATTTGTAGACAAATGTTTCACTCTATCTTTGAATATTGACACAATCACATTCTTTCTTTAAGAAGTCACTTCACAGTAAGAGTGAAGATTGCTTTTCTTAAGATCTAAAAATTATTCCAATAAATCACACATGCCTCTTCTCCAAGTCATCAAGTATACGAATTCTGAGACATCCATGACATATTTGAAATTGAGGCAGAATCTTGAGCAAATGGTGTCCATGGCTATGAAATAATTATTTCGTTAGATGCTAAATCTAGAATCTAGAGATACCAAAACCCATCTGGCTTCATCTTTGTCATGCTAACTGTTTTGACATTAACTACCATGTAATACAAGGCTCTCTTCAAGTGTGTATGTGTGTATGTGTGTGTACACACATACATACATATCTATCTCTATACTTTTAAGATATATGCACAGAGAAGTCATGATCAACTTTAACAAACACCTAGAATGCTCATTTTCTGTTTTGATTTTTGAAAAGAACACAATGGTGGAGTCTATGCAACTATTTAATGGCAGTAATTGTGAGCCCCTTGAAAATAGGTACTTCTTTTTACTTATTTGTTTAATCCCAGTGCTTTAGCACAGTACTTGATGTTTAATACATGTTGACTGACTGACCAACACATGAAGCCATGTGAGCCAACTAAGGCCATTCTAATGCTTTCCATCAAGTAGATTCCTTCAAGCCATTAAATCTCTTCTATAGAGTATTTGTGTCTTGCACACTTTGGCCTTAGTGCCAGATTCTTCACTCTGACTCTTGGTATGTAACATCTTGAAAACAATAGCTACCTTTTATCCTCTTTAGGCTTGGTTCATATGTCATAGAAAATGCTAACCATTAACCTATATCAAATAGTATTTGTTCATGTCAAAATGCTTCATGATTTTTGTGTGATACACACACATACACATATTGAAATATACTCAAACTTTTCCTAATTGTATGATGAAAAGTTGGCATTAGACACCATTGCAATGTGTCAAAGGTGTCAAGGTGTTGATTTTCAATGACACCCAAGTTGTTGTCATAACTGGAGACTAAAGTAAAATTTCAATATTGAATTTTTAATTTTATAATTTCATATGTCTTTTCCTATATCTATTCACTATTATGGTTTGGAAGCAATTCAATGAGCAGGAAGATATCATTAATCCTGGAGCTTTATAGCATCAAAACACTTTTTTACTATCCCCGAGGGATGGAGAAGAGAATTGAAGTAGAAAGGAGACTAGAATTGCTATACATTAGAGAATGCTTGTCTTTCCTCATGGAAAAAGTTGTGCTGAAGGTTGAAGGTGAACCCACCCACAAACCAACTCTCTAGTTTTCAAAACATCTCTTTTGCTCTAGAATTACACTGGAAAAAGGATGTTAGATCTAATGAATTTAGTATAATAATAAAGAGATTGATAATATTTAGTATAATAATAAAGATGTTGATATTATTTAGTATAATAAAAAGCATTTATAGTATAATATAATAATATTTAGTATAACAATAAAAATATACTGTTAAAACTATACCTTTTTTATGGATGAAGCAATTGACACTCATAATGGTTAAATGACTTGACCAGTGTAGACTAAGCATTTGGGGTGAGATTCAAGTACAGATATTTCTGCTTCAAGTGTAATACTCTATTTCTGTCACATCAGATAAATGTCAAAACCCAAGTTTCTCAGTCTTCCACAGTCTCTCAGTCTCCTCCCACTTTTCATAGATAATTTTGTTTGTTTCAGAATAGAACTTTTGAATATCTAGCCACATAGAAATAGAAAATTGAATTACTATTGTATCAGAGATTTTTAGACCATCATTGCATAGTCACATTCTTTTTCTATGTTCAATGCAATGGAGAAAATTAAGAATACCAAGCAATTAACTTCAAACATTATAATTATCAGTACTCACCCCCCACCAGGGTTCTTAAGAAAACACTTTAAAGACTGTTTTCTTCTAACTATGCTTGCCATCAAACACCTCAAATGAGTTATGTTAATGGCACATGGATTTATATAAATATGCATAATCTCCTAAGAATGAATAATGCAGATGAAACCTAGCAGACAGACATCAATTGACTTCTTGGACACCTGTGGAATTTGGTGAAATCAATGTTTTCACATCATTATGAAAAGAAATTTTTCAAGTTTGTAAATAGAAAAAAAAAGTTAACTTTGAGAACTTTCTTATCTAAATGGGTGTTGGTTAGTACTCACTCAATTTTTAATATGTCATGATTTTGTTAACATGAATATTCCCTCAAAAGATGCAGATCCTGAATCCTCTATAATTTAGGATGATCTTCAAGGGTTGCTGAAAGTTAAAAAATTCACTGTCTTATAAAGCACCTGATTATGAGTCCCTTTGACCTTAAGTAACCTGGTTATCTAATGAAAGACTTAAAGTCCATCACAAGAACCACAGTTAGAACACAGTAGGACTAACCTACTTACAGAAACCTTCAGAATCCAGTAACATATACCTCAGGTTATACCATGAGGCATAACTTTGTACGTAAATGGTTACATACTATCTCTGTCTTTAGATTTTGGACTTCTTGAGGACAGGGCTTTGGGTCTTTTTTTGTATCTCTAATGTTTGGCATGGTGCCTGAGACATAGTAGGCACTTGAATGAATGTTTGCTGATTTTACTTGACTCATCACATAATTCTCTTGCCCCAGACACTTCAGTAGATGTCCTTTGTTTTTTGAAAAAAATCTATAAAATATACAGTTACAGAATCACATGACTGGAAGATGGAGTTGATCTAGTCTAATTCACAATTGAACAGCCATTAACTTGATAACATGTCCAACAAGTAATCATCTATCTGTTGTTTGACACTCTCTAGAGAGGAATAATCTTTTCATCATCATGACAGATTAATGGGTTAAATGGCAGCTGATCTTCTAGTGATTGCAACAATACAAATTGCCTTTGGTCACTTGACATTACTCTAGATCCTTGCCATTGACCTTCTTTATCTCTTGGTCATTGTCTTGGTTTGGTTCCATTCCAATTCAGCATAAACTCAGTAAAATGAGGAAGGCGTGCTAGTCCATAACTGTTTGGTAAGTAGGGCATGGCTAGCATTCCAAGTTCATAAAAGAATATGATATTGAAAAAGGAAGTTAAGTGATTCAAGACATCATTAGTCCAAAGAGCAACAAAGCAGTACAAAGCCTGCTAAATTTAGAGTTAGATGAATTGAGTTTGAAACTTCACTCCACCACCTATTAGATATATGATAGAAGAAAGGATAGCTGAAATCAAGGAGGAAAAGAAATAAAAAAGTAGAGAAGACTTGAAATGCATAGAAAGAATCAGAGATATAATAGTTATTCTGAAAGAAAACAGACACATATACACTTTAGAGTTAACCATAGATACTCAGAAAGGGACATATATAAACACAAAGATATTAGGCTACATACAGAGTGAGAGGAATTCCTTACCATCTATCTGATCTCTACAGGTAACTTCTTTCACCTAGGAAAAAATGTAGGAGAGAAAATAGAAACACTCACTCAGATCAAGACAGAATATCATATTATATCATCTATATAACCAGCAAAATAATAGACCAACACAACAATGAAACACATGTATTTAGGAGCAACCTAGACTCTCCTCTTCAAAGCTACCATGAAGGAAAAGTTTGCTTGACATCCTTCGAGAGGAGAAGAGATTTTTTCTTGAGTAAGCCTTCTTAAACTTTAGAGCTTCACATATCCCATTGGCAGCATTTTGAAATCTATGGGTCCCTTTTCAGAACTCTTCTATGAACCTCTTTTAAATGTGTACAAGAAAATACCTAGAGTTACAAAGGAAGCTGATTAGATTGAAATACAGTACATACACACACACATACACATGCACACATACATGCACACATACATACAGAGAGAGAGAGAGAGAGAGAGAGAGAGAGAGAGTTCACAGACCCAGATTAAGAACCCTTATTGTAGAGGGACTTGAGTTTAGCAGATTTTACATTTTTATTGAGTTAATTAAATCATATCTCTCATACCAACATGATATTCACAGCACCTGCAATGAACATGAATATCCTGGTACAATTGTAAATAATGAAATCCAATAGACTCTCCATATGGAACACAGAACCAAAACATTTATTCCTACACCACAAAGCCAAATCCATCATAGTAACAAAAATATATATGCAAAAACATTGCAAGGGACAAAACCATCCCCAAGCCTTCCCCTTGCCAGGCTTCCCTCCATTAAACAAATCACAAGCCAGCTCCCTTGAACAAAATCACAAACAAGCTCTTTCACTCACAGGACCCAGCTGCCTGGATCCTTCCTTCCTACCTCTGACTGGTCTCACTACTTGCTTCCTTTCAGCTCTGCTCTTCCTGTTTCACCAATTCCGCAGGCTCCTCACACCACAGGCTCCATGTGACTCAGACTTACATAGGACCCAGGCAGGTCATATGGGCCTATTAATGAATGGGAAAGATCTTCCCATTTAAATTACCATTACAGTATTCTACATAGCAAATGCCCTATTAACCTGAGTGCTTTCAGGGGAACTAAAGACCCTTGGAGGAAATTGTAGGAGACATGAGTTAAATTTTCCCAGAACAGATCCAGAATGGGGGAAAACTAAATGATAATCATTTATATTCAGGAAGGACCAAGATGAACCCTGTCTACTATGTTAGTGAAATAATGCTAGAATTATTTTGACTTTGGTTTCCTTATTTGTAAAAATTGATGGGTTATCATCTTAGATGATTTTTCAGGTCCCTTGAAGCTCATAAATCTATGATCATGTAATCCCATGTTGGACTCTTCACTGATGCTCACTGTTCCCTTTTATAAGGCATTCACTTTGAAAGGGTCTTGGCTGAATCTCCACCTTTGTAACTCTTTTCATACCTCACATTTCATAATTTGATTTAGGTTTTTCCTGGAAGAAACTCTGGTTTATTCACTTAAATCACCATGAGGACCATGACTTTTTCCCTACAAAAATATTTTTCCTTGAACTCTTTCCCTTCTATCACCAAGTGTCCCTAAGGACTTTGAACTTGACAGTTTGGATACAATCTGGAATTTCTCTGTATCTTCTGGATACTGATGCCTTGACCAGTTGATTAAACATTCCTTTTGCTTCCAGTCCTTTAGCCTTGATTTTGCTAATCTTGTATCTGATTTATTATTATGCTTTAAACAAGCCTCTTATCCCTGACATTAATTATTCTTCTGTGCATATGGATATGTAAATATATATATATATACATATATATATATATATATATATATATGTATATATATATATAGTTTCTTCATCAGAATTACTGAGTATTGGTTTCATTTGACCACAGTGAATATTTCAGATTTTTCCTTTCCCTTCTCAGTCTGAGGCTCGCTGTTGCCAAACAGAACAAGTAACTGTCCCATACTTCGGGATCTGTCCTTGGGGTGTGTCAAGAAGAAAAGACATTTCTATATTTATACACTATCTGCTAATGGTTTCATCCTGTATATAGTTTTGTGGACTTAAGATAATGAAGAAAAGATATGAATGTAAGTAACATCGATTATCTTTTCCTCTCTAAAACTGAACTAAAAGTGTTTCCATTTGTTGAAAGCACTAACTCTCATTTTGAGGAGAGGAGCACCAAATTATATACTGTAGTGACTCATTGGGAGGGGAAGACAACCCAAGTCTTCCCATGGTAATCAGAATTGTTTAGCCCCTGGGACTTATTCCCCTTTAACTCAGGTCAATGGTATTCCAATCACAGATTTTGCCAAGAAAGGCTAACAATTTCTTAATTACATGTTTGTTTTGTGTTGTTTTTTTTCTCATTCTCTCTCTTCAGGTAGCAGCACTGGTAACTTTTTGTCTTTTAGAATGACATAATTTTTTCAGGAGAATCAATGATATTTTTAAAGAAAATGAAATCTTAAGAGTTAACTTTACAACAGAGTTGGCACTGAACCAGTAGTGGCAAAATGCAAATTGGAAAAGACATTTTAATGTTCTATGTGTCTGCCTTGAGTTCTTTGGCCAATATGCTGATTGCATTATGGCTACATTTAGCAGAGCAGTGTGGAGGGGAGGAGGAGAGATTATCTTCTTTGACAATATCAGGTATTGGGGTATTTTCATTTGAGACTAAGTGTTCCCAAGTGAATTTTTCTTCCTTTTTGGTAACAGACATAGAGTTTAAAATCCTTTGATTTTTCCTTTTAGTCACTTCTCTTTATTAATCATTAGCCATCTTAGGAATGGGAATGAACAGGAGTAGAAAGGCTTATGATATACTCCAGAAGCTTGATACTTTGGATACTTCAGAATTAGCAGTAATGGAGAAAATTTGGAAGAAAAAAATATGGAAAAAAAACAAAAATGACATCAATTGTTTCTTGAATATTTCAAAACACACAAAGGCTTTTCCTTGACTGAGAAACAGAAATAATTTACCTTTCTTTAAAAAAATCTAGTCAATATGGTACTGAGCATGATGATAGAATTTTTGTTGATTCATGTTTTGTTTTGTTTTGTTTTTAAACCAAAAGATATAATCTGTGTTCAGTTACATTTTGATTCACTATACAACAAGCACTGTTTGAGGTATACTTGTCACTAGAGGTCCTAAGAGGAATAGAAAATAATTTATACAATTGAAATCAAATTTAAAAAATGGAAACAAAATGTGGTACCCACCATCAAGTGGCATATAATTTAGTAGAAGAGAGATGATATAAAATTAATTCACATTTCTGTGATGTCCTAAATAATCTGAAGACGCAGGTGATGAAGATGTTATTGTGGTCACTTTATGAATAAGCAAACTGAGCCTCAGAAAGGTTAAATGACTTGTCCACATCACACAGGTAATATGGGATCTATAATTTAAACCCATTTCATTGGACTCCAAGTCTAGCTTTTGTTTCATTAAACCACTGGAAACTAACCACAGAATATACTCAAGTACAAGAGAGTAAATGTATTGATATTTTAAAAGATCAATGATATATCAGGCAGGTAATTGTTTTCATTATGTGAGTCTTATCAAAACCTTGCCTTACCTTAGCACGTGATCTTGAGGAACTGCTTGTACCCTGCAAAGGTCACTATCTGGTGGTTGATGTGGTGATGAACCACACTGAATTCAGGTGACTATGTGACAGATTACAGGCCCATGGTTACAGATATTTGTGTTTGAGTGGACTGCTCTGATATTGTAGTCTGCTGACATAGCTTTCGGGAACTTAGGTTCACTCTCATGTCATGATAAGGGGTTAGAGTAAGCCTCTCTCTCTCTCTCTCTCTCTCTCTCTCTCTCTCTCTCTCTCTCTCTCTCTTTCTCTCTCTCTATTCATTTCTCTTGCACACAATTGGTGCTTAATTCATGTTTATTGCAATTCAGAATAGAACCAGATCATAGAAGCCAACAAGTACCAAAGAATGAAAGACCAATACATGCCATTCTGGGGAGAAAATAGAACAGGGAATAAAACCAGCTGCTTGCAGCTCAGTGGAGAAGAAAGTGGACATCATAGCTTTGTAATTATCTAGAATGGACCAGAAGATGACAATAGCAGCTCTGTAGTGAAGCACAAAGGAATTCTCCTTGAAATTCAGCCCTAGGAATGGAGTTTCCTTTGAAGTGTGGGAATTCATAGGAGATTTTCAGTGTGCAAGGGGGTGGGGTGATCCTTCTCATTCACCTTGCTATGTTGTTTAATTAAGTGTTCTTTGCATTAAATAATTATAGCCTTATTTCAGCAAAAGTGAAAGCTCAATGGGGGCTTGTGAACTATGGTTTTGACAAAATGCTGAACTGATAATTCTTTGCACTTAAGATAATTTTCAGAAATCTATGTTTGAGAGAACCTTAGGATATATATGTATTAAGAAAGATCATAGATATTCCCCATATCCACAGATATTCATTAAGTTTGTTTGGTGGTTGTGTTGTATGTTTATTCAAGCAATCAAAAAGCAAATAACATATATACTATGGATTTAGTCAGAAACATCTACTCGTGTGAATTCTAAACCAAATCTTCAAAGAAGTGGTAGATATAGACTGGTAATGAGGAAGTGGACTTTAATACCAGATTAAGTACAATATAAACAAAGGAAGAAAGGTAGGCATAAGTAAGATTATTGGGTAAAAATATCAACACATTGACGTAGAAGAAATAGTAGATCTGTTCTTGGACTCCCCCATGACACTTTGTAGTAGTCATTTCTGCCAATGTTAAGGTAGAAACAATAGAGAATTTTCCATTTGACTCTTATGAGAGGTATCTAGAAGGCAGGGTCAACTTTACATCTAAGCATAAAATTACCCATGGTTCCACAAGATGGTGAATCTATCCATTTGTTTCAGTTTGATTGTTAAAATCTATCCTTCCTCATTCTCTCAGTATCTAAAACTTCTGAGTAATCCATCTTTCTTCTCAATCTTGGTTGAACCTTTGGTCCTGACTTATACTTCTAATCTAGAATGCACTGTAACCTTCAGCCCTTTAACTCGGCAAGCTGTGTGTTTTCTAAATGTCTCCTGGCCCTTCTTAACTCATAGGATATATTTTCTTCCTCTGTGTAAGTTTTCTAAACTCACAAAACCTCAGCCTTGGAGGACCTAGACTCGTGAAAAGTCCCATTCCCCAGTCCTAGTTTGGGGCATTCCCAAAGAAGAATATTTCAGGTAGAAATGAAAGACAAGCTCATAGAGCATTTTGATGGGCAAAGTGTGTAAGATCACAGAATTTAGATTAGGAAGGAAACTTAGAGATCATTTGTTTTAATGTTCCCTCATTTTACAGATGGGGTAACTGAGGCATTGGAGTGACTTTTCCAATTCCACACAATGAGTGTCAAATTCAGTTCTTCTGGCTCTAAATTCAGAGTGGTAGCAACTACATCATGTTATCTCTCCTTATTCAATTAAGATTTGTTCTAGTAGATAAAAAAGGAGTGAAGCAATTTTATGGTTATAAATCTACACTGCTCTCTTCAGATATGTTTTTGACATCTAAGAGAGTAATAGTAAAAAATCAAGTGGGAAAGCCCTTCTAGAGAGTTTGGCTGTGACAAAAAGTGAAATTGTGAAATTCAACATAGCTAAAGAAGTGAGTCATTGCTGATAAAGCTAGACACACATTCAGTCTCTATAATGTCACCTAGAGTAATATTGTTGGGCGCCCATCCAAAGAGTTCTGGCTCCTGCTCTTCCTTTCCCTCTATTCCACTCAATTTCCTATGAAATTGCACACACATCCCCAACCATGGTGTCATTTCATTTAGTGTCATACTCTGATGAAATAGTGTAATTGGTATTAAGCAAAGTATACCTCTATTCAAAAGAAAGTTCAAGTAACCTATAGAGAAATTTGGAAAAAAGAGAAAGAATAAGAGATGAGTAGCTCAGACAACCATTTATAATGAATTTCTCTTCCTCCATCTATCCAAAGAAAGGCATGTAGAATATTAGATACAACGTTGTCCTCAATCTTTGGAGGTCCTGGCCTCAAGTCCTGCCTTTGATACATAAGGGTCAGGAGACTGTAGGCAAATCTCCGTGTTCTAGACCAGTGTTTCCAAACTCACTTAGCAACAAGGGCCATGAAAATGCATATAAATATCCATGTTGGTTCCAAATTGACTTCAAAACCCACACACATATATTTCTTCTTTTTTTAATGAATTAACATATTATAATCATACACACTCTATATTTTAATCTTACTTGAGTTACAGGGAACACTATGGGATACATGCAGCCCAGGAGATTTGTGTTTGACCCTAGAAAACTCTCTAAGATTAAAATTTACAGAGAAGGTGCCAACTTGCTTGAGTAGAGAATACCAAACTCACCTGGAAGTTCCTTATACTGATGAAATCAGAAGACCAACCCTTGTCTATATTTACCATAGACTTAATGAAGTCTTCAGTCCTAGAAGAGTTTAAGAGTCCTTGGAAAGGGAGGAAATAAGAAGACTTTGGTTCATTGTTCAAGCTATAGATTTCATTCTTATTGGTCTTTTTTCAATGTGTTTATTGGTTCTAGAATCTTCACTTTGACTGCTATGACCAGGGTGTTTTCTCTTATCTCCCAACTAGTCCTTGTATGCAATTTCTGCCATTTTCCCTGTACCAAAAGCCCTCTCTTGATGCCTTCTCTTCTACTATAGTTTCTATGACAAGAGACCTTGCTGTAATCACACATCTTTTGAAATGAATTCTTATGTTATTCTCCATGCTTAAAGAATTCCAGAACAACCAATTACCATTAAATATGCTGCTCACCATGTCATTGTACAAATATTCTCTTGTTGAGAATTAATGTTTACACAAGACTGGAAAATAAGAAAGTATTTTTCCTTATTTTTTAATCCATTTTTGCCTAATATTTTAGCCTGGGAGAAGAAAGTTCAAGGGATTAGGGGAATGATTATAAGAGAGTTTGGAGTATCACCTGAATCTAGCTATAAGAAATTAGCAATAGATAGATGAGGGAAACATTAAGCTATCAATGGAATGGGAGAAGGGTGGGGGAAGTAGGCATAGGGCTAATGCCATATCCAGAAGTAATATATCATATACATAAATACAGAAAAGACATTGCAACTCTGTTGAGAGTCAAAAATATGGAAGCTGTTGGAGTAATATTAAGCTAAGGTATTTTTTCTTTTTAAGAAAATGTGCCCTATAATCTGAAGCAATACTTTAGCCACTGGGAGTGTAGCATAAGTCACCAGGAAGGCCTCTGCACATAAGAAATGACTTGGTATTTCTTGAAAACATATACTATTTATCCTGGTATGGAAAAATCAGAGCAAGATGATCAGTTACACAATGAGAATTAAAGAGAAAACATCAATTTGGGTTTAGAAATTATATTTATTGGGACAGCTAAGTGGTGCAGTGAATACGGCACTAGCCCTTGAGTCAGAAGGACCTGAATTTAAATCCAGCCTCAGACACTTGACATTTGCTAACTGTGTGATCTTGGGCAAATCACTTAAGCCCAACTGCCTTGCCTTCCCCCTTCCAAAAATTAAAAGAAAAAGAAATATACTTACTTTTCTCCATTATATTAAAACTTGGGTGCAATAGTACTGATTTTAGCTGTTGAGAAAGACAGCAAAACACATCTGGGTAGAACTGGCCACATAATAGGATTTGATACTTGAGAGGTAGGTGGGAAATCTCTTCAATTAGGAAGAAAGGTGATGGGGAATTAAATACCTGGCAGGGATAGGGAACACGTAGTCTCAAGGCCCCATGTGACCCTCTAGGTTCTTAGGTATGGCCCTTTGACTGAATCCAAACTTCACACTGTGAAGTTTGGATTCAGTCAAAGGGCCTCACCTGGGGACCTAAAGGGCCACGTGTGGCCTTGTGGTTGCAGGTTTCCCATCCCTGTTAGAGGATCGGCTACATGATTCTTAGGCCAAGTCTGTTGGACAAGTTATCATTGTACCACTACCCCCATTAGAGAGAAAATTAATTTGGAAAAACTTTAGAACTCAGATGAATGTAATGATAAGCCACCAGTACTGAAGGACAAAGATGAAACATTCTGCTCATCCTCTGACAGAGAGGTGATAGAGTGATGAAAGGTAACATGCATTTTTTCAAACATGGCTAACCAGGGATTCAATTTTTGTTGGAATTTACAGCCACATATTGAGGACTCTTACTAATTATTTGCGTTTACTCAATGAGGTAAGGGAGTAGAAGAGACATCAAATAAAGTGCTTGCTAATTGAAAAAATAAAAGTAAATGTTTCAAAGAAAGGAAAAAAAATAAAAATAAAGGAGAACTTTAGAAAGATTATACAGACTGGAGGTCAGGGGTACAAATATACTGAATACCCTGTTCTCAACTCAGAGTTTTAACCACAGTCTAAATTGTGGAAAAAATTCTTGAACTATCCCTTTTGAAATTTTCATAGAAATCTGACCTTTCTGAGGGAATGTCAAGTTCCAGTGGCACCAGTGGTAAATTTTGCTTTCAGTGGAATATATCTGGATTTAGTTGTTTATTTGTCATTATCTGTCACCATTCTAGGGATAGAGAACCCTACACACACTTTTAGGAAGGGCCAGATTTTGCAGGGAGAGGATTTCTAAAGGTCAAAAGGAAAATTTTTTTTCAGAGTGATGTGATGTACAGGAAATCTATGAGCCTATTTATCAATGATTTGACATCTCAGTCCACAGAAAGTCCTAATGGAAGAAAAAAAATGAGTTTAAAGACAACTACAGATTGTATTCCACTGTTTCCCTTAAATACAAAACATTAGATTCTAAAACTCATTCATTTGTAGTCAGGTTTTTAGGTCTCACCCTTCACAGCTAGGTTAGAGAGATTATAGTTCCATTAATTTTGATAATGCAGACACTGGCATGTGAGAAGAGTTCACTAGAGAAAGGGAAGGAAGAAGGAAGGAAAGAAGGAAGGAAGGGAGAAAGAAACGAAGGAAGGAAGGAAAGAAAGAAAGGCACTATTAGTGAATATACACTATATGCCAGGGATTGTGTTAAGCACTGAGCATATAAAGACAAGCAAAAGAAAGACAGATCCTGTCCTCAAGAATTTTATATTCTAATAGAAAAATACACCACCCTAAAGAGAGCAAGAAATGGGGGTACCGATAGGAGAATGAGGAGGAACTGTAGGGGAATGGTTTTGAAGTGGAGGAAGTCAGAAACATAGCTGGCATGAAAATAAAGGCAGACTAACCTCTGCCTCTCCAGAAAGTTATATCTACCTGTACTCCTTTTTTCAATATTTATTTATTATATTTTAGTTTTAGTTTTAAGTTTTCAACATTCATTTCCACAAAATTTTGAGTTTCAAATTTTCTCCCCATCTCTCCCCTCCCCTCCCCCCAAAATGCCATGCATTCTGATTGCTTGTTCATCTAATCTACCATCCCTTCTATCATACCACTCCCTTCCCTTATCCCCATCTTCTCTCTTTTCCTTTAGGACAAGCTAGATTTCTATACCTCATTACCTGTACATCTTATTTCCCAGTTGTATGCAAAAACAATTCTCAACATTTGTTCCTAAAACTTTGAGTTCCAACTTTGTTCCTTTCCTCCCTCCTCATGCATCTCCACTGAGAAGGCAAACAATACAATAAGGCTACATATGTATAGTTTTGAAAAAGATTTCCATAATACTCATGTTGTGTAAGACTAACTATATTTCCCTCCATCCTTTCCTGCCCCTTCATTTATTTTATTCTCTCTTTTGACCTTGACCCTCCCCAAAAAGTTTACTTCTAATTACTCTCTCCTCCCATTTATTCTCCCTTCTATAGTCCTCCTGACTCTACTTGTCCCCTTCTCCCCTACTTTCTTGTAGTGAAAGATAGATTTTCATACCAAGTTGAATGTGCAAGTTATTCCCTCCTTAAACCAAATGTGATGAGAGTAAACTTCACATTTTCCCTCTTACCTCCCCACTTTTCCCTTCCATTGATAAAAGCTTTTTCTTGCCTCTTTTATGAAAGATCATTTCCTCCAACTGTATAACTTTTTGAGCTCTTCCATGACCTGAGTCCATTGAATATTTATTTCAGATGTTTGGGATACAGAAGCCTTGACTTCTATGTTTTTGGCTGATGGCAAGCATTGCTCTTCCTCATCCAAAAGGAAAGGAGGAAATATCTGTTCACCAAGAAAGTAACC
>CM053771.1:499580616-499634246 GCA_028658325.1 Potorous gilbertii | reverse complement strand
CTGAATTTTAACGCCTCTCTGAGGTGAGTGCTATGTTTTATCCGTGTTATTTTGGATTAATGGTTTATCATTGCACTGATAAGAGTTATAAAGACTTTCAAAGTTATTTTTTCTTTATAATGTTATCAGTGGGTGTGCTTGTGTGTGCGTGTGTGTGTGTATTAGCTGTGGAGACTTCACCCTGCTTCAGTTCATCAAGATCCACTCAATATCCTCTATCATTGTTCATTTAATCATTTTTCATTACATAATAATATCCCCCATGTTAGTAAATCTCAGTTTGTTTAGCCACACCCTAAGGGATGGACAGCCTCTCAGTTTGCAGTTTTGGAGCACCACGAAAAAGCTTTTATAAATGTTTGAACTTAATATTGTTTTCCTTTTTCTTTGATTTCTTTAGGGTATAGATATATTACTTGTACAGCTATGCAAAACACTAATGAACTGTTGGTAGAGCTGTGAAGTAACCAAACTATTCTGGAGAAAAATTTAGAACTATGCCATAAGGACTTTTGGGCAGATAAGTGGTATCCTTGATAGAGTCACAGGTCTAGGATCAGGAAAGCTTGAGTTCAAATCCACCTTCAGATATTTACTCCTTGTGTGACCTTGGACGACTCATTTGTCTCTGCTTCAGTTTCCTCATCTGTAAAATGAAATGGATAAGACAAATCACTCCATACCTTTACACAAAACCACAAACAGGGCCACAAATAGATGTAACTGAAAGAAATGAAGAAGAAGAAAAGGGCTGTAAAATTGTGAATACCCTTAGACTCAACTATATCCCAAAGTAATTAGCAAAAAGGGAAAAGGACCTATTTGTACAATAAAAAATTATTATAGTTCTTTTTGTGGTTGCAAAGAATTGGGTACCGAAAGGTTGCCCACCAATTGAAGAAAGGCTAAACTAGTTGTGGTATATGATTGTGAGGGAAAACTACTGTTCTATAAGAAACAATGAGCAGGATGGTTATAGAAAGATCTGGGAAGACCTATGGGAACTGACGCAGAGTGAAGTGAGAACAACCAGATCACTGTACATGATAATAGCACTTTTTAAATAGATGATTTACTGTAAAAGACTCAGTTATTGTAATGAGTATAGTGATCCTAGATAATTTGGAAGGACTCATGATGAAAACCGCTTTCCATATGCAGAAAGAGAAATAATAAACTCAGTGCTTATTGAAGTATAATTGATTCACTTTTTAGAAAAATGCTCTTGCTTTTTGAAAATATGGCTAATATGGAAATATGTTTTGCATGATTTTACATGTGTAATGATGATTAATACCTTCTCAGTGGGTGAAGGATGGCTGGAGGAAGGAAAAGAATTGGTTACCCCTATTTTTTGGTAAATAATTATTTTTTAAAAGAAAATGCCTGCTTGTATCCTTTGATTCTGTATTGGTAAATGACCCTTGGATTTATATGCTTCAATCAGTTCTTTATATTTGGAAATAAGACCTTTATCAGCAAAAAGTTATTGCAAAGATTCCTCCTGCAGGTATTTCTCTTCTAATTTTTAATTCATTAGCATTCTCTATGAAAAGCTTTTAAATTTTATATAGTCAAAACTTGTCATTTTACTTCATATAATCCCCTCTATCCATTGTTTGCTCATAAATTCTACCCCATCCATGTATTAGAATGGTATTTTTTTCTTCCTTTCTAAATTATTCATGCTATTACCCTCTATATCTAAATTATCTCTTTATTTGGAGCTTATCTTTATGTATAATGTGAGACTTTGATCTTAATATAATTTCTGCCAGATTGCACCTAGTTTCCTCATCAGATTTTGTCAGATAGTGAGTCTTTCCTCCAGCAACTGAGGTTCTCAGGTTTATCAAACATTTTACTACTGTGTTTGATTCTGTATATTATATAACTAATCCATTCCACTGATCTCTCCCCACCCTTTCTATCTCTCTTTTTCCAATGTCTATTTGTCTCTCATCTTTATATTTCTCTCTATCTTTTCGTTTGTCTGTCTCTGTTTCTTTGTCTCCCTGTCCCCGTCTCTTCCCTCTCCCTTTCGCTATCTCTTGATTCTATGTAATATACTTTGTAATATACTACCTAGTATTGCTAGAATCCCCTTCTTTTCACTTTTTTATCATTACCCTTGAGATAACCAAGAGAGGGTAGGTGCTAACATTGACATTAGTGCTACCATCTAAGGCCATTATTTAATATTCTTCTCTCATTCCGAGATAGCACCCCTTATAAGCTGATTTGCCAATTTGTACTTTAATTGAAGGTTAGGTCACCAACCTGCAAAGGTGGATGCTATAATGGGAAGGTGGATGCTATCATAGGTTTACTCCTCCTTTAGTTCACAAATACCCACTGACATACTTCCCATTAATAAATAGCTAACATAAACTCAGTATTTTAGCAAAGCATTTCCTAAAATGGTAAACAAGAACAGTTGGTATAACACAATCCACTCATGGACCTGGAGCACACTATCCTGCAAATACATACAACTTTCATGGGAATAATACATACAAAATTAGAGTGCATTTATGATGAGGAATGCGTAGGATATACATGTGCTCCCAGGTAACTAATAAATAACTTTGCTGAGCACACTTAACCAAACTCCCAAAGTATGCTCCTTTCTTGAGTCTGTATCTAGTAATTCTCCTTCCATGAAGGGTTGTGTACCCTAAAGCTTCCCTCTACCTCCTGTGATTGCCACTCTGAATGGGTATTTACCTGCATACATGTGTTCCTGACTGGATACGTTGCCTCCTTCTGGTGCAGCACCTGATAACTTTGAAAATGTCAAAAGGAAGCTGTAAAGAACGTGTCCTACTGTTTTTCTCAGCAGTCTCCTTCCAAAAATCGATCCTAAGCCTAAAATCCTCAATTCCTCAACTGGTTGGCTTTTTAAAATTTTTGTTTTTAAATGTTTACTTTTATAGACCACAGAGGCATGACTGATCTCTCAGCCAATCATATTGCTTTATTTCTTTAATTCTTGACTCAATCACAGCGGTTCATAAAGACATCACAGGGCAGAGATGAGTTTTTTTTTTTTTTGAATATTGAACCTTTTTTTTTTAATGTGTAACTATACTAACTGAATGTGGGGAAATGATGTTATGTCACCCTTCCCTTATTTTTATCTTCAGTCTCATTCTCTCTACTAATTTGTCCTTCATAATCTACAAACAAATTAAGTTCCCCCAATAGAAAGTAAGTTCTTTTGAGTCTGGGAGCAGCAACCTCACATTGAACTTAACTTTCGCAGCTTGACCAACAACCTTGGTATGCCCTCAGATGACCTCCAGAATGGTACCAACTGTCAAGGATCAGATGATTTTGAATGTCCTAAAAGAAGACCAGGTTCTCCAGAATAAAATCACTGTTGCTGGGGTTGGTGCAGTTGGCATGGCATGTGCCATTAGTATTTTAACAAAGGAAATGACTGATTAGCTTGCACTGATTGATGTAGTAGAAAAAAAGCTAAAGGGAGAGATGATGGATCTCCAACATGGCAGGCTTTTTCTCAAAATGTCAAAGATTGTTTCTGGCAAAGACTACAGTGTGACTACAAACTCAAAACTGGTCATTGTTACATCAACAGAAGGGAGAAAGTCGATTAGTTTGGTCCAGCATAGTGTATATCTTTAAATTCATCATCCCCAATATTGTTAAATACAGCCCTAATTGCAAGCTGCTTATTGTTTCCAATGCAGTGGATATTTTGACATATGTGGCCTGGAAGTTAAGTGGATTTCTTAAAAACTGTGTTATTGGAAGTGGTTGCAAAAAAACTGGATTCTGCCTGTTTCATTTACCTAATGGGGGAGAAAGTTGGTGTCTGTTCTTTAAATTGTCATGGATGGCTTCTTGGGAAACATGGAGACTCCATTGCTCCTGTGTGAAGTGGTGTGAAGTCTGCTGGTGTGTCTCTAAAGAATCTTCATGCCCTTTTGGGAACTGATGCTAATTCAGAGAATTAGAAAGATGTTCATAAACAGATGGTTGAAAGTACTTATAAGGTAATCAAGCTGAAGGGCTACACTTCCTTAGCCACTGGCTTGTCTGTGGTAGATCTGGCAGAAAACGTTATGAAGATTCTTGGGAGAGTGCATCCAATTTCCACCATGATTAAGGGCCTATTTGGCGTTAATGAGGATATCTTCCTTAGTGTCCCATGTTTCCTGGGGCAGAATGACCTTTCAGATGTGGTGAAGGTAAACCTGAATCCGGAGGAGGAGAGTCATTTAAAGAAGAGCACAGATACTCCGGAGAATTCAGAAGGAGCTGCAATTTTAAAGCCTTTTAATGTGTTGCCATCAAGAGAACTTGACAGGGGTTGGGGGGTGATGGATGATGCACTTTTGAAATAGGTCAAATTCTTCCTCTGATTAGTGATTAAACACCAGAAATGTAAAACCTGTGAACACACTCTAGTTTCTTCCTAAAGTTAGAAATGGGGAATAGTACAGAGTGACTAATATTTGCTAAACCCTGTTGTAGTTTGCATATGATACTGGATATGACTTGTATGTGAGTGTCATGGAGAGAGCACATGGTGGATATAACCAGTTTCAATACAGAAGCAATGGAGTATTCCAAAGAGGAACAAGAACAAAGACTGTTGTGGAAGTATCATATGAAACGAAGATATGATCACATGGCCAGAATATTGGATGTAACTCTGAAACAACTGGGATTTCAGATCCATTTGTGTATTTAAATATTATATGTGAAACATCACCTACATCTTTATGTACTTTCAATTTGTTGTTACTCTTATTGTCATTCTTAAAATTCCAGTGGGTCAGCTTGGGATTAGAGGGAGTACCAGGGGAGTCTTTTTATTTGTATTTGAATATATTATAGTACTTTGTCTCCAATTATAGAAGATATATTTTGCCATTAAGCAGTCAAATTTATGTACAATCGAGGATTGTACTAATTGCTAATGCTCATTACCTATTTGAAAAACCTGGTTTTAGGTTTTTTCAGTAGCATAGTATTAACCATCATGTATTATTGTATTTAAATGTATAAAACTTTTGTGAAGATATTGGCAAGATGTTCCAAACCTTGAAGAATAGGAGAGGGTAGATATGTTGGGAATTATTCAAGGAAAGTATTTTTTTTAATAAAAAAGTTGCATCTCCATGTATGACTATTTCCTTCGATGAGAGACTTACAAGTTGTTGGATGGAATGAACACACACACAAAAAAATCACAAAATGGAATTGGTTATATTGTATCATGAATTTCTTCAGAAGACTATTTCATTGTTGCAAAAGTTGACTAGAGGATACAGAGACTATAAGAACTATTGCATTTCTTGTTTGTTGATAATAAAATGTATTCCTTTTGTGAGGGGCACTCACATGAAATAAAGAACTTGTTTAAATTTCTTTTGTTCATTTCCTCCCAACTCAGAAGATCTGGGAAACTTACCCTATAACACCACCTACAAGAGTCTCTTGTAGAAACACTGTGTATACATGCAAAAAATGAAGTATTATTGTTGAAAGGAAAATAATATATAACACAACAATGTTTAAAAAATGAAAATACCTATCAATGAATCAACTCTTTCCCAACAACCTCCTTTCAATTCAGTCACAATCATACATTGTTTGGTCTTTGATAGAAATTGTCTTTCACTCACCTATTGGTGACTTTTCCAATGCTTCTGGGCAGCTCTCAATAGGTGGCATTAACATCACTGCCAATGAACATTTGCCAGTTTTTCTGTGCAGAGAAATTTCTCAGATATTGCTATATATCAGAACATTTCCCTGTTGCATCAACCCCATCCTAGAATTGAAGAAGGGGTATATTCCATTTTCCCTATGTTAGCAGAAAGAATATTTCTATTGTCACAGTTCTACACAAGGAACTATACTAGTGCTACACAAGGGACTCCTACTTTATATATTCTTCCACTAACAGTTCTTACTGAACTATGAACCCACAGAAGTTTGCTCAGGGAGCAAACTCCCATCTCCAAGATCTCACTCCCTGATACCAGGTTCAGACATGACAAATCCAAGGTTCAATGTTCTCTTTCCATAAGGTACGGTTCAGGAGCTGGACAAAGTACGCTGATTTTTCACTCAAACAGCTCTCTGTTTTGTACCAGTCTTCTGAAGGACTTGGTGAGTTAGTTAATGTACTTGTTTAGGTTTGCTTAGTCACTTTATTATGGTAATTGTTTTTTTATCTCTTAGATATCTATATAAATTCATTGTAATTTCCAGACATGGTGACATACATCTGTAATCTCTGCTCCCATGGAAGTGAAGGCTGAATGACCTCTTAAAATCAGAAATTCTGAACTGAAATAGGGGCAAAAAGATTAGTTTTTAGCATCAGTTCTGACACCAGTATGCCCACATTTGTGTTTCAAGTTCAGTTCTGGAAAAAGTAGCAGTCATGCCTACAGAAACAATATTTATAGCCAGGCATAGTGGTATAGACCTTTACTTCCTGCTATGGAGGAGACTGAGACTGGCAGATCCCTTGAACTCAGATGCAGTGGATTAAGTTGATCAGGTGTCCACACTAAGTCTCATTATTGAGGAATGGGAGACTATGAGGCTGTGTAAGGATGGGAAAACTGACCTATGTCAAAAATGAAGGAGATCAAAGCTCCTATATCAATTATTACTGGAACTGGACCCTTGAGGATTTGCTGCCCTTCCAGTCAGGGCAAGAAAATACCCAATTTCAAATAACAAGCAAAAAATATTACAACGAACATTGATGTCATTTCTGATATCCATTACTTGCTACCCCCCCCACCATGTCAATTGCTTCTTTTAATAGTCTAGGATGATGATACACCATTTGCATTCCATTTTTTTATTAATTTTTCTTCTAACTTTTCACTAATCCTGGGGTTTGCTCTAACAAGTTAGTTATATACAGACAACTAATTTGGGAGTGATTCACACATTAAAGCAGCAAGTATTTTCATGTCTGTTAAAATGTAATGTTTCATATTTCGGAAGCTATTTAATGTTTCTCATATTCCTCACCCATAAATCATTTTCTCAAGAAAACATTCAGGATACAGAAACATTACTTTTTCTTGTAGCCCACAAGTCTTTGGCCTCTAAGATTCCTTATTCCCAATGAATACCTGTGAGCCACTTTCCATTGAGATGTGACTTCTTTTTTTCTTTTGGTTTCACTTAGATTACACACATATGTATACACATATGTACATGTATTTATGTGTACATATTTTATATATTTACATACACATGCAAACAGAAATAGAGAAAAAAATAGTTCTTCTGTAAGTTTGTGTGCATGCATTGAGCTGGGTGCTTCAAGGCCCATATTAATACAAACCTTTCTGGAAGAGACAAATAACTTCTCAAAGACTTTAGTATAACTAGACAGGAAAAAAGTGGCTCAAAAATGCTTATTGTCTGTACTTTGACAATTAGTTATATGGCTATCTTGTTCATCAATGTATATACCTGGAAGAGACAGCACCAGTGTATAAATAGTTAAACTGGAGAAGGTAATTAGGTTGGATTTCCTGAAGGACATTGCAGAGCTTCTTTAAGTTTGCCTTGGAAGCAAAGGCCCATCTTTTGGTTGATACTAATGCTCAATGACTGTGATACTTGGAACACAACAGTTTCTGAAGACATGAACGCAAATGAAAACAATTTAGAGTGGTCTTTGTTAAGTGAGATTAGGCATCAACATTAATCAATGAGGAACTTTGAAGAATAAAAGATTTCAGAGAAATATACAACTGTAAAAGAAAAAAAGGTGGTCTCATGGCAAAGGTAAGAAGTGACAGGTACATGCCTCATGTGCTTCATCATATGTTCACTATTATGAATGTTCCCTTGTTTAAGGAAGATTCTCAGCATGTTGGGATGACCTGTGATAAATTATTGGAAAAATATAGATAAGAATTTCATGCCATGACCCAGCATGGAAAGATTTTGATATGCATGGTTGGAGGATGCATTCAGATCTGCAAGCTATCTGTTATTTTTTTCTATTGTAATTTCATTTTCTGTTTAGAAATTCTAGGCAGTTCTCTTTTATTATTTCTTTCATTATGGTGTTAAGATTTTTGTTTTTGTCCTTTCATTTTTTTTCAGAATATTATGAAAATCGGACTGTCTGTATTCATTCCTATCTTTGAAATCTGTATGTTTCACTTGCATAGTCAATGTATTTTCTTTTAATTTTATTTTTCCACTTCTTTCCTTCTGTTATCCTTTACTTCTGTGCATTTCCAACTTCTCATTTTGTTTTGCTCTGTTAGTGAGGCTTGCTATTGAAGATTCAAATTGTTCCGAACTATTCCCTATTTTTTGCTGTTTGAGACATAAATTCTACTCATTTTCATTTCTCTTTCAAACTATTCAGGAAGAGCAAGCTATAGTTCCCTATCCTCAAGTTCCACAGAATTCTTTGTCTTATTAAGTGTTGGGCCATTTTCTTTTATTTTGCAATATTTATTCATAGATTCCTAAGCTCTTTTACTATAGCTGGAGGTTACATTTCCTTCTGTTGGTAATGCTATTCCTGCTTCTTTATGTTCAAGGTCTTTGAGATATTGTCTTCCTTAAATTTTTGGTATTTTTAGTTCCTCCCACTTTCCTTATCACCCTCTAGAGGTTGGATGTCAATGAACTTCAGCCTCCTCCCACACCAGCCAATTTACAGTTTGCCAATTCAGGTTTCTGCCTGAACTGACTTGAAAGACTAGTTGCAGCTGACTGATGCCATCTTTCCATTAGGTGGAATGCTGCACAGCCCTCAAGTCCACATATATAGTATCTTGTCTTGGTGACCAGTCCTAGTCTCTATATCACTTAGTTCCCTATCCTGGCACCATCAGTCCAGTCTGTATTCCCAGGCACCAGAAATTCAGAGCATTGCAGTATTGGTGCCTCCAGGTTTTTGCTCCTGAAGGGCTATGGCTAAACTGGCTGTTGAGACTTGAGCAAACTTCTGAAGCACTGGAAAACCTGATCACCTTCTCTTGGGAGGCAGGACAAGGTTTTCATATAAGCCTGTATGATTTCTTTTGGTCTGCTAATGCAGATTGCTGTAGGTAATGTGGAAGGTTGGGGAAGGATGCTGAGTGACCTCAGGGTCAGTGAGTACAGTTCCTAAATTTTTTTTCAAAACTTCTTTTGGATTCTGAGGATCATAGACTTTTACTTTTATGTTTGGTACATAATTTCTGTTCTGAAAAGGATTGATCGGTCATGGGAATCAGAAAAATGTTTAGTTTGCCATCTTGCTGTTCATGTAATTTGGAAGTCCCCCCCCCTTTCACCAGGTGTATTCAATTCAATGAGATCATTGAAGTATTTGAGTTCAGAGAATGGGCAAATAAGGAGTGGACTTCTGATTTCACTGGCAAAGTAAAGTACTGCATGAGGAAACTTACTCTAGCAATGTAATTCAGCACCATTTAAGTGATTTGCTCAGTTTGACACAGACAATATCCGTTAGAGTAAAAACGTGAAGCTAGGTCTTTCTTCATAGTGCTGAGGTTTTCTCTTCAATTACTATGCTACCTCTAGTATTGAGAATATGTATATGTCTACAGAGATATTGCCATATTCTACTGATATTTTTGTAGAGCTATACAACATGGAACACAATCATATCTAAGGGAACAAAACCAAAAATGAATATCACATAAAGAAAAATTAAAAGCACATACATATACATAATTTTCCATACATGTGTGTATATGTATGTGTGTATACATGCATTGCATTCACCCCACAGGGTATTTAATACAAATATATAAAAAAGGATATATTATAAGATGGTTTCCCCCAAAAAATATTTCTTTGTTATATGGTTGTCTTTTGTTCCCAGAAAATCTTACTCACTGCTCATCATTTGCTAAACTAGCATGTGACAAGCAGGTGCTGATGAGCCAAGAAGACAGATGTGTTTTTATGAGGGGCTAGGAAAAAAACAAAACTAAATCTTACACTTTTCTGCATATAATGCAGAATTAATGATTGATTAATTGATAGGTGAGAGACCCATTATAGAAATATAGACAAATTCCCAAATCTCAGACTAAGATGATATTGAAATAATAAGCATGTCTTTCAAGGGGAATAAAAAGGTGTATTTTCCCCATATTGTTAAAAAGAGATACTGGGTTTTTCTCTTTCAATTTTTTATTGCAGATTCCAAAAAATATTTCTTCTTATATACCATGAAGTGCCACCCAGCTTGAACCCCAAAGTCCAAGTGAACCTGAAAATGTCAAAACAAGGGTTTTCTTGGACAAGCTTTGTAGCATTTTGTTTCTGACTCTTCCTCTTGCCCTCTCTTTTCCCATCAGCTGATGAATTTTTCTGGAAATCTCTTCAGAGCCAGCTTCTTCATGGGATTTTTGGCACGAATAACTTCATTATTCCCACTCCCAGCTGGGAATCCTAAGGAAAAGAAAAAAATAGACTAGTTAATCACTCTTGGTTCTTATTCTAGCCAGAGTTCAGGAGTGATGAAAGAACAACCCATAAAACTTGAGAAAAAAATCTGATTTTGGTTTCGTGAAGAACTTTTAGAATTTAACTTTAAACCATCTTCTCTTTTGCTAAGAGAAGCTCTACATCATACTACATGCATTTCTGTCTTTTCCTTGGATTGATTTTGTAATTATTCAAACAAAACCACAGTACACACAACCCATTTCTCAAATTATGTGGTAGGATGCCTTTTGATTTCCATGTAGAATTAATTCCCTTGCTGAATCTAGTAAAGGGACAAAGTGAAGGAACATGATCAATGAGAAGATATCTTTCGAGAAGAGAAGGTGAGTTTCTATAGAGTTGGAAAATGAGGGACAGTTATGCAGGTGCTTACCATTCATTGCCTTATTTATTTCGGGTATAAACTTCCCCTGATTAATTTTTTTTCTTTCATTCCCAGTATAAGGCTCATTATCCACTACTCAGAACTCAGGAAAAAAAATGGGTAGCTCTCACTTTTCTCTATTGTTAGTTATAATTATCATACCAACTTCCAGGAAAGGCTATATGCATTTTTTGACCCTCTTTTTCTTATAATGTAAATTTTAACAATCTTTTAAGTTGTTCAAATTGGTCTTTTCAAATGAATTCCATTTTTTCTACTCTTTGAAATTAATTTTCTTTTTGACTTCAGAATTTTATTCTTGAACATCTCCCATACCACCTTGATATATTCCCCCCCCCATTCATTTAAGTATGCATCATCCTTCCTATCTTTGCTCTGAAACGTTCAATATCTTCTTTCACCAAATCTGAGATGCGTGTCAGATTATATTCAGATTCCCCCACCTTCTCTAAGATATAATTCAGGATGAAATGATCATTTCCCCATGCCATTCTCATTATTTTTATTACACAATCAATCCCTCCCTTTTAGTGAGAATCAGATGCAGAATACTTTCTTTTTTTTTTTGTTTCACCCATATTTTGAAGAAAGAATATATTAGTTACTCTGCTTTTGGAAAAGAGAGAATTTCATCAGATGTTTGTGTGTTTTTATACTTATCTATTTTAAACTTTGAGTTTCAAATACTCTTCTCCAACTCCTCCCCCACCCACTGAGAAGGGAAGAAATATGATACTTATTACTGTGAAATCATGCAAAATATATTTCCATTTTAGCCATGTCACAAAAAGCAATAAACATTTTACAGTGAGAGAATTGCCCTTTAATTTGCACTCAGAGTTCATCAATTCTCTCTCTGGAGATGGATAACACTTTTCTATATTAGTGCTTCTGAATTTTCTTGGATCACTATATTATTCATCAGAGCAGCTAAATCTTTCACAGTTGATCATCATAACAAAATTGGTATTGGTGTGTACGATAATCTGGTTCTGCTGATTTCACTATGTATCAGTCATAGAGATTTTCCCGGGTTTTTCTGAAACAATCCTGCTCATCTTTTTTTTCTTTTTTTTCTCATCATCTCTTATAGCACAACAGTATTCCATAATAATCATATTCCATAACTTATTCAGTCATTCTCCTATTGATTGCCATCCTCATAATTTCCAATTCTTTGCCACCACAAATAAAAACTGCTATAAATATTTTTGCACATATAGTTCCTTTACTTATTTTTCCTTTTATCTCTTTGGGATACATACCCAGTAGTGATATTGCTGGGTCAAATAGCATGCACAATTTGATAGTCCTTTGGGCATAGCTCTAAATTGTTCTCCAGAATGGTTGGATCATTTCTATCAACAGTTCATTCGTGTCACTGTTTTTCCACATCCTCGTAATCAATTGTCATTTTCCTTTTTTGTCATATTAATCAATCTGATAAGTATGAAATGGTGCCTCAAAGTTATTTTAATGTGCATTTCTTTAGCTAACAGTATTTTTCCACATGACTAGATAGCTTTTTTTTTCTAATAGTTTCCTATTCATATAATTTAACCACTTATCAAGTGAGGAATGACTCTTATTTTTAAAATATTTGGCTGTTTCTATATCTTTGAGAAATGAGGTCTTTATCAGAGAAATTTGCTATGAATTTTTTAATATTACTTCATTTTCTATGGTATTATTTTTTAGCAAAATGTACTTTCAATTATCTCTCAAATTGGATCTATTTTAACTTTTGCTTTGTCTGAAATCATGGTTTCTACTCTTGCCTTTTTTTACTTCAATGGAAGCACAATAGACTCTATTCTAGTCTCAATTTTTTTTTCTCTTGCACATTTCATTCTGTTTCAAAATTGTGTCTTGTAAATAATATATTGTTGCATTTTAATTTCTAATGCATTTTGCTATCCTTGTACATTTTATAGATGAGTTCAACCCCTTCAAGTTTATAGTCAAGATTACTAATGATGGGATTTTTATAAACTTGCAATCCCACCATCCTATTTTATTATGTTTACTCTTATCTCCCTGTTTTTATCTGGCTTCTCCCCAAATGCATGTTTTGTTTTTCATCCCTGCTTCCCGTAATCTGCCCTCCTTTTTTATCATCTTCCTTCCTTTCTATTATGTTCTTCTCATACTTATCTGTTTAGTAGGACAGATTTTTATAGTCAACTGAATGTGTATATACATATATTATATATATATATATATTCTTCCCTCTTTGAACCAATGAGTGAGATTCAAGTATTGCTTTCCACCACCTTCTATTTTCCCCCTCCATTATAAAAGTTTTTCTTTGTGAACCTCTTCTGTATGAGATAATTTTTTCCATTTTTCTTCTCCCTTTCCCTCTTTCCCAGTGCATCTTTTTTCTCACCCCTTCATTTTTGAGATCATTCCAACATAATCAGTTCACACCTGTGCTCTCTCTCTATGCAGGCTCCTTCTAACTGCCTAAAAAAAATGATAATGTTCTTAGGAGTTGCAGGAATCATTTCCCCATATCAGAATATAAACAGTTTAACCTGAGTCCATTATAATTTCTGTTTCTTATCTTTTTTATATTTCTCTTGAGTCTTGTGTTTGAATGTCTAATTTTCTATTTAGCTCTGGTCTTATCAGAAATTTTTCAAAGTCCTCTATTACATTGCATGCCCAGTTCCTGCCTGACCACCAAGGATTATACTTTGTTTTGCTGGGTCAGTTATTCTTTGTTGTAGTTCTAACTTTTTTGCCTTCAGGAATATTATGTTCCAAGCCCTCTTCTCCTTGACAGTAGAAGCAGTTAAAACTTTTTGTGATCCTGACTGCTTTTACACAATATTTGAATAGTTTCTTTCTGGTTGCTTGCGATATTTTCTCTCTAACTTGAGAGATCTGCGATTTGGCTATAATATTTCTGGGAGTTTTCATTTGGGGATCTCTTTCAGGAAGGGATGTGTGGATTTTTTTCAGTTTCTTTTATTATCCTCTGGATATAATTAATTGCATGTAGTTTTCCTTTAAAATTCCTTGAAATATGTCTAGGCTTTTTAAAAAAGAATTCTGGATTTTAGGTAGATCAATAAATTCTTAAATTAATTCTCCTTTTCAGGTCAGTTGTTTTTCTGATGAAATATTTTACATTTTCTTTTATTTTTTCATTCTTTAGATTTTCTTTTATTGATGTGTCATGGAGTCATTAGCTTCCCTTTGTTCATTTTTTTTTATTTTCTATTAATTTACTTACTTTTAGTTTTCAAAATTCACTTCGACAAGGTTTTGAGTTTCAAATTTTCTCCCCATCTTTCCCCTCCACTCACCCCAAGACAGTGTGCATTCTGATTATCCCTTCCCCCAATCTGCCCTCCCTTCTATCACACCCCTCCCTTCTCTTATCCCCAATCATCTCTATTTTCTTGTAGGGCAAGAAAAATTTCCATACCCCTCCCCTTTGCCCCTACATCTTATTTCCTAGTTACATGTCACAATAACTTTTAACATTTGTTTTTAAAACATTGAGTTCCAACTTCTCTCCCATCCTTCCTCCCCAATCACTTCCACTGAGAAGCAAGCAATTTAATAAATGTTACACATGTGTCGTCATACAGAACACTTCCATAACAGTCACATTGTGAAGCACTAACTATATTTTCCCTCCATCCTATCCTGCCCTCCCATTTATTCTGTTCTCTCTTTTGACCCTATGCCACCTCAAATGTATTTTATTTCTAATTACCCCATCCTCTCATTTGCCCTCCCTTCTATCATCCCTCCATCACCCCCACTTAACCTCTTTCCTTCTACTTTCCTGTAGTGTAAGATAGGTTTTTGTACCAAATTGAGTGTGCCTGTTATTCCCTTCTCAAATCAAATCTGATGAGAGTAAGATTCGCTTTTTCCTTCTCACTTCTCCCCTCCTCCTCCCATTGAAAAAACATTTTTGTGTCTCTTTTATGTGACAGATAATTTATCCCATTCTATTTCTCCCATTTTCCCTCTCCCAATATATTTGCCTCTCACTTAATTTTATTTTTTTAGATATCATCCCTTCATATTGAATTCACCCTGTGCCCTATATGTATATATATATATATATATATATATACATATACATGCATATAATCCCTCCACCTACCCTAGAACTGAGAAAAATTTCAAGAGTTACAAATATTATCTTTCCATGTAGGAATATAAACAGTTCAACTTTAGTAAGTCCCTTATGATTTCTCTTTCTTATTTACCTTTTCATGCTTCTTTTGATTCTTGTGTTTGAAATTCAAATTTCTATTCAACTCGATCTTTTTATCAAGAATAAGCACTAGAAATCGCTCTGTTTCACTAAATGACCAATTTTTTCCCCTGAAGTATTATACTCAGTTTTGCTGGGTAGGTGATTCTTGGTTTGAATCCTAGTTCCTTTGACTTCTGAAGTATCATATTTTGAGCCCTTTTATCCCTTAATATAGAAGTTGCTAGATCTTGTGTTATCCTAATTGTATTTCCACAATACTTGAATTGTTTCTTTCTGGCTGCTTGCAACATTTTCTCCTTTACCTGGGAACTCTGGAATTTTGCTGCAATGTTCCCAGGAGATTTCCTTTTGGGATCTCTTTCAGGAAGTTATTGGTGGAGTCTTTCAATATTTATTTTACCCTCTGATTCTAGAGTATCAGGGCAGTTTTCCTTGATAATTTTTTTGAAATGTGATATCTAGGCTCTTTTTTTGGTCATGGCTTTCAGATAGTCCCAAAATTTTAAAATTGTCTCTCCTGGATCTATTTTCCAGGTCAGTTGTTTTTTCCAATGAGATATTTCACATTGTCTGATATTTTTTTTATTCCTTTGACTTTGTTTTATAATTTCTTGATTTTTCAGAGTCATTAGCTTTCATCTGCTTGATTCAAATCTTTAAGGAATTATTTTCTTCAGTGAGCTTTTGGATCTCCTTTTCCATCTGGCCAATTCTGCATTTTAGGGCATTCTTTTTTTCATTGACTTTTTGGATCTCTTTTGTCATTTTAGTTAGTCAGTTTTTTAAAGGATTATTTTCTTCAGCATTTTTGGGTCTTCTTTAGCAAGCAGTTGACTCATTTCTCATAAATTTCTTGCATCACTCTCAATTTTTGCTCTACTTCTCTTATTTGATTTTCAAAAAAATTTTTGAACTCTTCCATGGCCTGAGACCAATTCATATCTTTTCTTGGAGGTTTTGAATGGAGGAGCTTTCACTTTGTTGTCTTTTCTTTGCAAGTCTTCCTTATCACCAAAGTGAGATCCTGTAATCTGATTCTTTTGCCTGATTTTGTTCATTTTCCAAGACATTTACTTGACTTTTGAGCTCTTTGTCAAGGTAGATCTCTGCTTTCAGTGGGGGTGGAGAATGTACTGTCAGCCACTGGATTTTCCCACAATCTGTGGGCCTAGAGCCCCAGAAATAGTCACTGTCTTGGACCCTGATGCTGCTGTGACTGCTATAGGTTTCTCCACCCCTTTCCCCCTCTACTGCTCTGGGGCTAGGGTTGAACCACTCCATTCTTCTACACTGGTCCCACAGATTTTTTCCACTGACTTTCCAATTTGTCCTCAGAGCTTTGGGAACTGTTTGGGAACTGCCACAGGTGCAAGAGATTCAGTCTCCCCAAAGCTTGCTCAGGTCCTGTCTGGACCAGGGAGGCTCAAACTGGACTGCACCCTGTGTGGTGTGTTAGACACTGCCCAGTCGCCTTCTAGGCTGTTTTGGGCTGGAGATTTGCTTCACTCCATCATGCTGGTTCTACAGCTCCAGAATTTGTTTAGAGTCATTTTTAGGGCATTTGACTGCCTGGGGAGCCCTCTACCTCCCCCATAACCATGGGATGTTATTTTGATATCAAAAAAAGAGGCCAATTATCTACAGATTGATTATAGGTAGTAGTTTAATCAATCACAAATACTTAAAAATGGGGACAATCTTTTATTTGGGACAGTGGCCAGACAGTTTAGTAGATGCCAGCAAAGAACCCCTAAACCCCTGAGGTAATTATAGAAAATAGGCCAATGGCAGTGGGGCTACGGAGTGTATCATTACTGATTGGTGGCTATTTTTATTGTTTTGCTTAGTAATGAGCTTGCGTGTTAAGCCAGTGGTATGCACAAACAAGGTTATTTATTGATCATGTGGTCATGGGTCACAACACTTTCATTATGGCTTTCATAGATCACAGTATTTTAAGTTATGACTCAGTACCTAAATTATGATTCATTACCTAAGTTATGATCTTTAAACAGATCATCATGTTCCCGCTTCCACCTTTCACAAAGTCTTTTTTTTTTAATGACTTTTCACTTACTATTGTATTTTATGAATTTTCCCCAATTGAGACCCTACAGTCACATAAAGAAAAGACAAGACTTTTCAGAAAAGCCCCTAATGTTGGGAAAGATTGAGGCAAAAGAAGAAAAGGATGGTAGAGGATTAGATCATTAGGTGGTGTCCTGGAAGCAAGGAAAATAACCTAGGACAGACTCGAGGAGACGGTAGTGGAGAGAAAGGTCTGGTGAACTTTGGTCCATGAGTCACACATGGTCAGGCACAACTTAAAGGATAAACAAAAAATGCTCATTACCAATGAGAAAGCTTATTGTAAAAGCAAGCACCCTGAATATCAGAGAAAATACAGAGAAATAGAGATCAACAGACAGTGCTTCCAGCTGCCTGACATAAACAATACATACATCACAGATCAACAGAGAGATATCTGTTTGACCATACATCATATGTAGTTACCAGAAAGAAAAGTACCCACACATAGGTTTTCAAAGCTGGAGGGAGGGATAGTGGTCAGGAACTCAATCTGAACTGATGGAGTCTGAATGTAGATTGAAACATCCTTTTTTAAGAAACTATTTTTCTTTTCTTTTCATCTCTGCTTTCTTTTGCAATGTAGAAATATGTTTTGTATGACATACATGTATATTCTATATTAATTTACTTGCTTTCTCAAAGAGGAGTGAGGGGAGAGAAAGAATTTGGAACTCAAAAGTTTTTAAAAATGAATGTTAAAATTTTTACATGTAATTGAAAAAATATTAAAAATTTTTATGTAAACCATCATATATCTTTTTCAGAGTTTATTGTTTAATATTTATTAGCATATCTCATATATGCATATGCATGTATATCTCTTTAAACCCATGATTATGTATACATATGCATATATGTACACATGTATACATACATACACATAGGTATATTTTAGTAAGTATTTACTATATATTTATATAAAGATTTATATATACATTTGTACAGACACATATACTCACAAATTCGTAAGTGTCATGGGGTTCTGGAAACTCTCTCAAGATTCCTTTTGGGGAGATATTTTATGTGTGTTCATTTAAAAATAAAAATATGAAGTTACCAAAGAATTTGAATCTTGGTGGTAGGGTTTCAATAAAGTTACATTTGCAATAGCATATTGAAAATTAAATACTTTTGATAATTTAACTTGTAGTGATTTAATAACATAATCACAAATTTTGAACTGTAAAATATAACTTTTAAATAAATCAATTAATGCATTTTTGGAGCAATATAACATTGAACTCAATTTTCCTGTGCCTATATTTTTCTATAATTTTAAATTAAATTCCTTCAGAAACTTTTTTAAATTGTGAAGGGTACTAATTAATACATTAAGTCAGGAACCCAAGTGACCTATGTAACTAATTTACTGTCTCTGCCATGATACCAGTTTAGGTGATAGGTGAATACAACTACAAGTGTATTGAAAATCTATCATTGAGAGGTTCAAAATTGTTTCTTTCCTTAAAATTCGCATTGTCTGATGAGGAAGGCAGAAAAGTTGATATCAGCATCCACCATGAAGTCCTTCTAATCCATGGTAATGAGACCCTCTTGAATTAGATTCATGTTGGATCCATCTTTAAGGAACTTCTGCTTTAGAGAAAACTGCTATAGATAAGTCCCAATGTGCTATTAATCTGGATTTAAGAGAAAAGAACTGAAAAAAAACTGATCTCATAGAAATTCAGTTTAGGAATGAAAATTCCAGTAGTTTACTTTCTTGCTCTAATATACTGGATGAGAAAATTATGCTGACTAATGTTTACTGAGTTTAGCCTTCCATAGAGCTCACTGTAAATATCTCAGAGCATTCTTTGGGTATCAAAGTGCCCTATAAAGGAAGATTGCATCTTGGCATTTTATTGGTCACATAGCATTAAAAGTCAAATTTTAAAAGAAAAACATAAATGAATGAATAAGCCATATTACTGTAAAGCACAGTGGTAATAACTGAAATTTTTTTCAACGAAAGCTTGTTGTATTCATCCTTCCTTGCTGAAGAAGACTGTGCCATCAGAGAAATGATGACATGACTTGCACTTGACTTTGTTTTAAGTGAGGGAGGGCTGTGCAAGGTCACCAGCTTCATTTACCCTACAGAGCCATCTGAATCCAGTGACTAGACATTCATATAGCACAGAGAGATGGCTTTGACACCAGACAATATTTTACTATAAATATCAGCAAATCTGCAGATATCCATTGATAGAAAAATTTTTCCCCAAGAGAGGCCTACTTGAAATAAAACCCCAAGCCCTATAAAATAACAATAGCAGCACAACAATTGCCATTATAAAGTTCACAAGAGCTTTATGAACATTATTCTAGTAGTAAAAAGCTAATAGTAGTAAAGGCAGCAGTAGCAGTAATAGTAGTAGTAGTAGTGGTAGTAGAATAGTAGTAGTGCCAGGGAGTAGTTTAAGTATAAAAGATAGAGACCCAGAGTGGAATCAGGAAGAACTGAATTTCAATGTCTTTGATACTTTGGGGAAGTCATTTAAAAAGTCTTAGCCATAATATTTTTCTTCATCTGTAACATGGGAATAATAGCTATATTTTTCTCATAGAGTAGTGGTAAGGATCGAAAACTCTAACAGACAAAAACAGCCAAACATTTAAGGTTCTTTGCAAACCTTCAAGAGATTTATAATTGTTAGCTATTGTTATCTTTACATATGAAGAAAATGATGTTCAAAGTTTAAGTGACTTGTCCATGATTCTTCAGCTAGCCATTCTCAGAATTTGGAGTTGAAATGATTTCTTCCTGATTCCAAATCCATCACCTTTGCTACACTGCCTTCTATCAAATCACTGGACAGAAAGTCAAGTTTTATCACCCAGCAAAACACACACACACACTCACACGCATGTATGTATGTATGTATGTATATACACACAAATGCACATAGATGCACACACACACTTATGTGTGTGTGTGCATCTATGTGAGTGTCTCACTAAATGTTACAGTTGATTCTACTAAAATTAGAATTCAGTTAGCAATGGGACTCTAATTTTAGTAGAATCCACTGCAAAATTTAATTTAATTTTGTGTGTGTATGTGTATATTTTAAGGTCCTCTCTATAATGAAATGTTTGTAGGAATTGTGAGTGGTCAGTGATGGAAGAGAAAAAGCTAGGGGGTTGATTTATTCCCTTCCCTCCATGCTCCACCTGCCCTTTCAAGGTTATAGTTTGCATTCCCACTAATCTCCCCCAGCATCTAGCTGGCAATCCTATCGGTAAGACTTTCTCTGTTGTGGTCTAGCTCAGCTTCACCCCATGAGGAAAAAACAACAAGAACAACAAGGGAAAACAGGCTCAGTGTCTTTGAATTAAAGTACTAAAAAAAGAAGCCAAGGATGTTTTCTTGTAATCCTATACTTCATTTTATAAAAATGTCCCCTTTAATCATGGCTCCTAGGCTTTTCACCCTCACTTCAAAGAGCTTTCATACAGCAAGTACCAGAATAATTGTTTTTCTGGCCTGTAGGCCAATGGAAGGAACCTGGCACAGACAGCCCTCATTACCCCTCACCACTCTGGTTAACCCCATTCAAAGATCCTAGAAAAACCACAGCAAATCCGCTGAGCCAATTGGTGTCAAGCTCACGGGTTCAGTATCGTACTTTCCCACTGTAGGGCAAAATCTCAGTTTGGAAGTGTTGTGTGTATTTGTTGGTTTGAATAAAAACAAAATTCAGATAAATGATAATTGAATCCATTTCAAAATCTATAGTCTCCATGTGAAAAGGGACAAGGGACTTGGAAGCCCCACCTCCAGGATTTTTAA
This sequence comes from Potorous gilbertii, assembly GCA_028658325.1. Lineage (NCBI taxonomy): Eukaryota > Metazoa > Chordata > Mammalia > Diprotodontia > Potoroidae > Potorous > Potorous gilbertii. The sequence continues at coordinate 499,613,231 of CM053771.1, read as the reverse complement.
TAAGAAATCTTTGAATTCTTCCATTCTCAAACAAACCTTGAGATTCTTCAAGACCAAATTTGCTCCATTAAATCAATTTAAATTCTGATACCAAAAAAAAATTTCAATATTTAGGCCACAGAAAGGGATTTCCTTTGATAATGACCCTTCCAAAACCACAGGTCTCATCGAATGAACTCTTCCTAGTAAGGCAGTTAAAATGCAGATTTCCCACAGAACATGTAATACCTTTTCTGACTTTTCAAATATAGTATGAGTATCTAAAAAATGGAAATACAGTTTTAGGGTTGGTCAGAATGATTAAACCAAAGGGCATGATCCTCCTACTTAAAAATAACTTTTAAATGATGTTTCATATAGCCAGAATTCAGCTACTGCCCTAACCTGTCCTGTTTGGAAGTTAGCCAAGATCAGGAAAAATAATGAAAACATTTTTGGACAGTCAAAATCTTTGCTTCAAAGTCCATAATTCTTGCTTAAATGCATTTTGCTCATTGAGAAATCTACCAGGTTTTCATAGGATTCCTTTCCTTGTATTTTACTCGTAGGTCAAAAAAGATTTGCTCTCTGGCTTCCAAGTTCACAGAATATTAAAAACAACACATTAGAATCCAGGACAGAGATAATTAAGGACAAAGATAATGAAAACAATAAAAGCAACTTACACCCTGATAGTACATGACGAGATGAACAGTATAGCAAGGAAGACCCAGAATTCAGAAAGCGTAGTAATCTTAGCACATTTGATTAAATGGTGAGGAACACAACACATTTTTAACAAATCTTGGAATTTCCAATGTGCTTAAAAATGCCTGATCTGAGTCATTAAGAAAGGGCTAAATGGTTTAACTGTACATTTTTTCTTTAAATTAATTTTTTAATTTTAGTTTTCAACATTCACCTCCATAAGCTTTTGAGTTTTAAATTTTCTCTGCCTCTTTTCCCTTCATCCTCCCTAAGACCATGTGCAGTCTGATAAAACCTCTGCATATATATTCTTATCAAACATATTTTCACATTAGCCATGGTGTAAAGAAAAATTTGAATGAATGGGAGAAACCATGAGAAAGATAAAAGAACAAACAAAAAAAGAGAGCAAATAGCATGATTTGATCTGCATTCATACTCCATAGTTCTTTCTCTGAATATGGACAGCATTTTCCATCATGGATCTTTTGGAGTTATCTCAGATTCCTGCATTGATGAGAAGAGCTGTCTATCAAAGTTAGTCATTGTACAATATAGCTATTACTGTGTACAGTGTTCTCTTTTTTCTGCTCATTTCACTAAGCATCAGTTCATATAAGTCTTTCCATATTTTTCTGAAGTCTGCCTGCTCATCATTTCTTATAGCACAATAGTATTTCATTACATTCATATACCACAAGTTGTTCAGTTATTCCCCCGTTGATGGGCATCTCCTCAAATTCCAAATTTTGGCCATCACTAAAAGAGCTTCTATGAATATTTTTGCATATGTGAGTCCTTTTCCTATTTTTATGATCTCTTTAGGATATAACCCTAGAAGTAGTATTGCTGAGTCAAAGGATATACACATTTTCATAGCACTTTAGGCATAGGTACTATTTTTTCCCAATTACCACTTATTAAAGACTTCTATACGTAAGATGTTGCACTAAATTCCTGGAATACAGACAGAATGAAAAGAAATTCCTGTCCTGAGGAGCAAGGAACTTACAATTTACTGGCAGCACTAGTTTGAAATGAATTAGGGGTTGATCACTAAAAACAATCCCCCATCCACCTTTCTAGTCTTGCTATAGTTCAATTTCCAGCACAGACTCTTCCATCCAGTGACATAAGCTTCCTCTCTGTAGCACCAATAAGACATTCCATCTCTTATTTCTGGACATTTTCTCTGGCTGCTCCCCATGCCTAGAACTCCGTTCCTCCCTATTGCTGACTTCTGTTTTCCCTGACATCCTTTAAGTCTCAACCAAAATCCCACCTTCTACAAGTAGCCTTTCCCAACCCTTCTTAATTCTACTACCTTCCCTCTTGTAATAATTTTATATATTTTTTCTGTACATAGAAATATATGTATATTTTTTCTATATGTTTAAGGTTACCCATTTGTTTGGTGACTCCTCCATGGAACTTGTTTTCTGATTTCATGACTTTGTGATTGGCCAAGAGATGACTGAAGAGTGAAAGTGGTTTCTGTTTAGAATTTGGGTGCCTTAAATACCAGTTCTTACGAACTCAGGTTGACTATTGCTCAATAAGTCATTAGCCAGAGCTTGTGTAATTTATACAGGCAGCTGTGGTAAAGTTTATAAAACTCTCCATCTCTATCACCTCATCATACTTCTTTTGATACAAAAGCAGTGCCCTAGTGGTGTTAGGAAGACCTTTGTTCAAATCAGACTTCAGACATTCACTAGCTCTGTTACCTTGGGAAAATGATTTACTTTCTTTAAGCTATAAAATGAATGATGGGCAGCTAGTGGAGCACTGGGCCTGAAATCAGGAAGATTCATCTTACTGAGTTCAAATCTGGCCTCAGACACTTACTAGTAGTGTGACCCTGTACAAGTCACTTACCACTGTTTTCCTCTGCTTTCTCATCTATAAAATGAGCTGGAGAAGGAAATGGAAAATCACTCCAATATGTTTGCCAAGAAAATTCCAAATAGGTTCCCAAAGAGCCAGATATGACTGAAATGACTCAACACCACTATGAAGGATATTTATAGGCCCTGTCTCCAAGGTAGTTGTGAGTATGGAACAAGGAGAACTATGTAAAGTGCTTAAATCTTAAATCCCATATCACTATCAGCTGTCTTTATCCCTAGTAAAGGTTAAGTTTATGTCTTTCAGGAGCCAAAGTTAGAGCTTTCCTTAGAACCCTGACCCTGTGAACCTTCTTGCTTATCGTGTACTTACTACCTTCTTTATTTGTTTTGAGGGCATGAAGCAAGACCTGCCTTCTGAATTGGCCTGCCAAGATGAAGACGTAACATGAAATAATACTGCCCTATGTGACGACTTTTCATTCTTCTTGATTTGGCTCCTACCGGTTGGTTCCAATATCATAATGAATGACTATTATTTTTGTGCCCTGAGGTCTTGAAAACTTACGAGCACACTAAAAAACAATCTTTGAGTCTGATGAAACGGGCTACAAAGAAACAGGATCTCCCTCTTCTTAGACCCAGACTGCAGAGGGTTTCTGAATCTGAAAACAGTGGAGTGATGAGCATTGCAAAGAAAAGCCTTCTGATAAGGGTTGGCATTAGCTCATGGGCAAGTCTGAGAATCCAGAGAAAGGAAATTTTTTATTCAAAATAATCAGAATTTTCCTTTTATGGTTACCTACACAGAAAGCAAAGGCTTTGGATCTATCTCACTCTTCCCTCCCTCTTTGGCATGGATAGTCATGATTTACATCTTCTGTCCTGGGTTCTGTCCTATATTTTTTTAATGGGACTAAAAAGAAATTAGGTGCAGGCAAAATATAAAAAAAAAAGAAGATAAAAAGACAAAGAATGTCCCCTAAAATCTTGGCATACCTTAGGCAAGATTTGAAAATTATATTTTACTACAAATTCACAGGTTCTCCATAGGCTAGAGTCTTCAAGTCTTACTTATCCTAATTGTAAGTGACTACCCATATACTGGGGTAGCTAGGTGGCTAGAGGCCAGGGCCTGGGATCAGGAAGACTGCTCTTCCTGAGTTCAAATCTGACTTCAGATACTTAATAGTTATGTGGCCAGTCACATAACTGCCTAAGTTTCCTCCTGAGCTAGAGAAGGAAATAGTAAACTACTGTATTATCTCTGCCAAGAAAATCCCCAAAGGGGTCACAAACATTTGAACATGGCTGAAAAGCAACTAAACAATAACTTCTGTACTATAGTGCCTGTCATATTTTAGCACTGTACATAAGCACATTTCTAAAAAGTAATATAATATGCAATATATAATATATATAAAATATAATATAATAAGGTTTCTTATGATGGCTCCCCTGTATCTTGTGCTCTAGGTAACTGCCAAATCTCTTTAATCCTTTTCTGTTTTCTGTAATATTCAGAAAATTAAGGAATGTTTAAGGAGGAGGCCCAGAGGCTAACCTCTTGCTCTTTGTTTTTCAGCTATGTATGGTGGGAAAGCTAGGTTTATAATCCTTGCTTTACCACAACCTCTGTGTGATACTTTGGGCAAGTTTCATCAATGTTCTCCCTGTAAAAAGACAAAGAAATAGCAATCACTGAAATTTCCATACTATGCCCCACCCCACAGTAGAGGTCACTACTGTGTCTACCAAAGTGCTTGCTCCTTCTTGATCAGGAAGCTGGTTCCAGGAACCCTTATTAACTTCATACTGGTATACTTTCTTCCTATGATAGTCTTAGAATTTAAGATTCACATGGTCTTCAGATGTGTTTGTTGCTTTAATTTGTTCCCAGTAGAGAAGTTTATATGTTTGTGCTTAATTAAATCATAGAAATACAGAATTCTGGGATCATGCCCCATAATGGAGAGGGCTTAACTTCAGATTGGCATGAGCCTGTCTTTCCATGTCTTTGTTCTTGGATCTTTGCCTTTCCTCTACATCTCTGGTTTTATGTGGGAGACTAATGCTGATTCATGATGGGGGAAAGGGGAGATTAGAAGCTGGTGGATAGTTGAACTCCCAGGTGTAAAGGGAAAATGTATTTTCACTGCTATGGCTGGTTCACAGGGTGACTCAGGGAAGGAAAGAAAGAAAGAGGCATGTGCTAAGCACCTATTATGTGACAGTCACTAGGCTAAGCATTTTACAAAGATAATCTCACTGGATCTTCACAATAACCCCTGGAGGAAAGTGGTCTTATGATCCCCATTTTAGAGATGAGGAAACTGAGGCAAGAGAGGTGATGTGATTTGCCCAGGGCCACACAGCTAGTAATATACTATTCTATATCCCCTACCATCTGCTAGGCACTGTGCTAATGCTTTACAGTTACTATCTCATTTGATCATCACGGCTCTCTTATTCCTATTTTTAGAGATAAGAAAACCAAGTCCAAGAGGTTAAGCAACTTGCTCAGGATCACACAACTGGTAAATGTCTGAGACTGGATTTAAAGTCAGGTCTTCCTGACTCTAGGCTGTGGGCTGTCACTGTGCTGCTACCTAGCTGCTACAGGGGTTTCGAAACTCTTCTGTAATTTCTCACTTAGCCAGCAAGGAGCCTAATGATCTGTTAGAAAGTCCTACCTTGGGTACATACTGGTTAAGTCCACGTTCCTTACCCTCACAGTGTGTTAGACGATCATCTATGACTATAAATTTCAGAACAGCTGATACTCTCCAATGGCTAAGAGGATTTCCTCAACTGCAGTCCCCAAGATTAATGAAATCATAATTCCCAAAATGTTTCAGTCACTGTGCTAAGTACTTTCACTACTTAGTGAAAACCAAACCATCCTGTCCTTAAGAAACTTCCATAGCTCACTGAAATTTTAAAATATTTCCAATATGTATTATATAATTCATGAAAAATAATAGTGCCTATGTCTACCTGATATAAGTTCTTATTCTGAGACTCATTTTTGTGAATCTTTTAATTCTTGGTACTATTTGAATGCCTACTTATTAAACCACATCTGTATGTTGAGCAATATAAAATGATGAATTTTCTACTGTAGGGCAAAGCAAGTACCCTCCAGTGCCTCTAGTATGAGCAATTTGCAATTATTCATGTGTGAGTTGCCTTTCTGTACAATTCATTTCCTCATTATCATATATGAGGCTAGTACTTTGTGCCAAGAGGACATTATATAAAACGAGTCATCTGCAAACACCCAGCTCTTTATATGGTTTTCATGGTTCTCTGCTCCCTTTCATCCCCCAAAGGAACAAGTTGAAGCCAGTCTAGACAGATGTAGATATAGGTAACCTTGCTATTCCAGCTACAATACCAACTCCCTACAGTTTTAGAGGAACATCATCTCTGAATTGTGGATGGCAATAAAAACAATCAAAATAATAAAATTACAGGAGAAATGTATTCTTTTCACATGGGAGGCACATGCTTATTAATTTAACATATCAGGTAACTAATTATAAGTGTATTGAATTGTACACAGTGGAAATTTATACCTGAAAAGCTGAAATTGAAATTTAATAAATCCAAATCTTATTTTAAATGTGCTAGAACAGCCTATCACTTAATTGAAAATTATGATGAATCTATTTTTTAAAATTTATTGTAAATGTTTTATAAGAATACTAGACTTGGAGACAGGGGTCTTTGGGCTCAAATTCTAGTCCTGACCCTTATTAGTTTGTATGTCTTTGAATAGGCATCTCCCTAAATCTTAACTGCCTCATCTGGAAAATAAGGATATTAAAGGGCACCTACCTCTTATCATTGTTGTAAGGAGTTTTGTAAACCTTAAGTGCACTGTATAAATGTGATTTTTGCTGTTGTACGCTCACGTACAATAGTGAGTCTTAACAGACTACACCTTTGTGGACTAGAGTTCAAATACATCAATTGGTCTGTGATCTCATGGACATAATTAGTCTCTCCAGTGATGCAGATCACAATCCATCCATGCTTGCCCATCTTTCCAAACCTTGTCTATATTGCCCCGTAAATTCACCAAAGTCTATCCAATGTGTTGGGCACTTTTATCATACCATATTGCCATGGGGTGGCTCTCAAGGGATCATATCAATGGAATATTTGTTATCTCTTATTCTTTCTATTTGAAAAGCCCATCAATTTTATTTTGACCAAACCTTTATCCGATGGCTTTTCACATTGCCTCTTTTAATGCCCCAAACCAGTATCCATCCCTCTTTTGATTTTGATCAACTTTTTGATCAACATACTTTCAGGATATATTATTGTATGACTCATAGTCATATGTTACTGGATATGTTAGGTAAAATCCCTAAAAAGTAGGGAAAAGTATGGGTTATCAAAAGAACTTTGTAATTTCCAAAAAGTAACCCAGCCTCCCCTCCCCTCCACCTTTTCAATTCTGAGAATGGATCGTTGTCTACTTTCAGTGTCTTCCTGATATATGTATTCATGGAAGCATTCTAGTATTTGTTTACCCAATTGCATTTTAAATCTGGACAACATGCACTTTTTAACCACTTAATATTTTCAAATGAAGGGAATTAGATAAAATTCTCTTGAGTCTTTGTGGGTAGCATTTGAGAAACTATGCAATATCCAAAGTTTGATGCAAATGACACAATGACACCTATAAAATGGAACATCTGGTGAACCTCTACCATAAATAGGGAATTTATTCTGGAATTAGACATTGTACATGATCTCCTCCAAGATGATGGAGGATAGTTTTGGTGAGAAATGACTCCCTGTTTTATGCTTTACTTAATATTCATAATCAGGAACTAATGAAACAAATCTATCTTTGTTTTAAGGAATATTATCTGATTCCTTCACAGGCACAACAGACCCTTTGTTGAGGAGAGTTTTTAAAACTACTTCATTTTGTCAATTTAAGATTCTTGATTGAGTATGGTTTAACCCACTTTGAAAAAAAATATCCCAGTTAAGATACTTAGGTTAAATTTTAAATAAAACTTACATATGATAATCTAAATGATTAAGTTAAGCATTTGCTTACTAATTAATTCCAAAATATTGGAACATTTGGACATTTAATATCCATCTTGATGAACTATTATAGATTTTCCCTGCTTCTATTTCCTCATCACATTGATTTCTTTGACTACTGTTGCTGTTACCATCCATAGCCAGAACATATATAACCTTCCTGTTAAAAGACATTTTTTTTATAAGAGAAGGAGGAGAGTTTTTGGACAAATTTTGTTTTGTAGTTTGTATTCCCCCAACTCCCGTCAGTGTGGAATAGTCCAGATGTGCAAATACCTTCCATAAATGTGAACTGGTAACTCACTAAGAAATATTGATAAAAGGTGTTAAGCATTGATTACTATCTCATAAATGCTTTATCCCTGATGACAGTTTAGAAATTGAAAGACATTTTAAAATGGAGAGTTTTTAAAGAGGTACCATGAACCCATAGTAATTTATTTGGAGATTAGGACTAAATGATTACTCCTAAATGACCTCTAGCACCTATCCTCCTTCGGCTTTGGAAATTATTGTCAAACTGTATGATTTTACATTAGGTTTGTTTCTCCTTTTTAAAATTCTACTTTCTGAGGGTCAATATTAGCAAAAAGAGGGAAGGGAACAGAGTGTAATCTAGATGATGTGAAAACAAAATATACCAATTAAAAACCTATTTCCTTTAAAAAAGAAAATATTGGACCAAATGACCACTAATGTCCTTTTTAGTTATACATCCTATGAGGTTATATTAAAAATTATATCCAAACAGCAGAATTACCATCAGAGAAAAAAAAAATCTTTCTAGATATTTGCTAAGCAAATTTTGGTGAAGATTGAATGAGATAACATACAAAATATTTAATATATTTAAAACACAATATCAATGGAAAGGATGCAAATAAGGAGGAAATTTAAAAAAATAAATGAAAGAGTAAATAGTTGCATAAAATGAAACTGAAAGTAACTCAGAAAGGGATAGAGATAAGCAGGTCAATGTTGTTGTAATCAACTTAAATTTTATACATCCCCCACACATGAACACTGAATAGTATGTTACAGTTCAAAATTTCAGATCATGTTGACTTCTGTTCTCTGTTTATTGAAATATTTTCTCATTTTATTATTCCCATTTTGAAAATGAGAAAGTTGAGATTGAGTAAGGTTCAAAGACTTCCCCAGTGTCGTAACATATATGTTTGAGGAAAGATCCCAATGGAAATCTTCCTGACTCCAAGTTCTATGTTGTAAAATACGATCTAGCAGTATTAACAATAATTTATATCTATATGTTCCTTATGGTTTTAAAATAATACAGAATCAATATTTAGAACAGGGGTGGGGAACCTGAAGCCTCAAGGTTGCACATCACCTTCTACATCCTTGATGTGACCTTTTGACTAAGTCTAAGTTTTACAGAACAAATCCTTTTATTAAGGGTATTTGTTCTGTGAAGTTAGGATTCAGTCAAAGGGCCACATTTGAGGACCTAGAGACCCTCAAGGTCACAGGTTCCTGATCACTGATTTAGAACTTGGAAGAATGTTCAAAGTCAATTAATCTGGCCTTGTCATTTCAGAGATGCTATGAAAGCTAAATAGCGGATGTAGGTCCTCTTAGGACCTAATTTAAGTCCTCTAATGTATATCCAGGACTGCTTGCCCCATGCTATGTATACTGCCTTCACCTAAAAAAAAGTATTGTTCTGTAGGCTAAGTATGGTTCCTATTTTATTGATATAGGAATCAAAGCTCAGAAAAATTAAATGACTTGTTTGTGGACAAGAATGAGAATGAACCTACAATTAAGCCTATGTTTCTCTGACATCTAGTTCAATACTTCTTCCCCTTTACCATAATATAGTCTTATTTGTAAGAAATGTCATGAAATATATTGAAATTATTATGTATGACAGAAAAAGCAGGTGGGGCAATACAAAGACAGGATGAATAAGTGTGGAAAAACTTATATGAACTGATGCGAAGTAATCAGAGCCAAGAAAACAATATGCAAAATTATAGCAATGAAATCAATCATACTATAATATAATATGCTGTGATGAAATATATGATGTAATAATGAGATAAACTATCATTAAAGTATAAACATAAAGAATATATATGTAGCTAAAATTAACAGTAAGGTAATAAAATATACAATGATTATAACAATGATTAAAACAACCACAAAACAATCAAAAATTATTTTTTCAAAATTACAGGTAATAAGCTTGTCTACAAAGCAGTTACAATAAGACAACCCCCACTCTTTTGCAAAGATCATTTATTTAAGGTATTAATCAGTTTTACTTAATTTTTCCTCTTTTTTCTTCTTTTCTTTCTTGTTGCTACAGTCATGGTTCTCAAACTCTATTGAATTCTAAGAGCTATATGGATAGATAAGCAAATCAATGAAACTGAATGAAAAAATATATTTTTACATTCTCTAAAGTTTGATTTCTTTTATCATTCTATTTATTTCATTTTGTGTATTCACAAACGTTATTCTGAGGATTACAGAGGTTGCATAAATTTCTAGAGTTGTTTGTGACACAAAAATTTAAGAATGTCTTTTAATATAAGGGGTAACTCTCAAGGAAAGGAAGAGGGAGGGGACCAGAGTGTAATCTAGATGATATGAAAACAAATATACCAATTAAAAAACTATTTCTTTAAAAAAAAATCAGACCAAATGACCACTAACGCCCTTTTTAGCTATGCATACTATGAAGTTATAAAAATCAGTGATATTTCAACAGGCAGAATAAACATTCACCATCAGCCTACTCCAGGAAGCTGTATCACTTCCCCCAAAGGCTTCTTTGTTACCTCATCATGGTGTGGATTTGACCCTGGGTTAATGACAGGGATTCCACTGGCATAAAAGCTCTTATCCAGAGGTATAATAAATGATGCTTTTCAATTATACTGAATTGTATTTGAAAAGATTTTAGCCTAGCACAGTGACACACTATTTGTTTACTGTCTGAAGAGCAGTCTAGTCATATTTGAAGAGTCTCTTCAATAGATTGACCCTAGGAGGAAGAATTTTTGGTCCACAATTCCCAAATCTATTACTGAAGCCACAGAGGGGACACAAGGTGCATCAGTGGATGGAAGACTCATTACTGATCAAAGCACAGAACCTTATATAATTGGATTTTGTGAGAGGGGAGGAAAATATGTTATAGGTATATTGGTGATGATCTAGTCCAATACCTTCTTTTCACAGGTGATGAAACTAAGGGCTAGACTTGTTAAATGGTCTTCCAAAGCCGCACAGCTAATAAGTAGAATATTGATGTTTAGCAGTCAAAACTAATTCACTTTCCACCTTTCTACCTCATTCATTTTTGGAAATATTATTCCTCCTTTCATATTCATTAGTTCAGTCAAATTTGCCTTCCTTGTGAATTACATTCTATCTCTTCTTTCCTTGTCTTTACACAGCTTGTCCTCTGAGTGTACAATATATTCTCTCCTTACCTCTTCCTCTGAGAATCTCTAATTTTATTCAGTACACAGATCAAGGGTCACCAACCTCATGAGGTATCCTCAATCCCTCTACAAAAAGTTGCTTTAAATTTATTTTCTATGTTCTTATTTTGTACACCCATATGTATGTGAGCACACACACACACACACACACACACACGCACACTTTGTCTCCCTCGGCAGATTCATAGCTTCTTGAAGACAAGAAAGATTTTATTTTTGCTCCATTCCCATAGCCTAATAGTGTCAGACATGGTAAGTATTACAAATGTGTCAGAAGACCGTTAGTTGCTCCCATAATGATTCTGGGGTTCTAGACTACATTTGAGTATGATTGTCCAGATCACAATGCTTGTTGTTACATGGCTATCCAGCAGATAGAACGCAATCAGAGTATGACATAAAAACCTCTACCACTACTGGCCTTGAATTCAATTCTGTCCATGCAATACATATACACACATATGTATATATGTATATGTGTGTGTGTATATCTATATATCATCCTCCCTAAATGATTAGTGTTTCTAAAAGTTCCATTCCTTCTAGCTTATTTTTTCTAAACCTATACCCAAATGACATCTCAAAAAATGTGCTTGATAATCTCATGGTTAATCGACACAAGTGTGAAAATCAATCACCCTGGTCTTTTGTTCTTTGGAATTAAGGGATTGGACCATTTTTTCCTTAACAAAACAGATAATTCAATCTTTTCCATGTACACATTACACCAGAAAAATCTACAATTCAAAATTCTTTTTAGCATAGTCATGGGGGCAGGACCAGGCTCTTTGCCTGGAATGTAAGCAAATACTGTTGCCTTGCTTTTGCTCCTTGACAGTGATTTTCAGTGAGATGGGCTGTGGGGGTGGGGGTAGGAGGGTTAGCCTGTGTTTGTTCACAGTGTGGACTTCATTGGAATGATCTTTTTTTCACAAATATAATGACAGGATCTGGCTGACAGGGAGTACACATAGTAGGAACTTTAATAATGATGGTGAATTAATTACATTATATTCTGAAAAGAAACTCATAAAAATGATGAAAATAAAGTAAATAAATTAAGAAAACAGTAACAATAAATGCTTCATTCTATATAATATGCATGCAACTTTGCTATATATGATAGTGTTTGATAGAGGACAGACTCCGCTATAAGAAGGCTACTAGGAGAGGGGGTTAAGTCAGTGAAGAATCAAAAAGAACTCTATAAAGCATCAGAGGAAGTATAGTCCTTCAGATACGCCCCCTCCTACAACCTACCTCCCATTGGCAGAGGTTCTTAACCTTTCTTGAATCATGGACTTCTTTGGCAGTCTATGAAAGCCCATCACTCTCAGAATAATTTTTAAATGCAAAAAATAAAATGCAAAGAACACAGAATATATTTAAATAAAATTATTAAAATGTTTTAAAATAAGCTTTAGGACCTTGGATTAAAACCCACTGAGAGCAATATTTATGTAGGAAAATGTGGGTTCAAAACTTGGTTCTCATGCTACTTTTTTGAGCATCTGCAAATAATTTTATCTTTTTCAACTTAAATTTCCTAATCTGTAAAATGGATGTGGTAATCTTTGTATCACCTTGGATGGAGATAAGATGTAAATGCTAAACATTGATATAGGTGCCATTTATTCTTCCCCCATTGCATCAGACATATTATAGTGAGGCTCTTCTAATGCTGTAGTTTAAAACAACTTTCAGTAAAGATTTCAAATTACTTCCTAGTATGGCTTCTTTTATAATCCTTTAAAAAGGACAGTTGTATAATTGTTGCTCATTTCTTACAGCTTTCAAAAATAAATTGCACATTTTTTAAAGTAATATAGTATAAATGGAAAAAATGTTGATCTATGAATAAGAATACCTAGGTTCTAGTTCTATATTTGGCCATTAGGTCTCGTATCTCAAATATATGTTTTCAAAAAATCTTCACACAATCTCTAACAATACAAAGCATTTTCCATTGATAAATGGTCAAAGTAGCCATGCAATCTTAGAGAAATCCTACAATCCAACAAATCCTCACTTTTCTCACTTTCTAAATAGTGGTGACATTCTATGTCATCAAGGGTTATGTGGAACAAATATATCTATAGCTAGAAGATATTACAGATTATTTAGTTTCACAAGCTCATTTTAGAAAAGAAACTAAGGCAGAGAAAGACTATGCAGGATCATTCAGGGTCACACTGGTAAAGGGATGCTCACCTAGGATTTGAAACCAGATCTACTGACTTTATAGTCAGCGATCGTTTCATTACATCTCTCACCCTGTAAACTAGGAAGCCATCTGCACATGGCATGCATTCTTATCCCTTAAGGTAGATGCCAAGATAATGACAGGGCAAGAACTGGAAACCCAACTTGGTTGCCAGTTTTTCAACTTTCTCCCCTGGATGAAGTTTTCTCTCTAGAGTGAATGATACAGTTTAAAAGCTATTCAACCATTCCTCTAAGTAGCTATAAGCTGCTGACACTACATGATGATTTTGATAAAAGAAAGAGTCCCCAAAACCTGAACATATGTCTTCTTCCTGGTTACAAGAAAAATTTTTGCTAATGTGAATCTTTCAGTAAATTCACAATGTTTTACACAGAGTAAAGTTACTGCCTGATGGAGCTTGGCGTGTTTGCCTTGAATGTGATTTTCAAATCTCTCAGGGTAACGTGTTCTTTACAAGGTCAAACTGACATGCTCAAAGCTGCCTGAATGAGTAATGGAGAAAGCCACGGAGGCTCTGTGCAGATCCCTCAATGCGGCATGCCAGACTTGACATTGGAACGCAAAACAAAATCTGTCTCTGATTAGATGCAATTAAAATGTTTTATTTGTGTCAGCTAGGCACACAATGTCCCCCAACTATGTTATCTTAGAATCAGTGGAACTTTCACAGTTCATATTATAAAACTTAGAATATAAAAGGTAAGTCTCTACAATCCTCAGTATATGTATTTTAAAATCTTGAAAGGTCATGAAAATTCAGTGACTAAATCTCTGCACTAAACAGATAGCTGATCATACTTGCTCTGGGGACAGCATTTATGTTGTCAGTGTTAGAAAAAAAAAATTCTATCCAATGCCTTCTAAATGGTGATGACATGGTGAGCATGTGATGTTTGTCTGAGTCTGTCCTTCATTAAGGATTGAATTCTTATTACACTATAATTATCAAGGTGGCCTAGTGGATATGGCCTTGGGCCTGGAGTAGAAAGTTCTTGTTGGTGGTGGTGGGCAGTCATTTTAAAGTTGTGCCTGACTTTTTGTAACCCCATTTTCTTGTCAAAAATACCAGAGTGGTTTGCCATTTCCTTCTCCTGCTCATTTTACAGATGGGGAAACTGAGGCAACCAGGGTTATCAAACTTATCAACGGTCACATGGATAGTAAGGATCTGAGGTCAGATTTAAATTCAAGAAGATGAGTCTTCGTAACACCAGGCTCCTTCCACTGTACCTCTAACTGTCTAAGGAATCAAAAGGATCGGACTTTGGGTAAGTCACCTCCATTAACCTCAGTTTCATCACCTTAAAATAATAATAGTAGCACCTACCTTTCAGAGTTGTAAGGATTAAATAACATATTGGTAAAGCACTTAGCACGATGTCCGACACATATGGGCACTGTACAATCCTCATTCTCCTTCCCTTTCCTTCCTTTTGCAAGGATAAAATGAGATCATACTTGTAAACTCTCGGCACTTTGCCTGGAGCATTAGTGGTATCATATGTCAGTCATCATCATCATCGTTGTCGTTGTTGTCATAGTCATCGTCGTTATTGCTACTATGCCTTTATCAGACTAGACTCAGTCATAATTCACTTTACTTTGGACCATCTTCTCATTAAGTGCCCTGTCATCATACATACATAACATCTGTCTTTCCCTCTCCCCCTTTCCAGTCCTGAAACCAAAATCAAATAAACAGTTCCATTGCGACTAGACAGGGAGTATCAGTATATTCTCCCGTGGCTTTACTCATCATCCTTGTAGCTTTCTACACCATAACATCCCTCTTGGATACCACTACCCTACATCTGCTGTCTCCACAATTTAAATGCAAACATTGTAAGGCAAGGATTTCCTTTCCCTTTAATATTTGTATCTTCTGTGCCCAGCATAGTTTTTGGCATTAAGTAATTACTTAATATATTTTTGAAAAATATCCTTTCATCTATTTCACCAGACATCATAGGGTCATGGGTTTCAAGTTATGTGGGACCTTAGAGGTCATCTAATCCACCTCCTTCATTGACAAAGAATAAACTGTCTTCCAGAAGTGAAAAGACTTATCTGAATTCACAGAGGGAGCAAAGAGCAGTCAGGATTCAGCCTAGATCTTCTGATTCCAAGACCATCACCTTGTTCCTCTGCCTCATGGGGCTCTTGAAAGTCCAGTTAAATGGGAGCAACACCATCCACCTTCTAAGTTTTGCATTTGACCCTTTGGGGTTTAAGGCCTCATCATTACGGGTTCTTGTGCTTCCATAACCACCCACAGCTTTCCCTGCAGATTCTCTATCTCCAACCCATGTACACTACATCCAAAAGAAATGCTTTGAGTATTTCCATGAAAGGTCAGTCTTCTGACACTTGGATCATGGCACCCACAGAAGTAGTGTTACTAGGGATTGCAAGTGAGGCAGCATTGAATATTGTTATGACATGTATGCCCTTAGACAAGATACTTCATCTTTCTTAATTACAACTTTCTCATCTCTAAAATGGGGATAACCATACCTGATATACTTGTTATAAAATATAAATGAAATAGGTAGAGGGTTTTGTGAACTTTGAGGCAAACCATAAATAGTAGATGTCATTCATTATTTAGGGACTCAGAAGAAAGCTAATGAATGGATCATGACTGGGGAAGCACTAGAGGACCAGTCTCATTACTGTGCAGAGAATGGCCAGGGGCTCCTAGATGGATGGTCAAAGATACCACAGAGACTCCAAAACTTGCCTGTGTCCACTGACTGCGTAATGCAATATCTAACTCCAAAATTTATCTATCCTCAATAGAACATATGTTTCATGATAGCAGCAACTGTTTCATTTTTATTTTATATCTTCAGTGCCTAGCCTGCCACATAGTAGGCATTTAATAACATAGACTGATCAATTGATTGAATTGATTGATAGATCACCTCTGAGTTTAGCCTGGCTAAGAGGAAGTAGGGACATTAGTTTCTGTGGCATTTACAATGAAATGAAAAATGAACTTCTGCACCTGTAGTTATAACTAGGTCTTTCCTATGATCCATTCTAAAACTGAAATTCCTAGTGGTGTGATTTACTCTAGGTCCTCATAGGCCCTAGCACTTCAAAAAAAATTTAGCACTGAAATAGGAAACTAACAATGAAAGACAAGGAAAAGAAAGATGGGTCAAGGAAAGATAAGTACAACCGAAGAGATTTAAAAGGGTCCCTTCCACTCTGGCTTCTCTTTCATCTAATTCTGTACTTATCATCTTCAGAGCATATGTGATTTCAGGAATGACAGATAGAAAGAATTCAGACTACTGAAATCCTTGAAGGGAGTGATGCAGAGGAAGGCAAGCAGAGCCACCAGAAGGGCAGACTCAATGACTGAGACAAGATAAATCAAGTTAACATGGTGGAGAGATAGTAAATGATGCCTCTCAGACTGAAAGTGTGAAGGTTAAACCCACATTGTTAAAACTTATCCTTCCTTTCTGTTA
Source organism: Potorous gilbertii (assembly GCA_028658325.1). NCBI lineage: Eukaryota > Metazoa > Chordata > Mammalia > Diprotodontia > Potoroidae > Potorous > Potorous gilbertii. The sequence continues at coordinate 499,596,439 of CM053771.1, read as the reverse complement.
ATAATAGGTAATCAAAGTATTTTCTTGGGAAATGTGCTTTGTAAAGACATTTGAGTGTTTCATCAAAATCAAATTTTGTGTGTGTGTGTGTGTGTGTGTGTGTGTGTGTGTGTGTATACAGAAAGAGAGAGAAAAAAGAGAGAGAGACAGAGAAAGAGACAGAGAAAGAAACAGAGAGAGACAGTGGGAGAGAGTGATATGCTCAGTGGATAGAGCATTGGGCTTGGAGACAGGAAGACCTGAGTTCAAATCAGGCCTCAGATACTTACTAACTAAATGACTCTGGCCAAGTTACTTAACCCTGTTTATGAGGAAGTGGCAAAATACTCTTGTATCTTTGCCAAATGCATGCATATGTGAGTGTATACATACATACACAAACACAAACCCAGATGTAGTCATAAAGAGTTGGAAATGACTGAAAAACAACTAAACAACAAATCATACACACATACACACATATATACATATATATAAACACATGTATATATGTATACGTGTGTTTATGTTGGATATATAAAATTCTTATATGTGTATGTACACACAAATATGTACATGAATATATGTAACTAATATTACATTATAATCCCAGTGTATATATGCAAATATATCTCTGTCTATGCATCTATCTATCCACCGATGACAAAATGCTGCTATATATTTGTGCACTATTTGTGGGTATATATTTCCCACTATCTCTATTAGAAGCTGAAAAAGAGAAATCTATCCTCTGGCACAAGATTTCTTATCCTTTTGTTTTCAGGGATCCCTTTCTCAGTCTAATGGAACTTAGGGACTCCTCAGAGTAATGTTTCTAAATGCATATAAAAACATACAAAAGATTACAAAGGAAATCAATTCTATTGAAAAAATGGTACATGACTAGTAAGTATCTGAGGCCAGATTGAATCTTAGGTCTTCCTAATTTCAGGCCCAGTTTTCTATACATTGTACCACCTACCAAGAGCTTCTTAGCCCCAAATTTGTAACTATTTCCAATATTACTTTTTTTTTCTCTTTCAAACTTCCTTATTATTGTCAAAGGTAGGACCATCTGTCCAATCACTGAGATTCACAGCTTTGGACTTATCCTTGAGTCTCATTTACTCCCATATGTAATCAGTTGCCAAATATAATCAATTCTACTTTCATAACATATGCCTCATACACTTCCTTTTCTCCATTCTCATAGTCACTCTCCTAATTCAGGTCTTGAGCTCCTTGAAAATAGGAATTATTTCATTCTTTCCTTTTAGATTTCTAGCCATGGCATTTAGTAAACAACTGCTGAATGATCATTTTTCATTGGTATATTTATTACAGTAGCCTTTCTAACTGATTTCCCTAACTTAAGCCCCCTACCCCTCTACTCTCATTTATCCTCCATACAATTTCTAAAGTAATTTTTCTAAAGCACAGGCCTGACCACGTCACCCTTCTATTATTTTTATTTCACACACACATACATATATACATATAGATCGATATAGATAGACATATATAGAAAGAGATTTATATATATACATGTAACATACATAAATATTTTTCCAACTACTTGCATGCTAAAATAGTTTTTTAAACATTTTTCAAAATAAATTTCAATGGCTCCCTATTACCTAAAGAATTAAAAATAATCATTTAAAGTCACTCACATACTCATCCTTTCCTGTATTTCCAGTCTCATTATGTATTACTCCTCTCTATCGACCTCCAGCATCCAAAAATTGACCTTCTTGCTTTTCCTCCCCTTGAATATACCATCTTCCAGATCCATTTCTTTTCATCGGCTAGTCCTCATGCCTGGAATGCACTCCCTCCTCTCCTTTGACTCTTGAAATGTCTGGTTTCCTTCTAGACTCAACTCAAGAGCCACTATCTTTTTCCCAGTTGCTGCAAACTTTTTTAGCTATTTATGTACAAGCTATCTATTATATAAGCTTCCTGAAGACAGTTGCATTTTTGATTTTACCCAGTGCATAGCAAGAACTTAGTGGATAATTGTTGATTAATGGATTCATTCTCAAGTTCCTCCTGCTCTATTTCCCTTCTCACCTCTATCTCCTCACCTACACACACCCCAGGATGCTCAGCTCTCTTCTCCTCCTCATATCCATATCCTCATATCCACTCAGTATTTGGTATCCCAGATTGCTCACAGTTCTCTCTTTCCTTAAATTGCTTTATCCAAATTTTCCTCTGCTCTCTAGCTTTGCACCAGATAATTTTCAAACCTCAAAATGGATATTTACAAGATTTCTTCATAGATGCAGGTTATACAAACTATTTATTTTCTCCAACAGAAGGTTTGTATGGATTCTCACATAATAGAATTAACATTTTATTTCATAGTCTCTCCTCTAATTATACACACTGGGCAATTTCATATTTTATTGCAGACTATCCCATTCTTTGATATTATGAGACTTGACATACATACATACATACATACATACATATATATATATATATGTGTGTGTGTGTGTGTGTGTGTGTGTGTGTGTGTGTGCATTTCCTCTTCCTGACTACCATATGACCATGGCCAGGAAATTAAGTAACAGAGAAGTGGAATGACCTTGTCTGGAAGCAGAAGGTATAATACCTGAAGTATCTCTCACTCAAGGCTGTTGTGAAACTCAAAGGAAATGCTGTCATCAATACAAATAATGGTAGTTATCAATATTAATGCAGTTATTCGTATTCAATCATATCAAGCTGATGGTGAAATAATAATCCTTCACTGACCAAGAAGAGGCACCAAGGAGGCAAAATAAAGTGACATCTGGGTCTTTGGTGCATCAGCGTTGGCACAGAAGTGACCAGGAGTCTATTTTTTTTTCCTTCCTTTAGTCCTTCTCCTCTCTCTCCTTTCAAGGAGTTGGAAAGACCATTTGGTCTTCTGTCCAGGGAGGCTTGGGTGAGATTTGGACTGGAAATATTCGCAACCTTTGCCCTTCTCTTTCCAAGAATAATTATGTGCCTTTGAGGTGGTGCAGTGGATAGAGCACCAGTGCAGGAGTCAGGAGGACCTGAGTTCAAATCTCACCTCAGACACTTGACACTCACTAGCTGTGTGACCTTGGGCAAGTCACTTAACCCCATTTGCCTCATCCTGGGTCACCTCCAGTCATCCTGATGAATATCTGGTCACTGGATCCAGATGACTCTGGAGGAGAAGTGAGGCTGGTGACCTGCATAGCCCTTCCTCACTCAAAACAAAGTCAAGCTCAAGTCATGTCACCATTTCTCTAATGGCATGGTCTTCTCTGGCAACGAAGGACAAACACACATGTGCCTTTGAATTTTACACTTCTAGTTAAAGAATTGTCTTCTCATCATAAAGGAACCATTTTGTCCTCAAACATGGATGTCATGTTTTATGAAAAGTGCTGTTGATAAGCTGAAGGCTGTGCAGAATGAACCTACTCTGATAGGAAGTTCCAGACTCAGAACCAGAAGATCAATTGAAGGGATAGGGAATGTTCAGCCTGGAGAAGAGGTACTGAGTGGGAAACATGACACTGACCTTCACATATTTGAAGTACTTTTTTGTGGAAGATGTATTAAACTGTCTCTTCTTTAAAGATGATGGATTTTAATGAACTAAAATAAATCTTCTATTCATTTGTTACCAAGTTTAGATTTCAGAACTGTTACTTTCCTTTAAAATAAATCATTTTTGGTGGCTAGGTGTCCTAGTAGATAAAATACTGAAATCCTAAAGATTCAAGTTCAAAATGAGCCTGAAATATGTACTAGCTATGTGAACCTGGGAAATTTCTTGACCTCTGTCTCAATTTCCTCATCTGCAAAATGGGGCCAATACTAACATCAACCTCACACAGTTGTTGTGCTAATTAAATGATATTATATATTCAAAGTGGTAATTATGTGTGTAGGTGTTTGTTATTATTAATTACAAGGCAGAACTAGGGAAAAGAAGGGAACAGACATTCATATAGCATCTACTGTGTACTAGGCCTTGTCCTAAATGCAGTTTTATAAATCTCTTTTTGGATCTTCACAAACGCCCTGGGAGACAGGTGCTGTTATTATGTCCATTTGATAGTTTAGGAAATTGAGATGAGCAGAGGTTAAGTGACTTTGCCAGAGTCAAACAACTAGTAATTGTCTGAGGCCAAATTTGAACTCAGATCTTACTGACTCAATACTCTATCCACATTGTTCATCAGCTGCCTCAGAATTAAAATCAATGTATGGAATTTACAAAGAGGTAAAGTTGTATTTGCTTAAAATAAAACTCCCTCCCAGTTAGAGTTACCCAAAAGTGGAATGCGTTGCCTCAGAGAACAGTGAGTTCCCCCTGAGTAGAGGTCTGCCAGCAAAGGCTGAATCACTCATGTAGAGAACAGAGTAAGTGTGATAAAGGATCTATTAGCTGGCCTTCAAGGTCCTTTCCAACACTGAGATTTTCTAAATTACTTCTGAATAAAAGAGATGCTTGCCTTTGGACTATAGCCTCTAATAAAAACAAACAAAAAACCCTATTACCTGAAACATGATTTAATTTACAGATGAATAAAGGATGTTTTTAGTTATTTAAAATTGATTATTTTTTTTTAAATCTTAGCAACATCTATCTAGTCTTCCTGAAATACGGCATAGAATACTGCAACTTCAGCGTCACACTCGGTGACTCCTCATTCTGAATATGACTTAAATAAAATTTATCCTAGGAAATCAAAGGAGCATTTCTTTTGAAATTAACCTCCTCCCCTTCCCAAGCCAATCTCTCCCTCTTACAGGAAGACCACAGGAGACCTACTTGCTCCCCTAGAGTGCCTTATTGTCTATGAGAACTTTGTAAAGGTTAAGTTATTGTTCAATATCCAATTCAGTTCAATACTTCAATACCCCAACACTGCAAGGAATTGTGATTTCTCCAGGGTGAAATGATTTAGATTGAAATGTGTCTACAATTTAGAGGATGGGCATTGGCAGTTGCTATGGCAGAAAAGCTAATTACATTATGGGCAATCCAGTAATGAGCATTACTGGACTTATATAGGCTGAGTCTTGGATGACAGATATACTGTCCATTTCTAACCTGTATCTGAAGTCATCCTAGCATGGTAGAAACTTCCAGGGTTCAGGCCCTGTTAGCATAACCTTTGAGAACAATTATACACAACCATGAGATGTTAAAATAGTCCTTTTGGACAGAAACTAGGAATAATTAGCAAATTACATTCATTTTGTGTTTTAACACTAAGTGATAATGTTAATTCATGGTCATACATGCAGTGAGTAAATCTCAGAGGCAGTATTTGGCCCAAAGTCTCCTGTCTCCACTTCTAGAAGTGTCATGCTGTGTCAGCTTTCTACAATGCCAAGTGAATGACTGATTCTCGATAGACTAGGTTTCTAGCAGTGTGATTTACCCCGGAGCATGCTCTTTCATTTGCAGGTGGTGTGGGAATGCCTTATGCCTTAAAAGGCATGTACAGAGGTGTTGATACAAGTTGATCCTTACCTCACTTATGGGCGGGGTATCTTAGGATACTTAGTGTAGGTATTCAATGTCTTGAAAGGCTTTTTAAGTATGTTTTATACACTTGAACCTTCTCTGATATTACTCAGCTATTCCATACTTTCCCTTTGTTCCAGGAATCCTCTCTCATTAGGAGTCTACTATTTGCATCAATTGCCAGTGATATTCTGGTTACTGCCACCAATACTAGCATCTAGAATCCTTTTCTTCTCTCTCCATTTTTTCCCCTTGTGGTTTGATCTACTATGAAGAGAATGCTTAACAGCTTTCCAATGAAAAGACCAGCCTTTCATAAGCATCGCCAAACAGTCATATCTTTTCTTCCCTTTCATGTAGGCCAGAGGCATCAAAAACATATCAGTGGGAAAACACTCCTGAGTGGTCCAGAACAAAATTGACATGTAATTAAGAAATATTTAACTAAATAAAAATACAGTAAAACATAGGTGTTAGTGTCTAATTTTCTAAGTCAATATCTGGCCCACAGGGGTTCTTATCTATGGTTCAATGGCCCTTGTTATGATGTGAGTTTGGCATTACTAATGTAGGTCACTGATCCAATTCAAGTAAATTTTGAAGTCTTTTCTTCATGCTTTCTTTGTCATCAAAAACATGTGTTTTGTTCTCCACCCATCCCCATCACTTTTTGCTAGAAAAAGATTTTTTCAGAATGCCTGAGGTCTTTGCAAGATGATTTCAGATAGATGAAGATAAGTCTATGAAATGCTAACCAGAGAGTTAAAGATCTTCCCCACCCATTAATGGACCTACTCATTAAGGAAAGCTTGATTAGAGGAGGTCCATGTCTTTTGTTAATTTCTAATTCACAGATACCCTCTGGCTCTGAAAAATGTATTCTCTGAGGTGAGGTTTGGACTTACTCATTGGAAAGGTTTGGCCAGATGAGACTCTGGGTAGCTGCTAAGGAGTCCCCTGGCTGTGAAAACCTAGACATTGGTGTTTCTCTCTCTCTCTGGTAACTGTGTAGGTATGGTCAGACAGTTATCCATCTATTGATCTGTGATATATGCATTGTTTAGTTCAGACAGTTGGAAACCCTGTCTGTTGGTTGATCTTTGTTTCTGCTTGTATTTTCTCTGAAGTTCAAGGTGCTGACTCTTTCTCCTGATACATGTGCTTGATTAAAGTGATTGTTGGCCCCTCAAAAGCTGCCTTTCCATTTAGAAAAGCAGATCTATGAAACTATATATCAGGCCCTCCTGTGTATGTCAGGGTCCTTGCTTTTACAGTCTACTACCAAAATTTTCTTTCCCTTGGAATGGAAAAGTAAAATATATCTAATTGTCTCAGAAATGAGCCAGTTCTTATTTTAAGACTATTATGCTTGACATTGGCACTTTCAGCTTGTTTTATAATGAATTAATTTATATTGTACTTATGAAAAAAATAAAAGCAAGATTAGTGATCTCTTTCTTCTTGTTTAAGAAAGGAAGATTTAGAAAGATTTTTTTTTCTATGGCCAAACCAGAAGTCAGAAGGAGTGCCAGGACTGAAGTCAGATTTCCTGACTCACTGGGCTGTGGATCATTGAGGCCTCCCAGGGTCGAGGGTGGAGGTAGAGAGAATGAATTTGGATTCTGGAATTAATTTTGCAGATGTTCTGCTATGGTTAAAGGCAAAGTAAAATGGCATTGGAGATGAGATGGCACATAAATTTGTGATGACAACAGAAATAATTGATTAATAGTACCTGAGATTTAGCTGAGAGATTGTAGTATGAAACTGTTATGATCTCTACTTGTCATACACAGTGCAAAGAAAGGAGGAAAGACCTCTTCAGGAGCAAATTCAGAGCTGAAAACTAGCCATAAAACAGGAAAGCCACATGGAACTTTAAATCCAGGAATCAGTGGCAAGTCCATTGTTAAAGTAAAATGATTTAAGGCCATTGGATCATATAAAAGAATATTCTAGGCTTAAGAGGTTAAAAGGCTCTAAAATCATTTGGTTCTCATGCCTTGACTAACAAATCTCCCAGAACCTTTCAGAATCTATCATCTCGAATTATGGTGCATTCTGTATGACACATCAGAGAGGCTTAACAGGTTTGTTTTGTTTTGTTTTGTTACATTATATGAGTTCAGATCATATTTCTCCATACCCTGGAGCCTGCTTTCTTTTCTGTGCTTAATTATTATTTCACATCATGAGAAAAGGATTCTCACCCTTCTTTGTCTCAGGTCAAAGAAAATTGCAATTATCAAACTTACTGACAGCAGCAAAATTTGTTGGATACCTAATGGGTACAACGTACTCTACTATTTAGACACAATGATAGAAGACAGGGTTCTACTCTCTAGCCTGAGAAAGTCACAGAAGATGGGCCAAGCTAGACTCAAAAGTCTTCTGCATTCCTTCTGATATAAAGTCTAGAAATCCAATAGCATATGCCCCAAATATATCATTATTTTATCATTGTATATCAAGGAAGTAAACAATGAAACATTTTATCATATTTTCATGTATACTAATCGGTTTGTCCTGCCTCCCACAGGATGATAGGGGGCTTATGGTATCTGTCTTCTATCATCATCATCTTAAGTGAAACCCTATCAACTGTTTCACCTGTTGTTAGGGGACAGTACCTAAAGCCCAGTTGTATTAAACTACTCAATAATTTGTTTTTACATGGTGATATTTATTTTAAATATATAGCAAGAATAAACATATAATCATTTTTTTCTCCTCTGGTACTTTATGAACATTCACTCCTATTCACTACCTTGATGTCTTGGGGAGTTGGTTTAAAATTTAACTCACTTCTTACAAAACACTGGTCCCACTAAATATATGTCCAGAGGTCGCATGACTGCTTTTGCTGGTCTATAATCTGGAAAGTCACTCCCAAAGATTTCCCTTTATTCCTTAGGAAACTGATTCTGCCCTGGTGCTGGAATGCAGACTCTAGATTGCCAGGTCACAGGAACACCCTCCAGATGACCTTTAGAACTCAGTGGATTATGAGAGTTCCACTCCTTTCACCTAGAAAGTTAAACCACAAAAAAAGAAGCTAAACATCTCAGATAAAATAATCTCAATGGGAAAAAGAATGAAGATTATCACGCCTCCGAAATAATTGTTTCTTTTCAATAGTATAAGTAGATTAATTTCAAGTACCCACAGTAATGTGCATTGTCAAAATGTTCTAGATTCACTATTATTTTCTTCTTCTCTTTATGTTTGAGAGAGAACGGATAGAAAAGGGTCTGAAAATTGTTTCCCTGCCATTATACTTAAATGTTTGGTGTTTGGCAAATTATTTTGAAAGTGAATAAAATAGTGGGTTGTTATTTTTGTTTGTGGCTTGGTTTGGTTTTTGTTTTTGTTTTTAAAATTCAATTCAAGTATTAGAATCCAAGCTGATCATCTATATAGCCCAAGAGCATCTTTAGGATGACATCTGTCAACAGAAAGAATGGCAAGGATAATATGGACTTCTGATTCTCATAAGGTTTTTATTTCTGTTACTATGTTAGCTATATTTTGAAAGCTTTTCACTGCATGGAGTTCGGTATGGTGAGATTTATTAGAAATATTTTTGCAGGTAATTTTTTATGAATGACTAATTATCAGCTCTAATTTTATGTTTAAAAATACCTTTGGTTATTTGTGGAATTCTCAAGGATATTTTGAGGTTATTTTGTAGCATGGAGAGATTTTTCACTTTTTGGTTTATGAAGAATAATGAGCTTCTGGTACATAATTTGGGTCAACTGAATGTCTTTTCTATATATTTAGTAAATGTTATCAATTTTTACAACCAGCAATGATATGCTGCACAATTTCTACCATTTCCTTGCAAAGTCTGAACTAATCGATACATCTGGGCTCCATAAAAATAAGCTTTATGTAATTAATTATAACATGGATCATGAGTTCACAGGACCCTAAATTTAGAGCTGGAAGAGGTCTAATAGGCCATTGAGTCGGACCCATTCATTTTGCGGTTGAGGAAACTAAGAATCAGGAAGGTTAATTGACTTGCCTATATCATTCTCAAGAAGCCCTCAGTTTCCACAAACAGTTCTATCTGACAGCCATTTCTTTGTCACATCTTTATCAATGTCTTGTTGATTGAGAACATCTAGAAGGAGCCCAAGGAAGGCATTTCATTGCACGCTTTGATCTTAGACTTTTCACATTCTCCATAGGAGTGATAGACTATTATCACTTACATTCAATAGATTCATGCTTCTTATTTGTTTTTAAAGAGTATTTTTTAAGAAAGCATTTCTATAAGTTTTTCATCTATTTGCCTTTAGGAAGGAAGCAAGAAAACAAGCATTCATCAATCACCTACTATAGACCAGGCTAAGCACTTTAAAAAGATTGATCATTTGATCCACACACAACCTTAGGAGTTTATTAATGTTACCCTTATTAACCCATTTTACAGTTGAGGAAACTGAGGAAACAGATTAAGTAACATTCCAAGGGTCATGTAGTAAGTGTCTAAGGTCAGATTTTAAACTCGGGTATTCTTGAGTTCCTTTAAACAAGGAAATATTAATCCTTCAATAGTTTTCTACTATTGTCATTCTGCACCAGCAGAAGCATCAGTCAGAGCAAGAGTGGTAGCCACAGCATTCCTTCAAAGGACAAGACATGTATTCTTCTTTTTCTTATGAAGTTTGAAAACTTGGGGAATGTTTGTCACTTTCTCCATAATTAGATCAACCAGTGCAATAGACTCCAATGAAAATAATTCTCTTTTGTGACTTATCTCTCTGTTAAGAATCCTGGCAATCAATACCCTGTTGCTAAATGTGCTGATGTTTCCAGCCTGTAATGAGCAATAGTCCTAGCAGCTTGTATTCAGTGAAATAGTAGACACTAGGAATTAGAGTGTCTGTGTTGTGGAGGAAGTGAAATCCCCAGAGTTGGCTAAAAGAAATTTATTTTGGAATAACAATAAATTCTAATGTCAGAAAGTTGTTAATAAAAAAACTAGAGCTCTTATCAAATTGTCCCCTATGAAGAATGACCAATTAAACATCCAATTTACCTCTAGATATTTATTAATATCAACTTGTGTGCAAGTCAGAAGGATGTAGGAGAGAGAGCCCTACGCTGGAAACAAGGAAATCTGGGTTTCAGTTCCAACTTATTCATTAACTAGTTATGTGACTTTGGGAGAGTCACTTCAGTTCTCTTGGTTCATAGAATAACACTTTCCATGACCGTCTAGTTCAACCCATACATCCAAAGAATCTTCTGTGTTCTCATCTGTAAAATATTGTGGCTGGACTTTGTGGTCTCTAATGTCCTTTCCAGTTCTGAGGTTCCATGATTCCCCATAAGGAAAAACAAACATTGTAAAGTTAGCTCATTATTTGAATTGTCTGGACACCTAGAAATAGTAACAAAACACCTGTCATAATGAAAACATGTTTTTTTCCAGTTAAGCTTGTAATATTTTCCATAGATATAGAACAAGGATTCCAGCCATATCTTCTTTCTTGAGAACAGGACTTGAAAAATAAACCTCTCTCATTAACTTTGCCTTGTTCCTTAACTAAATATTACTCTTTTCATTGATAAATCCTTCATCCTTGTCACAATCATGATTATATATTTGCTATGAGAACAGGAATATCTTCCTCTTCTCCGGGTGTGTGTGTGTGTAATCATGATGGGAATTAAGAAGGCAAAATAAAAGGAGCGGGTGTGTATAGTCTTGTGTAGAAGTCTCACTGTGAGTTACAGGCCATACTTATTCAACTGTAAGATAGGAAAGAGGGAAAGGGACTTGCTTGTCCTAACTCAGCCAGGAGTAAAGAATGAGAGCCTTTTTGAAGTTAAGGTGGAAAAAAGTGTGATAGTCACCTAAGTAACCCCTAAGTGGGACTATGAGGTATACGTCTGCTAAAAATGTATAGACTAACCCAAAGGCAGATGGAAAAGGAGGTCTCACTGAGAGCTTTGGTATTTCTCTGAAATAGCAACTCTTCCATGTAAAAAGTTTGAGAGACATGATTTGAGGGTAATTAATCATTTTATTAATCATTCTAGCAAATAATAAAAGGTACCATTGGCACTTCTGAATGGCAAAGATCCCTCATGGAACCCATTCAATGCTTATCGGCCTTTGGAAGAGTGGAAGTTCCTGAGGGTGCCAATCAACTCTGATTAGTAAGCAATTAATGAGAAGAATGAATATTATGAGAGGTGGCCTTAATCTAATGAGTGGCTAAGGACTCTGATCGCTTATTTTGGACAAAGTTTTGTCAGGAGATAAAATATCTAGACTACCCCTGCCTAGGACAATCTAGACAAAAGGGGGTCCTCATCTCTACTCAGACCTGACTGGGCGAAACACAATGGACCTAAATTCACTTTAATTTCTAAGTGGCTGGGGTCTCCCACCCAAGATGAAAACATTTGTACTTCAGGGATCTGGACAATCTCATTCATTAACACTGAACTTTAGAGACTAGAAAACCTATAGGTATCTGAAAAAATCCTGATCCTAATTAAAAAATGAATTATTAACATGAAAGAAATGATCAGTTTACTCAAACGCTAGCAGCAACTTCAATTGGAGGCAATTCTGAAATCATAGGGGGAAAAGAAGAAATGTAAGTAATTAACAACCACACAATAGAATGTTCTAGATCACTAATAATAAGACAAATGCAAATTTAAATCCCTTGGGGTCTCATCTCACATCCAGCAAATTGGCAAAAGGCAACCAAAGAGGGGTAGTCAGTGTTGGAAAGGGTGTGAGAAAACAAGTTCACTGATAGAGATATTGTTGGTGGATCTGTGAATTGCTATGTGTGTGTTCATCCTTTGTTGCTGAACAAGACCATGCCATCAGAGAAAAGATGACATGACTTGCACTTGACTTTGTTTTGAGTGAGCGAGGGCTGTGTAGGTCACCAGCCTCACTTCTCCTCCAGAGTCATCTGAATCCAGTGACCAGATATTGATTAGGATGACTGGAGATGACCCAGGATGAGGCAGTTGGGGTTAAGTGACTTGCCCAAGGTCACACAGCTAGTGAGTATCAAATGTCTGAGGTGAGATTTGAACTCAGATCCTCCTGAGTCCTGTTCTATCCACTGTACCACCTGGCTGCCTGTGAATTGGTATGACCATTTTGAAAAGCAATTTAGAATTATGCAAATAAAGTAAATGATACATTCCTGCCCTTTGACTCAGAGATTCCACTTCTAAGTTTATGACCCCGAGAGACCACTGGTAAAAAGGAGTCCCTCTATACACCAAAATACTTAAAGTAGCACTTTTTGTGATGATAAAAAATTGGAAACAAAGTAAATGTCCTTTGACTGGGGAATGGCTAAACAAACTGGTACATGAATGAAATAAAATATTAATGTGCTATTAAAAATGACAACTGTGATAAATATGGAGAGAAACATGGAAAGTTAACCAATATGGAAAGAAATAATCAGGCCAACAAAAACATACACAATAACTATAACATTGAAAATGGAGAGAACAAAATTAACAAACCAAGGAAAAGTAAATGCTACAAAACTACAAAGAAGAGGAAAGACTTGAAAGAATAGAAATGACAAGATGCTTCCCTCCTCCACTCACGCTAAAAGGGTCCAAAGTTTTGAAATACTGCTTATATTTTGGGTCTTTTTTTAATGGAGTGATCAAATTTGATTTTTTGCTCTTCTTCATACATACATATACACATATATGTATTACATACATACACCACATATATATTTTCACATACACTGTTTGTAATATGGAATAGCTCTCTTTGGAAGAAAAGGGAGAGAAATTCAAGTGATGTAAAAACAAACTATAGCAGCTAATATTAAAATAATATTGATTAATGAATTAAATCTAATATTAAATCAATTTAATCATGATTAATGTAAAATAATCATGATTTTTAAAATCAGTCCAGGTAGATGACACAGTAGAGTTCGGGACTTGATGTCAAGAAGTCATGAGTTCAAATCTCACCTCATGTTCTTATTGGCTATATGATCATGGACTAATCACTTGACCTCTTTCAACCTCAATTTCATCATCTGTAAAATAGGGACAGTAATATAGCACCTCCTTCCCAGCACTGATGTACAGGTAAATCAGTATTTTAAAGATTTTTGCAAACCTATCACTACTTAAATGCTATTATTTATATTATTTAATCAGATCAGAACACCAGCAGAGAGCAAGCAAGTAGCAGAAGTTGAAAAGAAGTCACAATAAGGGAATTTCAGGACCTTGCCGAGGCATTCTAGTAGACTGAATTGACATCAGAGGCAAGACTCAGTCAACTGATGGAAACGGAGCTAGCAAACTCTCACCTTCTCCATTCTCAATTCCAGTGCAAAAGAACTCTAGGATGCATAGGGGGACACCAACACACTCTTCTCATTGTCATTCATTCCATGTCTACTCTTCCTGAATCCCTGTCTGGCTCTGTCCTCCCCTTTCATCTTGTCATCTAGAAGTCCTATGATTTTGTTAACAATTTCCCTTTGTCTTAAAATATTTTTTTTAACTATTTTGTCTCCTGGCCCTCATGGAAACCTGGATCCCCATAAAAGACAAAGCATCTACTATCATTATCTCCAGTATTAGATTCATCTTTACAGGCCCCTTGAAAGACTGGACAGGGAAAAGATATGTCCACTCATTCTTCCTTTCAATCCTGGACACTCTTTCTGCTGCCCGTTACTTAGGAACCTTTCTCCTTTGAAGTCTACTCAATCAAGATATACCCCATTCTCAGACCCTAAAATCAGTTGTCTAGCAGGCCCCCAAATCTCTTTCCTATTGTTCCTTAGTTAGTCCATTCCTCTTCACCGAGCCCCTAAACATTTACTTACGTTCTTCAGTGTATGTATCGATCTCTCTGAGACGCTGCCTAGTCTTCTAGTGAGTTAATATCCTCAAATCACAGGACCTACACCTTCGGGCTATTACAGTATACAAAGGGATGGTCATACTTTTGCTCTCCCCCTCATCCACCAAGAAGGCACTCACCTTCTCCAATGTTCAAACATTCAATGAGAAGAAGACCCCAGACTAGCTGTCCTTCCTAGGACATCAAAGTTACTAGACAATTATCTGAAGTGTTGCTTAGTGGTTGCAATTGTTTCCTTCTGGTACTGTACAATAATAATACACCTTGCCCAGTGTAGGTCACATTTTGGATAAATGCTGTAAGCATACCATCTAATTTCACATGTCAATTGAATTTTCACCCACTCCTGTGGAAGGCTAGTTAAGCATCATGTCACTACTTTTCCTATTATGTACATACCAACTTCCCAGAATCCCACTTTTGCTAACAAACCTTCCTTATGTTTCTATGGAACATGGGAAACCTCCCTTGCTTTAGGAGATCTGGGTTTACCTTCTATGGGACTTGTATGGCATCTTTCATATAAATGCTGGATCATATAATTAAACCTTAAGGGGTCTCAGAAGTGATCTAGCCTAGTCCAGTCCTTTTACAGATAAGGAAACTGAGATGCAGAGAGATTAATTGATTTCCTAATGGACATACAGATAGTAAGAAAAGGAGCCAGGACTGGATTAGATGTCTCCCTACTCCAGATTCTTTGTTTCTGATTTATACTTCTTCCCCAACTCTAGCTCATCTTCTCATTCCCCTTCTCCTCTGTGTCAGGTTTGTCATGATCTTATTTTGCCTAATTTTCTCCCCTTTAGAATGACATTTCCCTCCCTCCACACTGCTTTTGACAACTACCATAGTCCTGTCAGTTATCTGTACTTGGTGATTGACTAAATGAATACATACTGACTGTAACACATGCATAGTAAAGTGTTACCACAGGGAGCATTTGCATTTCAAGCCTTTTATCTAGAATTGTGTAAGGTTTAAGGTATTTCAGACATACTCAAGTGATAGGAAACGGGTTTATTTTTAAGGGGGAGGAGGACATTGAGTCTTCTAAAAACACAATACAGTAAGACAACCTGTCTGGCTGTGATTTAGCCCACTTAGGTTAACTTTCAGGAGCCAGGGGAGGGGGTAGATATCAGAAATGATAGTTCATCATTTCTCCTGTTATGAACACCATTCTGTAATGGATTCCATTTTTAGACAGAAATTCCCAGTCCTTTTAACAAATGACCAATAGGAGTTGCTAAGATAGCATAAAATGTAGCAGAAACATCTGGAAGAGTGGAAGACATGAGCATACCTGATAAGGATATCCTAAAAATATGTATTTTCAGGAAAAATCACTTTTTAAAATAAAGGCTATTTTAGAAAAAAACAATAACCTTAATGACAAAAATGTGCAAATCTTTTTTGTGAAAATGATGGAC
>CM053771.1:499557745-499580116 GCA_028658325.1 Potorous gilbertii | reverse complement strand
TTGTTTTGTTTTGTTTTTGTTTTCTTTACTGGCTTTGTGATCTTGGGCAAATCACTTTAAACACTCTGGGCATTAGTTTCCTAGTTTATATGATGGAGGGTTTATACTACATAAAATTGGAAGTCCCTTCTTAGTTCCAAATTTGGGGTCTTATTATCCTAAAATTCTTGGCTTCTATAATGGAGGGAGTGATTATTTCAGAATGAGGTGATCAGAGAAGGCATAATTGAGGAGAGAGTATTAGAACTGGGCCTTGGAACTGGGTTGACTTTCTAATGGTAAGAGTAGGGGAGGAGGGAAGGCTCTCCAGGAATGTTCCTTTCTGCTAAAATATCAGGAAAAGTGTGGATTGCCCAAGGCCTAGCAGACAAATGTTTGAATGGCTACTGGTTTACTCTGACCTGCCACAAAGCCAGAGGCAAAGTTTAATTCTAGCAATGAATTATTCCTATGTTTCGTCAGTATTCAAATAACCTGTAGGGGTGGTTACCTCTTTTTAGAAAAGGCTGAATTAGATAATATCTTTTAATATCATAAAGCTATTCATAAAAAGTCAAGAATAAATACATGCTTATGTACATACCACTTCGATTTACTTTATTTAACTAAAGAAATAATAATCATTTGTCTCATTTGTATGATGTTTAAGGTTCACTTTTTCTGTATCTACTTATTTGCTTCTTTGAAATATCTTGCAAGTTCTTTGGTCTTTCCTTTGAGTCATTTTTTCTTTTTGTGTCTGTTACATGATATTGTGGTTGTGCTCATTTTAGAATTTCTTCATTTCTCTCTGTGCAACACTTGGCAGCCCTCCTTCCCCAAATGCCAGAGGTTCATTAGGTTGTGAGTCTACATTTGAAAATCTTGGTGTGTCTCAAATCAACCATGTCCCCATCTTCAACCTCATTTTTGTGATTGTAGAGAGACAGAGCTAGAAAATATGGCATTGGCTGAGACAAAAGGGAAAGGAAAGTCTACCATACTTTTCAAATAGTAACTTAAAAAAAATCAAAGTCTTGAATAAATAGCAAGTCTGGAAATGGTTGAAAGGGCAGGGAGTAGGGGAATAAAGAGCCTTGAAATACCTGGGAACAGTTTGATCTTTTTTCCAACCATGAGCTCATAATCATTAAGCACAGTTTTAATCATGAATAGCTCAGGTCTCACTGGTAAAGTCTTCAGAGTAGGGAGAAGCATCAGTGCCAAGTACACCAGTAGAAAATAGTCATAAGTCAACTACTCCTCAACCCTACCTTATCACATAGCCCCCATATACTTCCCTCATTTTGAACATAGAAACACTTTTTATGTTTTTTAAATTCTCCATATCCTTTTTTTTTAGTAAAACTTTTAATCTCCTCATGCCAAACTCAATTCTTTGTTCTCCAGCTGCAATATCTCTTACTAAAGTCCACATGGAGCCTCTGGGAGCCCCCAGCAATCTGTGTTATGACTGACAGTACTTTGTGGGTTAATTTACTTAATGCAGGTATAAACTACCCAACCTTACTAATTTTGAAAGGGGCATAAAAATTCACTTTTTATAAGAAGATCGAGGAATGTACTCTTTTATTTAGATTCTGAATTTTCAGGATGTTTCAGTTCTTTGCAGTGCACTCTTTAATTGTTAGTTGCTTTATTAAGTGGGACCTTGGAAGGACCAGTGAAGACAGAGATTAACTGCCATATCAAAGTCTCCAAGGAGGAAATACCTCCTCATTCATGGATAGCTCATAGTCATGATTTATAGACTGGCATGCTGGAATATCTTTATTATGTTTTTCCAGAAATCAAGTGTTGCAGACATTATATATGCTTGGTTTTTTAGCAAATACTAAGACCAGTTTCTCTCTGTTTGTTTAGAATTTTCCTTTGAAAAGTGGAAGGGAAATGATCTAGCAAGGCAAAATTTCCTGTCCTACAACTGTCAGTTGAGTCTGTGGTTTGTAAATCATTGCACAAGTGAAATTTACATAAGATTGTGAAGATCAACATGCCTAAAACTTTTCAACCATCTTAACCATTTTTATGAACAGTATTTTCAAATGCTCACTAGCTACCATCAAGTGTGAAATTTTTATTCACTCCTAGTAATTCCAAGAAATTTTAACTTTCCTTCTGTGTACATGATCTCATCTCCAAATAACTCATTTATCCTTGAGTGTTTCATTTCTTAATGTATCATAGACTTCAAAAACATATGCCAGAGTTTTAGCAACTTGGTGCTTAAAGGATCATGACTCTGAAATAGAAGTTTTGTAATTTTATAATCTTTTTTCAATTAACTGGAAAATATTTATTAAGAGTCTACTGTGACACTGTAAGATATACAAGAATCAAAACAACTGAGGAAAAATAGTAAACAACAAAAACAAAAGCCATGAGCCCTACTTTTTTGGACTTTAGCATTTTAGTTGGGAAAATGAATTCTAAGGCAACATATTAATAAAATGCAGCAAAGAAATATCAAAAAGCAATATATTGCTAATTGCTACAAGAATACCATAGTCCAGAGTCACTATGGCAGAATAGGAGCAGGGACCTGCTAGAGCTTTCCCACCAAATTGACATAAAAAAACCCGGTAAAAGTGACTCTAAGCAAATTCTAGAGCCTCAGGACACAAAATTACAAATTGAAACAAATTTCCAACCCAAGACAATCTAGAAGAGCAACAGGAAGTGTCTGTCACACCAGGCTGGGAGTAGAGTGCAGCTCAGAATGGGCTGGGCTGGCATGGACTGAACTAGAGCAGGACTTAAGGGACTGAATTACTGGAAGCTGCTGTGGTTTGCAGACTTCTCAACACAAATGCTAAAGACAGCTTTGAAGGTCAGTGGGAAGGGTCTCTCACATGGCTGAGAATGGAAAACCACAAGACAATGTAGAGTATCTCATTAGAAAAACAACTGACCTGGAAAATGGATCCAGGAGAGATAAATTTAAAATTATTGGACCACCTGAAAGCTATGATCAAAAAAGAGCCTAGATATCATCTTTCAAGAAATTATCAAGGAAAACTGCCCTGATATTCTAGAACCAGTGGGTAAAATAGAAATTGAAAGAATTCACCAATCACCTCCTGAAAGAAATTGAAAGAATCCACCAATCACCACCTTTTCAAAAGGAAAATCCCTAGGAATATTGTAGCCAAATTCCAGAATTTTCAGGTCAAGGAGAAAATATTGCAAACAGCCAGAAAGAAATAATTCAAGTATTATGGAAACACAATCAAGATAACAGAGGATTTAGCAGCTTCTAAGCTACTAAAGGATCAGAGAGTTTGAATATGATATTCAGAGATCAAAAGAGGTAGGATCAAAACCAAGAATCAACTACCCAGAAAAACTGAATATAATACTTCAGGGAAAAAAGGAATTTCAATGAAATAGAGGATTTCTGAGAAATTTTGTTGAAAACCAGAGCTGAATGGAAAATCTGACATTCAAACACAAGAATAAAGTGAAGCATGAAAAGGTAAACAGGAAAGAAAAATCATAAGGGACTTTCTAAAATTGAATTGCCTACATTCCTATATGAAAAGATAATATTTGTACCTCTTGAGACTTTTCTTAGTATTTGGGTACTTGGAGGGATTATATACTCATAGAGGGCACAGGGTGAGTTGAATAGGAAGGGATGATATCTAAAACAAAAAAATTAAGGCGTGAGAGAGGAATATAGGAGGAGAAAAGGAGAAGTGGAATGGAGTAAATTGTCTCTCATAAAAGAGGCAAGACATAGTTCTTTCAATGGAGAGGAAAAAATTGAAGCTTACTCTCTCTCATCACATTTGTGTTGATGAGGGAATAACATGCACACTCAATTTGGTATGAAAATCTATGTTATACCACAGAAAAGCAGGGGAGAAAAGGATAAGGAAGGATGATAGAAGGGAGGGAAAATGGGAGGAGGAAGTAATTAGAAGTATACACTTTTGGGGAGGGATAAGTTCAAAAGAGGGGAAAGAATAAATGGGAGGCAGGATAAGATGAAGGGAAATATTGTTAGTCTTTCACATGACTTTTATGAAAGTCTTTTGCATAACTACACATGGATAACCTATATTGAATTGCTTGCCTTCTCAGTGGGGATGGGTGGGGATGGAGGAATGGAGAGAAACTGGAACTTAAAGTTTTATAAACAAAAGTTAAAAATAGTTTTCACATGCAAGTGGGAAAATAAGAAATACAGATAATGGGGTTTAGAAATCTATCCTGCCCTACAACAAAATAGAGGAAATGGGGATAAGGGAAGGGAGGGGTGTGATAGAAGGTAGGGCAGATTGGGGGAAGGGGTAATCAGAATACACGGTGTCTTAGGGTGGGGAGAGGGGAGAGATGGGGAGAAAATTTGGAATTCACAATCTTGTGAAAATGAATGTTGAATAAAAATAAATAAATGTTTAAAAAGAAAAAAAAGCAAGAAACAGAATGTAAAAATTAGTCAAAAACAAAAAAAAAAGTTGACCATAAAAATGTACTAGAGTGACAAGATGAAAACACACACACAGAAGAACATATAGTCAAAACTGCTACATTATAGCCTCGAAGAAATATATGAATTGATCTGAAGAATATATTGAAAAGCAGAATAGGCCAAATGAAGAGGCACAAAAATTTACTGAAGAAAAAAAAACTCCTTAAAAGTAAAATCGGTCAAATGAGAAAGGTGGTACAAAATCTCACTGACGGAAATAATTCCATAAAAATTTGAATTGAGCAAATGAAAGAAAACAAAAAAAACAATAAAACAAAACCAAAGGAATGAAAAGAAAATATCTCATTGGAAAAAAATGACCTGGAAAATAGATCCAAGAGAAATAGTTTTAAAATTTTTGGACTACCTGAAGCCATGATCAAAAACAAATAAAATAAAAGAGGTTAGATATCACCTTTCAAGAAATTATGGAGGAAAACTGCCCAGATTTTCTAGAACCACAGGGTCAAATAGAAATTGAAAGCATCTACTGATCATTTCTTGAGAGATACTGAAATGAAAACTCCTAGTAATATTATAGCCAAATTCCAGAGCTCAAAGAGAAAATATTGCAAGTAAGTAGAAAAAAAATTCAGGTATCACAGGGTCACAGTCAGAAAAACACAAGATCAAGCAGCTTCTACATTAAATACTATGATAATATAATAATAAAATAATATGATATTCCTGGTGTCAAAGGAATGAGAATTTAAAGCAAGAATCACCTACTCAGAAAAACTAAGTATAATACTTCAGAGGAAAAAAGTGAATATTCAATGAAATAGAGAGCTTTCAAGCATTCTTGATAAAGAGACTAGAAATGAGTAGAAAATTCAACTTTCAAATACAAGTTTCAAGAGAAGGAAGGGAGAGAATTTGGAACTCAAAGTTTTAAAAATGAATGTTAAAAATCATTTTTACATACAACTGGGGAAAAAAAACACTAAACAATTTTTTAAAAAAAGAAAGAAGGTAAATCTGACAGTGGACTGGAAGTTGGACTGCTATAGGGAGAGATGAGGCAGGAAGACCAACCAGTAAGCTATCATGACAATCTAGATCAGGATTTCTTAAACTTGTAACTGCTTTTCACCTGAGAATTATTTTATGTGACTCCAGGCATATAGGTATGTAAAATAGGTATACTAATAAAACTTTTACCAATAATAAATCATAAATTTATTTTAAAACAATTCTTTTGTTACAATATGGGCAAATGTTGCCAGAAACACCTCAGATTCATTACACATTTGATTTCAAATTATTTTTTGGTCATTGAGCATTCAGAAACCTTTTACTGTTGAGAAATTCTTTATAACCCCCACATTGAGTTACAGAACCCTGTATGGGGTCTTGACCCACTGTAAAGAAGCTTTGATCTAGATGTAAGATGAAAAAGGTTCACAATAGTGAGGTGGTAATGCCAGAGGAGAGATAGTGGAGTATATGAGAATTAAAAATCATAGGTGGAGTATGTTAGGAGTTAGAAATGACAGGACTTGGTAACTGGTTGGCTATGGGAAGGGGTTGAAAGAGAGAAGTGTGGAGTATGACACTTAGGTTGCAAGTCTAGGTGGCTGGAAGGATAGTGGTAATCATGACATTAATGGAGAATTTAGGAACAGGGGAGGTATTTTTGAGAAAAAATGATGATTTCAGTTTGGGACATATTAACTTTAAGATACCTAGAATATGTCCAGTTGTAGGTGCCTCTCAGGTATTACATTTTCCCCTGTGTGCTCTGAATTCTCCAAATCAGGATCAAAATGATATTTTTTTATCTCTACTAGTTCTTTATCAGAATGATATATTCACTTATAAAACTGAAGTCATTTTTGATGGAACTATTAGAAGGGCAGGCTTTTGAATCTTATTTTCTCTAAGAGATAGATACTTGGCTACCAGAGAATACAGGTTCTCTCCCATATTGAATAATAACTGATTTTAGAAAAAAAAAATCTGAATATAGAACAAAATGCAGCTTCTAAGTCTTTCCCCCGTAACAGCAAGGACCCTAGTATACACAAGAAGGCCTATGGATGAATTCTTCGATCTGCTTTTATAAAAGGAAAGTAACTTTTGAGGGGTCAACAATCTACTTTAATCAAGCACATATATCATTTACTTAGTTCAGGGCGAAAAGTCAGTTCCCTAAACTTCAGAGAAAATACAAACAAAATAAAAGCAGAAATTACAAACAGAAAGACCAATGGACAGGGCTTCCAAATGTCTTAGAATAGACAATATACATACATTGTTAACAGAAAGAGAAGCACCAACATCTGGGTTTTCAAAATCAGAAGGTTCCTAAGTGGCCTCCCTGAATGTCATCTGGCACCCGCTCCTTCTTCCAAAACCTAAGCCCCAAAGTAAACCTCACCTCAGAGAACATACATGCTTTTCAGAGGTTGATGGCATGACCCTCATGACCCAGTGCTTCATTAGAAATTGACAAAAAGTATTGAGGCCTATTAATGGATGGCGGAGATATTTAACTCTTCCTCCTACCCATCATTAACCCTACATTAAAATTACATCCACCCACAAATTGTCTTTCTTGTATATATGCACCTTTCTTGAAAGGTGCAACCATAGAGAATTTTTTACTTCATAATCATCTATTAGTATTAAGCAAGGCATAAAATAGCAAGACACATTCCCTTGAAGATTCTTGTTATCATCATAGAGGACTATAGAAAATATAAGAGGATGACGTATTCCCTAGAGATGATGGGATTCATTAGAACATTATCATTTGTGAATGGCATTGTCCTGATTGAGTCAAATACCTCAAAATTATAGATCTTCTTCAATGAGATCCATGACAATTTAAAAGAGGGTAATCATCACAGGGGAAAGCAGGTGGGTGAAGAATGAATATTGCCCAGATTATAGTATGCATTTTAATAGAAACTCCATTAAGTTAGTCTATGAGGACATATATCTTGGATGGGCTGAAACCATACCCCAGTTAGAATTGAATGAGAAAGAAAATGGGCTGAATTGCATTTGAAAATTGAATAGCATATTCACTGATCTCAAGTTGCTCCTTGTTGCCAAAATCCATCTTTTAAACAAAAATATTATTCTGATGTCAGTATTGATATGTGATTTAAAGAAATATATTCAACTCAGAAGACTCAAAACTTCAGATCACCCAAACAACAATGGGAAAGCGCATGGTAGTGGGAAACAGAGTAGTTGAAAACAGGGTGAAATATAAGACTACTAGTGACTGACACAAGGAAAGATGATATTAAATATATGATCCATGACATATGACAGAAAAAAAAATGAGGTAATTCTGATAGACTGAGCAAGTGTTACTATGGTGAGCAAGAAATACTAGATTACCCAGAGGAGATGCTTTATCATCTATTACACCTTTGTGGAATGACATAGAAAAGTATTAACTCACATTAGAAAGCAAGGAGCACCAGAGACTCATCAAAGTGTTAAACTTTTAGCTAAAATACTAACATACCAATATTTCCAAAATTAATTTACAGAGTTTTTAATAATAATGTAAATAGAAAAAAGTTGCTTTACAGAATTTAGCAAAACTATAAGTAAATGAGAAAAAACAGTTAGAATAGACTATCAAGGATAATTATGAAAAAAAATGATGAAGGGTTACTTACCTTGTCATATTTCAAAATAAAGCAGTTTAACAGTAATCTGTATGGTATTGGATTTTTAATGGAAAAAATAGATCAGTGGAATAGAATAGAGAATGCAAAATAGAACCTATGTATATACGAGATTAATCTTTGATAAGGTCAAGATTATAAAATATTTTCCTTAAGGCAAAGAATCATTCAGTGGAAAATTATTGAGAGATTCAGAGAGCAGTGTGAAGAAAAATGAGTATAGATCTATACCTCCCATATATACTACAATAAACTCCTCTTGGATCAATAATCTAAATATTGAAAACAATAAACAGAAAATTGTTCACATATCTTCCTCAGTTGTGGAGAAGAGAAAAATGTCATCTATACAAAAAAATGGAAGATAACATTGGACACAAATGACTGGATTTGATTATAGAAAAGTAAAGAGATTTTTTATGACAACAAAAGCAATGGTTTTGAAATAAAAAAGAAATATATTCAGAAAAATTCTTGTGGTAATTTTTATCTGACAAAATATATGATTTATAGAATCTATACAGAAGTGATGCAAAGAATAATATATGTTCTTTGATGGAGAATGGTCAAAGAACATTTTCAAAGAAGGAAACAGATGTTATAGAACCACAAATTGTTACTGAGAATGGAGATAGTTCAAAATCTAGCTCAACCATTTTAATTTATAAAAGAGAAAATTTAGAACTAGGGGACGTAAAATAATTTATCCAATGACAAACAGCTACTAAGTGGCAAAGCTAGAAGCTGAACCCAGCTGTTTCGCTTTTTTTCTGTTTCCATATCCAGCTATATCAAACTTAGGCATACTATTTGGGAAAAAAATGCTGAAATTCCTCAATAATCACAAATATGAAATTTTTAAAAAGTTTTTACAAACTACTTTACATTTACCATATTGGCAAAGTTATCAAAAAATGACAAAAGTTAATGTGAACAGAACTTTGAGCTAAACTACATTAGTGGCACTATAAGTTATTGCAAGATTTTTAAGAGTAATGTATAAAAATACAATAATAACAAAATATATCTATTAGTTCTTGAGAAAGCAAAAAACCCAACCCTTTTATGTTTTCCTTTGCCCACTTTCCAGTTGTCTTTATAAGACAGCCTCTATACCACATGAGGAGAAGCTCTTTAGAGCAAAAGCAGCCCTTGAGAAATTTTAATAAATGTTAAATTCTCCCACCATTTCATCAAAGTAAGAGCAGTATTGAACTGAAGGAACTTCCTTGCAAACATTATGAATAGTCACTCCTTCCAGGTGGCCCAGTGTACATCGTGTTCTCATGTTATGAGAACTGTCATATGGAGATCAGTCTTATTCTACTCTGCCTCAGAGAGTACAGCTAGGGACCACAGGTGTAAGTTGTGAAGACATAGATTTATATTTAAGTTAAGGGGAGAAAGACAACAAAAAATAACAAAAAACAACTGCATAACAACTAAAGCTATCCCAAAGTAGAAAGGTTCATGTTGAAAAATGAAGAGTTTCCTGTTTTTTGAAGGTCTTTGAGCAGAGTTTCCATGTTCATGGGTCAATTATGTTATTGTGGAGATTTCTTTAATATATGAGTTGGATTAAATGCCTGCCAACTCTCTTCCAATATTCAACATCTGTGATCTTTAGTTTCCTTATCTGTAAATTAAAGATTAATGACTGTAGTACCTATCTCACAGAGTAGAGAAATTCAAACAAAATAATATATGTGAAACACTTTTTAAACTTTAAAATCCTTATTTCTCAATAATTCCACTAGTAGTCATTAGACTCTACCATGCCCATGTTCATAAAATACCATAGGGGGATATAGGAGGAAAACCTTTTAACTCTCTACTTGTTGTCAGTATCAATGGGGGAAAAGTATTATCTTCCAAAATGTTGGGTACATTTTTTAGGAAAATTAAAATGATACAAATGATGTCAGGCTATATTCTGTTTTACAGTTTAACAGAAAAGATGAAAAACCCTTGGTAGAAGCATGAGGTAGTAATAGAAAGGGAAAGATGAGACAAACCCTGGAAACTGAAGGAAACTTCAGGCAGACCAAACAGGAAGGAGGATATTAAGAATCTCTGTCCCTGTTCTTTATTGCAGCCAATGGATTTTGCTCCATTTCTTCACTTTATATTAGCGTTCCAGGTTGAGAAATAAGAGAGAAGAAATAGTGTGAGCAAGCTTACACTGCACAGAATGGTAAAAGGTCCAAATTCTCCCAGGCAATATTTGACCTTAATGAATTCAAGTAACCAGGCCCAGATGTGATAGCTGAGTCATTGCCAATGACCTTTGAAAGGTCATGGAGAATGGGAAAATTGAATATTGTTAAAATTGTTATAGTACTTTAAGGTTCACAAAGTATGTGTGTGTGTGTGTGTGTGTGTGTGTGTATAACACGCACGCCTGCACACATATACACATATACACACATACACATGGATATATCTACATGTACATGCATGCACATGTGTATATATGTATATGCTTGTATATACACACATATCTACATATATTCGTACATACACACATATATAAATATAAATATATCACACTACAGATTGACATGAATGTCAGAACATGACAATGCTATAGATTGAGTTTATCTAAATTTTAGCAAAGCACTTGATACTTTTTTGTTCCTATGTAAAAGATGGAGAGATGTGGACTAGTCGATGATATAATTTGAAGAATTTTGAACTTCTTTAACTACTGAAAGCAAAGATTAAGCATGGATGGTTTGATATCAGATTTTTTGGAAAGTCTCTAGTAGAGTGCCTCAACTATACGTGCTAAAACCAGAAAGCATTCAACATTTTTCTCAGTGATTTTAATCAAGGTATGGAAGGGAAATCATTAAATTTGTAGGAATATATTAGGAAGTAAGGTGTCTTGATGGATTAAAACAGTAAACGGGTTGAATTAGGGACAAATGTGATGGTGAATGACTTATGTAAGTGCTCTTCTCAAGTCGTTATTCTATTTAAGTGGTGAATCTATCCTTTCCCCACATTGCTCTCTTATCCAAGAATATTCCCCAAGAGGTCACAAGATTAAGAAAAGAAAAAAAAAACTTGTCAAGCAGAGCGAGATCCTGTTTATTCAAGAACATAATGCACAGAGTCATGTCAACTAGACCAGAGAACGAGACTCCCCTGTTTCAAAAGTAACTACTTTCCCTGGAAGATCTGCCAATGCAGATAGGCCTTTTCACCTTAGAGATGAATCTAAGATACTAAGAAGACTGATACCTGAAGACATGCAAAGAGCCCATGTGACCTAATTTGAACCGAAGTAGTGGGTGGAGATTTTTAAATTAGTCTTTGATCTTGCTTTTTCTCTCTTTTATGAAATGGTTGGCGAGAGAGTATGGGGTCTCACTGCTGCCTTCCTGCTTCTCTCAACCAAAGGTGGAAATGTGTGGCCTTCCCCTTCTCAACACATCAGTTAACATATCCTTGACTCTGGGTTCATTTCCACAAACTTCTTTTTAAAAACTTTTATCCCTATTCTCTTTTAATGTTCTTTCTCCTAGCTTCTTCTAGTTGTTCTGCAGTTTAAACATTGATTATGAAAATGTCGGACCCCTCTCCTTCCTTTTACCTTCCTCATTTCTCCCCTTCTGTCCTTTCTTTCCCACCTCACCTACCCCTCTACCACTTCCAGTCCCCTTTCTCAATATCTCTCAATCTCTATGTCTACTACTGGGTTGAAGAGAAGGAACTTTTTGACAACTGGATGATAACATCACGAATTTAAAGCTGAAAGTAGCCTTAAGAGCTAGTTTAATTTTGGTACACAAAGAAACTGAGCCTGGAACTAAATTCTTGGC
The DNA here is from genome assembly GCA_028658325.1 of Potorous gilbertii. Classification (NCBI taxonomy): domain Eukaryota; kingdom Metazoa; phylum Chordata; class Mammalia; order Diprotodontia; family Potoroidae; genus Potorous; species Potorous gilbertii. The sequence goes on along the minus strand of CM053771.1, from coordinate 499,568,162 downwards.
CTAAGGTCACACAGAAAATTAAAAAAAAAAAGTAAAGTCAGGATCTGAATTCAGAATCTCTGACTGCAGATCCAGTTGTCTTTCTATTTTACCAGGTTGACCCCTGAATTGGAGCAACCTATTCATCAGGTACCATGTTTTTCTTCCAGAGAGTGTATGTATAGTTAGTACTTTGAGTGTCTAGGACTGCCTGTGTAAGTTCAAAGTGAATTAAAGAGTTATCTCATCAGCTAAGGGGATCTTACCACTAGAGTACTAAAAGTATCCGCCTCTTTGAATTTAGGGTGTACCAGTCCTAAGGCACTATGGTCTCTGATGATGAGACACTGCCATCTCCATAACAATGATTTCTTACTTTCCATCACCCACTTACTTCTCTTGTTATCACTTACTAATAGCCACTTTCATGTGAAATTAAATGCTTTCTCAAGAGACTGCAGGGGCAGGCTTTCTGGCATTTTTTTGAGTTCAACATTGCATTGTTTGTTTGCAGGATTTCCATTGCATATTTTAATCCAGGTATTTACAATACGGGTTTTTCCAACCGGCAATCCTCCCAAGTTGGTCTCCTGAAGCATCTGGTAGTGTACATGTAAACATAAAATATTTATTTCAGTACTCTTGGGATTTTACATTACATATTGGACCTTTCTCAACAGAGCATGTTTATTTGAAAGTTAACTTTGACTGTGGTATATTATAGACACTAGCTGGGAAAATTTTAAACAATTGACTTTTATGCTTTAGATGTATAGATATTTCAGTTGTGATTCATTCACATGAAATGATGATTAATTTAATAATGTAGTATTAAAGTAACACAGTAGTAGTAAAGCTCTCTCATACATAGACACACACATATGTGTGTATATTGTACATACATGTTATGAATATATATGTGTCTAGAGATAATGGTGCATTTTGGGAATACAAAATGATTATAAATCATCTCTCCATGGACTGTCATTGGGATTATTTTATTTATCTCACTATTGAAAGTAAATTCATAAACTTTTCATTTTCATTTTTTCATTTATAATCCGAATCTAATCATAAGATCATAGAAGCAAAAGAAATCGATGGGTTTTGGTCTAAACTATTATTGGAAATACAAAAATTAATGAAATCACAAATCCATTGAAATGTAGAGCATATGGGGAGGAGTGGTAGATACAAATTTTCCATGATTAGAAAGGCTAGATGAGATACAATCTATATTTACCAATGGAATTATGTATCCACTAAATAAATAATAATTCTTATATTGTGATACAGTATGATGTCTGGGATTTGATTCCTTTTCATGATATACCATCCTTAGTCCTGAAAAACAATTTATACCTGTAGATGAAGAGGGAGTTTAATCACAGCAGGCCAGTGTGTGTGGTGGAGATTTTATTCAGTTGTTTAATTGAGAGAAGTACTCTACTCCATGGACCACAGCTACACTGTCACGTGATTTGGTTAGTATGCCTTTCTGATAATCTGGGAGCATTAGGCCAGGTCAAAAACATTGGGAAGCATGCATGAGATTCAGTAAGTTGATGTACTGCTCATTTTGTCCATCATGATAGACTTTGCTTGGATGAGTAGGTTTCAGCAAGTGAGGGAAGTTTCATGCTTCTTGCTAATCAAAAGCATCTGAGAAGAAGAACTAGACAGAAGTCAATTCCTAATTGAAAACAGCTGAGAATAGTGTGTGCGAGTGTATATGTGTGTGGGTGTGTGTGTGTGTTCTTCTTTTTCCCATCACCTAATTTGGGTTTTTTATGAACTTACACAATCAAGTGTGGATGAATCACTGCCCTCTACTGGGTGGGAAGTCATTAGTCAGGGCTGCTGGGAAATCACTAAAGCAGAAAAGCAGAAGGTAATTTTCCCTTAGCTCAGAAGATACCAGTGGGTGGGAAAAATCTTTTTGTAATCCATTAGCAAAAAGGCCAATAATTTAAGTTGCCACAGTGACAAAGATTTAAGATTCCTTTGATCTTAAAAATCAAATCATTTGTCTCAATTATCTGGAGACCACCTATTATGCTGACAGGCCAGTTCCTACAGTGGATAAAGATCTGGCCTTTAGGTCAGGAAGATCTGAATTCAAACCACTTCTGACAAAGAATACCTTTGTGAACCTGGGCAGATCACTTACCAGACAACTCTAGAAGACTTGTGGCCAACCTTGATTGGTAGAGGAGGTTTACTTTCTAGAAGTTCTTCAGGCCAATAAACCCCAACTGTAGGCCAAAAAAAAGAGATCTCTTTACAAAATTTCTTGATCTTAGTACATATCCGTCTGGGAAAAAAGGTTGTATAATATCACTTGGGGCTAATACTAGTTAAGACATCATCAGTCATACACAGTCTGCTGACTAGGAAAAGATCACAAATGATTCTTTACTATCTGTGATTAGTGATGGAGATACAAAGAGAGTATATAAACATAAATCAAAGAAATAAAGTAAATTCAAGGGCAAAATAGTGCCTATTTAGTCAGTGGAGATTTCCTAAGTATTTCTAACAATTGACCTGTGATAGTGTTCTAGAAGAAAGGTTTAGAGAAAAGGATGTTTCTTAATCACCCTCCCACCATTGGGTATATTATCCTTTATAAAGTGAATGAGAAGATGATGACCAACAGAGAATTGAACAGGGGTTTTAAAAGTGATTGTGTTGAATGATCAGTTTTTCAGTTGCTATACTCCTTACCTTCTCTACAGCTTTTGACACCATTATACACTTCTTCTTGGTTCCCCTGTGCCCTAGACACCGTGAATGATCATCTCAACTTCCTTTAAGTTTCTTTTCCTCTTGTTCTCTCCCATTTCTCTAATCTTTTTTATTCTCTTTATGAATTATCCCTCCTATCCTGCTCCCTAGTTGTGATAGTAGCAGCAAGGATCTATTTGGTGTCCCCTTTTCTCCTTTCTCTGTAACCTTTCTCTTATTGCGATCATATTCATTACCACGGGTTCAATGATCAGATTATTTCCATATTCACATATTCAGAACTTTCTCTCTCTGAAGCTCCAATCTGACATCATCAATTATCTGCTGTGTTTGCCCTAGGTGTCTCAAATTAAACAAGGTCAAAACAGAATTCATCTTATCTGCTAAAACTACCATTCCTCCCAATTTCCTGTTTTTGTTAAGGATATTATCATTCCTCCTAATCATTCAGGTCTTGTCCACCCTCTAACTCATCTTTGACTCTTGACTCTCCCTCACTCCCAATTTCCAAGTGGTTGCAAAATATCACACCACATGTGCTTCCACTAGATCTAATTGTTATTCTTTGCACAATTTCTATTTTGTTCTTACCATTCAAACAACAGCCACTCTGGTTCAAACAGTAATCAGTCCTTTACATAGATTATTAAAACAACCTTCTAATGTGTCTTTCTACCCCAAGTCTTATCCCTTTTCCATGCATCCTCCACAAATAATTTTATAAAATAGATTCTAAGCCAAACATTCCCTTTCATAAACAATGTCACTCTTTCTTCTAGTATAAAACACCAATTCATCATTTGGGCTTTCAACTTTCCTTATAGTCTGACTCCACTTTCACTTTGCAGAATCCTTGCACATTATTTTCATTTTTCTCTCTCAAATGTAGCAGCTTACTGGCTGTTTCCTGATCTCAGCATTCTATCTCCCATCCACCATGACTTGAATGCAACTCCCTCCTCACCTTCTCTTAGTACCCTCAGCCTCTTTCAATACTCAACAAAGGCAAACCTCTACCAAGAGGATTTCCCTAATTCCCCTAGTTGCTAATACTCACTTCTATCTCTTTATATATTTAGCTACTATATTTGCCAGAAAAATGTGAGCTTATAACTCTTGTTGTTTTGTCTCTGTATCACCTGTGGTGTCACAGTGCTTTGTTCATTCCTAGTAAGGGCTTGATAAAATTCTTTCTTGAATTCAATTTCATTGCATCCATAATTCCACATATCATGCAATGAATACTGCACTAGAAGGCAAATAACTTGATTCAGCTTCTGACTCTACTCTTAACTTAGCTACATTTCCTAGCAAATCATTCAACTTCAGTCTATTGGTTTCCTCAAAAGCCATAAAAAGGGATTAAAAAGGTTGGTGTGAACAAAAGTCTAGATGAAATGAGCAAAACCTTGACCTTTGTTCATGGACATCTGAACTTACCTTCATTATGCATATTCATCAACATTAAACTCAATTGCCTTGATGCTTCATTCTCCCCAACACTGACATGGTTGGTGCTTATAAAATCTAAATTAAAGTGGATGGTGGCTTTTAACACCAGAACACTTTATCTAATAACAAGATAATATTTTAAATTATTATTCATATTAAAATGTCATTTCTACTTGCATAATTTGAGAGATGTATTTATAATGTTTTCTGAATATAGAACTAGGTGAACCATGCCTTTCTCTCAGCATTAGGAAACCAAGTGAAAGGATACCAAGAAGAAAATGGCTTAACATACATTAATGACATCTAGGTTGTAATGTGTTGGTCTCCCTCAGTGTATCTATTTGCTAATATGCTTTTATCAATGGAGAACCAATTCACAAACTTTTACATCATACTTGAATGGAACCAAAATGATCATTCTTTCAAAGATTCATGATCTATATGAATATCTTCTTTGCAGAAAGAGTAAATTGGCAAAGTATCACTATAGTTTATGATATACCATAAGTCATTGTAGCCAAATGTTTTTATCATTTGGTGACCAGACTTCTGTGAAAAAGTCTGTCTGAATTTAGCTAAGTTGGTCCTTGATGAAGACAAAATTAAATATTGAGCCAGTACTCAAAGATTTCTAACTAAGCAAGACCTGTCAGAACCTGTATAACTTTCTGTGACTCTTGGGTTGTGTTCAAAACAATTCAATTAATTACAAGCATTTATTAAATATTAGCTATGCACCTGACACTATGCCAGTTGCTTGAGATGCAAAGGCAAAAATGAACAAAGGTTGGCGCCCATAAAAGTTTACATAATATTGGGAGAGAAACAATAAATTAATTGATAATTCAATGCAAGACATATATGAAATAACTACAAGTAATTTTGGACTTGGAGAATGTTATGACCTGGAAAGAGGTCTGATGTAAGAGGTTGAACTTGAACTGAGTCTTAAATGGAGCACTCAAGAAAGTTCTCCTTCACACCATGTTGAGGTGAGGTGAGGAGAAGGGCTGTAATGATGAAATACAGTTTTATTCCATTTCAACAATTAATCTGGCATAGTGGACTGAATGATAAACTAAGACTAAGAAAGGTGTAGGTTCCAGCTCTACCTCTGGCAAATATTGGCTGTGGTAATAACAATTGGGAGAGAGCCAAGGTGGTGGAGTAGAAGCTGCCCTCCCTAGACCATAAAATACCTGTAAAAATGACTCTAAACCAAATCTAGAGCAGCACAAGCCACAAAACGACAAAGTGAAGGAGATTTCCAGCCCAAGACAGCCTGGAGGGCAGGCAGGAAGGGTCTGTCCTGACAGGCATGGAGCAGAGCACAGCCCAGCATGGACCATGGGGCTCGGCAAGGACAAGACCTAGAACGGGCTTCAGGGAACCACCACCAGCAGCTGCAGCTCCCAGATTCCTCAACTCACAAATGCCTCAGACAGCTTCAAAAGTCAGTGGAAGGGTTCCTTCACCTAGGGGAGAGGAACACAGTCTGAACAGCCATTAGTAGCCACTGCATCAGCAATGTCCTTTTTTGGAGCTCTCAGTTTAAAGTTCCTGAAGGAATTGAACAACTGATCTGAATCTCAGCCCTGAGCCAGGTCCTGGGGTGAGGAGTAGTATAGGCATGGTGGAATTGGAGGTGATTGTGGAGCAGGAATTCTACTCCCAGATTCTGAGCAGAAAAGATTGCTCTGAGACCAGTGCATAGATCAGGAGAGAAGTAAATTCCTCTCCCTTGATTGTGCCACTTTGGAGGAACTGAGAACTTACAGGTTCCCCAGAGCACACCCTCCTCTCCACAAAGGACTCAAAAGTCAAATAACTGGCTAGGAAAATATTCAAAAAAGGGGAAAAAAACAAGATGATAGAAGGTTACTTTCTTGGTGAACAGGCATTCTCTTCCATTCTTTCAGATGAGGAAGAAGAATGCATATCTCCAGAGGCTTCTGCATCCATAACCTCTAAAACAAATATGCAATGGTGTCAGGCCATGGAAGAGCACAGAAAGGATTTTGAAGATCAAGTAAGAGAGGTGGAAGAAAAATTGGAAAGAGAAATGAGAGTGATACAAGAAAATCAAGAAAAGTGAGTCAGTAGCTTGCTAAAGGAGACCCAAACAAATGCTGAAGAAAATAACAAAATAGGCTAATTTAATTGGAAAAAGCCAATGAGGAGAAGAATGCTTTCAAAAGCAGAATTAGCCAATGGAAAAGGAGGTTCAAAACTCACTGAAGAAAATAGATCTTTAAAAATTAGAATGGAGCAGATGGAAGCTAATGACTTTATGAGAAACCAAGAAATCACAAAACAAAACCAAAAGAATGAAAAAATAGAAGATGATGTGAAATATCTCATTGTAAAAACAACTGACCTGGAAAATAGATCCAGGAGAGACAATTTTAAAATTATTGGACTACCTGAAAGTCAAGATCAAAAAAGGAGCCTAGGCATCATCTTTCATGAAATTATAAAGGAAAAACTGCCCTGATATTCTAGAATGAGAGGGCAAAATAAATATTGAAAGAATCTACCAATCACCTCCTGAAATAGATGTGAAAAGAGAAACTCCTAGTAATATTGTAGCCAAATTCCAGAGTTCTCAGGTCAAGGAAAAAATATTGGAAAGCAGCTAGACAGAAACAATTTAAGTGTTGTGGAAATACAATCAGGATAACACAAGATTTAGCAACTTTTACATTAAGGGCTTGAAATATGATATTCCAGAAGTCAAAGGAACTAGGATTAAATACAAGAGTAACCTACCCAGCAAAAGTGAGCATAATACTTCAGGGGAAAAAAATGGTCATTCAATGAAACAGAGAACTTTCAAGCATTCTTGATGAAAAGACCAGAACTTAATAGAAAATTTGAATTTCAAACACAAGAATCAAGAGAAGCATGAAAAGGTAAACAGGAAAGAGAAATTGGAAGGAACTTTCTAAAGTTGAACTGTCAACATTCCTACATGAAAATATAATATTTGTAATTCTTGAGATTTTTCTCAAGGGTTGGGTATTTGAAGGGATTATATATATACACACATTATATGTATATGTACATATATATATATGTGTGTGTATGTGTGTGTGTGTGTATGTAGAGACAGAGACAGTTGAATGAGACAGAATGATATCTAAAAATAAAAAATAAAATTAAGGGGTGGAAGAGGAATATATTGGGAGGAGAAAGGGAGAAGTGAAATGGAGCAAATTATCTCACATAAAAGAGGCAAGAAAAAGCTTTTACAATGGAGGAGAAAAGGGATGAGGTGAGAGGGAAAAAGTGAAGCTTATTCTCTTCATATTTGGCTTAAGGAGAGAATAACATGCACACTCAATTTGGTATGAAAATCTCACACTACAAGAAAATAGGGGAGAAGGGGAAGTTTGTTGGGGAGAGTGATAGGAGGAAGAGCAAATGGGAGGAGAGAGTAATGAGAAGTTAAGACTTTTGGGGAGGAACAAGGTCAAAAGAGAGAATAGAATAAATGGGGGCAGGATAGGATGGAGGGAAATGTAGTTAGTCTTATACAATGTGAGTATTATGGAAATCTCTTGCAAAACTACACATGTATAGCTTATATCGAATTGCTTGCCTTCTCAGTGGGCATGGGTGGGGAGGGAGGAAGGAAGAGAAGTTCGAATTCAAGGTTTTAGGAATGAATGTTGAGGATTGTTTTTGCATACAACTGGGAAATAAGAAATACAGGTAATGGGGTATAGAAATCTATCTTGCCCTAGAAGAAAACAGAGAAGATGGGGATGAGAATTGAGGAGTATGATAGAAGGGAGGGCATATTGGGGAAAAGAGTAATCAGAATGCAAGGAGTTATGGGGTGGAGGGAGAGGAGAGATGGGGAGAAAATTTGGAACTCAAAATATTGTGGAAATGAATGTTAAAAACTAAAAATAAGTAAATATTAAAAAATATATTGACTGTTAAACCTTGAAGAAAACATTGGCCCTTTAATGTCCTCAAATAATTCTAAGACTATTTATTTAGGAAGAGGATGTTTCCCACCAGAAGCCTCTTATAATGATGAAACCAGAGAATGGATCAAAGAAAAACAAAACAAAACGAAACAAAAAATCCACTTAAAAATATAAAATGCCAATGAATACACATTTTTAAAAGTCAGGAAAGATAGATTAGCCAATATTTAAAAACAAAACAAGATAATAAAAATAATGTAGAGATTTAGTTTCAGGATAGTTTGTTGTTCATCTTTCATTTTTGAAGAGGACTATTGGGGAGGTTTTAACTTGTGAATAAACTGGATTCAAGTGAGGCAGAGTTGTGCAAAGTCATCAGTCTCTCTCTTTTTTCCAAAATCCAGTGACAAGACAAAAATCAGTATAACTGGCAATGATCTGAGATGTAGTGGGTGACCTTGGAACTCCAACATCTCACCAATCTCTAATCACTTCATAGCATCGGCTTCAGCTGTCTTCATGACCACTGTAACACATTACGTTATAGGAACATAAAAGAAGCACATTATTTAAAAGATGATGACTTTTCCCCAAATTCAGAAACTTAGTTTTTTGGTATTCTGTTGGGCCACAAATGTTTAATATTTCCATTGGTGCCCAAGATATAGAGCAGTGGAATCATATTCAAATAGAAAAGGGAGTCACTAATCCATACATAAGGATCCCTGTGGACTGCATATTGACAATTTAAAATAAAAAATTATCTGTTTCATTTTATTTTTAATTATTTTGCTAAATATTTCTCAATCACATTTTAATCTGATTAAGACAGTCTCAGGAGTCTCCATGAAGCCTGTAGACATTGTGTTTGACAACTGTCTTATAGAAAGTTTTCTGTTTCAGATATGGGTTTAAGACTCTCCAATGTCCCATTCAACTCTGATTATCTGATTTAGGGATTCTATTAGTTGTTTTCCAACCACACATTTAGTGCAGATTGAAGATCCTCTGAAAATATCAGCATAAAAAAAAGTTAATGGAGGTAGGAGGATAGATAGTCCAATATAAGGAAGTATTAAAGGGGAAGGAGAGAAAAAGAGATATGATGATGATGATGATGATGGTGATGGTGATGATGGGCAGGTCAGTGATGACCTGTGGTTTGCTACTAAGAGCTTAGTATGATCACCTAGGATAGGGATGGAAGCTGCCACTTCTGTGTGTGTCAGGACGGGAAAGCAAAGGAGCCCTTAAAAAGGATGAAGGGTTTTTCCTGAGTTATTACTTTTCTGAAGTAATTAGCATCATAGATTCAGAACTGGAAGGGACCCCAGAGACTGTCTGGTCCAAGCACTTCTTTTACAGATGTAGAAACTAAGGTACAAAGAATTGAAGTGACTTGCTCAAAGTCATGTAGGTGGTAATTGTACTTATGTAGAGTCAAGCTGGTGTAAGTCTTGACCTTGGATCTCAGGTTAGCTCAAGGGTCAGCTATCTTTATGATCCCAAGTACTATTCTAGAATATATGTAATAAGCTCTTGGGGCAAAGTATTCAGTCAGATGACAGGTGACCAAAGACTTAGTCTAGCCTGGAATGACCTGAATTAAATTAGACCTTGTAAAGCTTCTCGGAATAAGGTGATGTTCACCCAGATATTCTCCTTTGCTGTACTATAATGTTGTTCACTCATGTATGTCCACAAAAGAAATTCTTACTGTATACCTTGGATTCTATATATTACATAACTTGGTTCTAGACTCAGAGAATATGGGTGCAAAACCCTCCTCTGACACTTTCTATAGCCTTGGGCAATACACAAACATTATGTGTGTATCAATGCCATCATTTGTAAAATAATCTGGCTGGACTAAATACCCTCTAAGTTTCCTTTAAGCTGTAGATTTATGATCATTTAAATTTTATTACCTATGAAGTAATTCTTCTCCAATGGTTTTACTTTCAGAATCAGAAAATCATGTATATCTCCTGTCATTGAAAAGATCAGTCATTTCCTGAAAGATGTGTGTCTCTTATCAACTAACAGAGCCATGGAAGTAGAAGTTTACCATCCTACCTACCCCTTTCATTTCAGGATGATCACCAACACATTCCCCACTAAAAAAAAAAAATCAACCATCTTTCACCTATTATACATGCTAAACTACTGGGAAGAACACACACACACACACACACACAGGAACAGAGAGAGAACCATATACATACGTACACTTGCAAGACACAACCCAGATGAACCTCTAAAGAATTGCAAATGGTCTTGTGTTTGCACATGTAAAT
>CM053771.1:499523982-499557245 GCA_028658325.1 Potorous gilbertii | reverse complement strand
ATCACCAACACATTCCCCACTAAAAAAAAAAAATCAACCATCTTTCACCTATTATACATGCTAAACTACTGGGAAGAACACACACACACACACACACACAGGAACAGAGAGAGAACCATATACATACGTACACTTGCAAGACACAACCCAGATGAACCTCTAAAGAATTGCAAATGGTCTTGTGTTTGCACATGTAAATAGAACTGGAGTTCTTGGTATAGAGTCATGCTGAAGATTCCCACAGACCACTCTCCCTCACCAATTCCACAACATTTTGTTTAATCAAGTCACTTGCTATTCTGTATTCAGGCACCCATGGTAGCTCAGAAGTCTTCCATTTATGTAGCTGAGGCAAAACTATTTTAGGTTTTAATGACTGACCTCAAAATAATAACTAAATAATATTTTAAAACTAGAGAGTGTAATTAATCAATTGCTGAATAGTTGGAAATATGTGGTATTTTTTTTTTGCTCTCTCTCTCCTGCCACTGGGGAAGGCATATTTACCTTATCCAGAGTAAGAGTAGCATTTCATAGTCCTTCCTTAAATTTGTTTTTGAATCTCAGTTTATACTGGGTTGCTGGAAAGAATTGCTGTTTGTAAAATGAACCACACCACCATCCACACATTTCTGTCTCTAAACCTAGAGCTGTTAATGTTCTCACTTTAACCAATAAATCATAGGAATATGGCAGGTTGATATACTCCCAGGAATTGATGGAGATCCACAGCATACCACTGTCACCACCACCCATTCAGATAACCTGCAGAGAACTTTCCTCTATAAGTTTATAAGACTACTCCCATACCTCCAGAATGATTCAGAAGGTAATAAATGAAGATGACCCTAACTTTCCCACTGTTTATTTCTTATCCAAAACATGTCTTGGGGTAAAAGTCAATTTCCCCATTGTCTATTTCCTTAGAGTCACATGAGTCAATTATTGAAGAGTGATGGATCAAGTCATATAGCACTGGAATGTTTAGCTGTGTTTGTTGGAGATATCTACTAGGGTGGCCCAGTTGTGAGATTCTTACTTTGGCAAAAATCCCATCAGTTTTGTTTGACTAAAGATTGGTCCTACATTGCAATGACTCATTCGCTCATTTTCTTTTTTGTCCTGTGAAATGCTGGCAGTATTTCTGCTGAATTAGCTCTTATTTCCATGGAAAAGGGGGAGAGGGTGGACTGATGTTTCATGTATGTACACTTCAGTGTGGGAAGGTGAGATTTGCAGATTTCTTTGAAGTTTCATAAATTTCTATGGCAGACCTAAGTTTTCAGGGTATTTCATTCAAAGTTTAAAAGGCTTGAATTTTTTTTTTCTAAAATGACAATTTGTGAATTAAAAACATTCCAAGGAATACAGTTTTGTGGTAGAAGCAGATGGGATTTAGATGGACAATATTTCTTAGAAAATTAAGTACAGGAAGAATAACAAGAAATTATGTTACAGTTTAAGTTAAAAACCTTTGCTACCATATACTTGAAGTTCTATTCTTTTGCGGTCTATTTCTTTGAGATACCCAGTGATCCTTTTAAGGAGTATCAAAGAGAGAAAGCCAGTCTTGGAAATTAGAGTCCAATGGTTTATTAAATATTTAAAAGGCTAGGCATATGTAATGAATTTGAGGCACAATTGTCTAGTAGCAAATATAAAACAGTTGGCAATTTTGATGAATAATTCTTTTAGGTCTCCTTTGTGATATGAATTGATTTTGTTGGTGAAATATATTCATTCCTACTCAGGAATTTTTTTTTCTTCTTTGTCAGAGAAAGGTGAAGGAGAAGGTGACATTGGCATGGTGTAGCAAAGTTTTCTCAGTGTTCAGAGTCTGATGTGAGAAGGTGGAATGATAAAATTGTAGAAAGCCCAATGCTCTCATACTGGACTTAGAGGATCTGTGTTTGAATTCTATTTCTGAAGCTGTACAGTGCTGGGGAAATAACTTAATCTTGAGCCCTCAGTTTCTTTAGCTGAAAAACGATGGGGGAGGGCACAGAGAACTAGAAAATCTTTGAGATTCCTTCCAGTTCTAAATTTATGAATCTTATACACACAAATATAAACTTTTTTGTTAATTAATTCTCAATCATTTCCATAAATGCACAAAATGTAAAAGCATCCACTTTGGTAATTAAATGTTCTTCTTTTGTAGAAGCATCCACTTTGATAATTAAATTTTCTTCTTTCCTGATAAAATTATCAAGGGAGTAGAGGTAGTACGGAGAAAGGGATTTCATATAGCACCCTACAATTTCGTTTTCCTGGAAACAATCTTTATCTCAAATTTCTCCTTTGCTATCTCCTTTACTGATTATTCATTTTCTTCTCAATCTCAATAAAAAGTCATTGATGGCACAGTATAAGTACTTAAGAAATGCAAATTATAATTTAACGCTGGAAGCTGGCTAACATCATTCCCCTTATTTTACAGATGAGAAAATGGAGGTTGAAAGACAGTCAGTGGCTTGCCCAAAGTCATATATCAAGTAAGTGACAAAGACAAAACCTTGTTTACCATGCACAAAACCTTTTCTTTTTTAGCCCCTTTCTTATGTGATTATTTTTTCTCTTCCATATTCCTTGGACTCAGGGTCTTCATCTCCTTTTCCATTCCCTTCTTCCAAAAATTTACACTCAGGAAAGAATCCGATATCAGCCAGTGGAGTACAAGTCAATGGATTACCTTCCAAAGAAAGCTTTTTATTTAAGCCATTCAATAGTTAAAGAATCAAAGACTATTTAGGCATAAGAATGGAATTGGAATGGGGCACACAAAAGGCCTTTCTCACACTTCTAAAATTATATCCTGTAGACCACCATCTGCCTTGCTTTTCTGCAAAGTCAGTCCCACCTAGAAGTAGTTGCAAGCAGCAACTTGTCTTGAGAGTATGACTTCCTGAGATATTGGCATTTGCTTGAAAAGTCTGTCAAAGAGTGCTTGAAACTGGAAGCATGCCAAAAACGACTTCGTCTGGTTTCTGTGGGTGTGGTTCACATCACCTTCCTAGAAGGTGTTAATTGTGACTTACACCAAATGATGAGAAGCTAGGTAAATCCAGGAGAGATGTCTTGGAGAAACTAGTGGAAAATTCTTTGTTTAGACAGTCTATAAACATTAGAATATAATCCAACTCAGCAGTATTCACACGAAGTATTGGACATCTATTTGTCACAAAAAAATGATTATTTAATAAAAAAAATAAAAGCTATATTATCATGGTTCCTGAATAGGAATCCTGATATCAATAATTCACTGCATACTGTATTTGTTTGTCATTTAGAATCACCTGATTAGTCATAACAAGATTGTCTAGGCAGCCTGGCACTGTAAAAAGTAATATTTTGCATTTAGAGTAAGAATGTTGGGTTTCCTCTCTTGCTCGATATCTGTCTGACATTGGAGAAGTCATTTAGCTTCCCTGAGCCTCAGTTTCCTCATCTGTAAAATAAGAGGGTTGGACAAGATTGCCTCTAAGTTTTCTCCTATCTCTAAATTGATGACATTTTTACTTGTGAGCAGAAAGTGTTGGCTGATGTTGTTAAGTTAAATGTTATTCCATAACCCTTTACACTAGGAATTATGGAATGATTTTCCCCCATTAGAAATTTGAGTCATTTGAAAAAAAGTGATAGTTTTCTTTCTTATTATTCTGACTCTTCCTGTCATATACAACTTTCTCAATACCAAAATTAATTTCATTCTGATTTTTTGTGACCTCTGCTAAATCATCCTATAAGTAAACACCTAGGAAAGGAAAATGAGGGTCAGGTTCAGCGCTTCCAGACAATAAACAAGCATTTATTAAAGACCTATCATATCCTAGAAATTACTAATTATTGACACTACACTTTAAAAAATGAACCTCTCAATGAAATACTCTCAATGAATATATATTCTAAGGGTTTGATAACATCTAGATACAAAATAAATATAAGCAACAAATTTGTACTCTATATAAAGTAGTTAAGTTCAAAATAGTTAAGGAAGAAGGGCTCCAGTAGTTAAGATTATAATGAAAAACTTTACATAGGGACAACTTCCTATCTTGAGACGAATTTTGAAGTGAGTGATGGCATGAGGTAGAGTTGGAGAGAATATATTCCGGGCACGAGGATAACCAGCACAAAGCAACAAATTTAGGAGATGGAGCATCATGCTTGAGGAAGAGGGAGAACAGTTTGTCTGGGTCATTGAGCTAAGTAAAGAAAGTGTGCGTGTGTGTGTGTGTGTGTGTGTGTGTGTGTGTGTATGTGTATGTGTGTTCATTTGTGTCTGTGTGTGTGTTCATCCTTCATTGCCGAAGACCATGCCATCAGAGAAATGATATCATGATTTGCACTTGACTTTCTTTTGAGTGAGGAAGGGCTGTGCAGATCACTGGCCTTACTTCTCCTCCAGAACCATCTGGATCCAGTGACCTGATATTCATCAGGATGACTGGAGATGACCCAGGAAAGTGAAGTACAATGTGACTAGAAAGATAGAGGGACAAGGTCATAAAGGGTTAAAAACAACAACAAAATATTTGACCATATGGTTTTTTAAGTCCTTTCATCTCTCAGTCTATGATTCTAAATCCCCCAGAAAAGGAACAACCCATCTCAGGAAATTTCCCTCTTTACCCTTTAGAAGGTCCCCAATCTTAACTACCATAACAATCTAGTTTTGTTAAGACTTAAATATAAATTAAACTCATGTATTTGGTCCTCTGCTCATCATTCTCCTTTTTGCCTAGAATGTTCTCTCTTCTTTATAATTCAACACAATTTATATATTTTTTCCTATATGTAATAGGGAGCCTTTGAAATTTATGAAGTAAGAGTATGAAGTATGATCAATGCTACAACTAAGGAAAATCACTCTAGTATCTTTGGGAAAGATGAATCAGAATGATGAGACACTTGAGGCAAGAAAAAATAATCCGAAAGCTATTGAATTCATTTACTTAGCCTATTTTTAATTTCATGGGCATATTTCAATGGTTGCTTTAGTACTTTTTGACTCCATTCTAGCTTAAGTGTTACAGTAAACCAGTTTTATCATTGAAATAATTACCATTGAAAAAGGGTTAGGATAAATCAGAGGTTTTCCATATAACTGAAGTTTTAGCTATGAATGCCTCTAAACTTTTTAATATTACTATTTATTGATGAAAATATGCATAATATGAACTATATACCTTCATGAATTCATTAACAAAGTACATTATATTTAACTTTTTCTTGATAATTAACAGCTATTGAGATGTGCATGACTGTGTGGGTTGTACACACAGATATTGGTGGTTTTAGGTCATAGGACTGATTTACTGATTTATCTTATCAATATAACACTATTTATACTGCCTATAATGAATTCTATGAACTGAATTGGCTTCAGTTTTAGCCATTCATATCTTTAAGAGTGATGATGTTTATTTAATGTAGCTCTTTGTGCTCCCAAATGTAATCCAGCAGAAGCTTCCCAATACTTTCCCTTAATTCAATTTAAAAATATTTAAGGGACCTACTACATGCAAGGTATTGAAACAATGGCTAGAGATTCAAAGGCAAATACATATACCTATATACACATATGCTTATGCATATGTGTATACATATAGATAGATAGATAGATAGATAGATAGATAGATAGATAGATATATGTGACTTACACTGCCTGGTCTGTCTGTCTGTCTGCCTGACACAAATTTAGTTCAAATCAACAAGCATTTATTACATCTGTAATATATTCAAGGCACTAGGCTTTCAGAAATAAGTCAGGAGGTCAGGAAGCTAGCTGTCCCAAGAAAAGATATCTAGATGGTATAAATGACTGACCCAGCCCAAGCAAAGACATCATAAAAGAGGTCATACTTAGCTTATAAGGAAATAGCTGTTAAATACAGAGAACAACATTTATTCTCACAATATTATTTTATAAATTGTTCTTCTGATTTTTCTCACTTCACTCTGCATCAGTTCATGTGTCTTCCCAAGTTTCTCTGTCCCTTTTTCTGGAACCACAACAATTGATACAAATTCAAATATGACATTTCATTCAGCCATTGACAACACTGTAGAAATTGATGATTTGAAAACATCCTATCTACCTCCTGACAGATGATGGAATGAGTTCTAGAATTAAATATGCATTTTGAGACCTGAGTAGAGTGAGAGTTTGGGTTGTTGACAGTGTGTATTTGCTACAAAAGTTTTGTTTTCCTTATTTTCTTTGTCAATAGAGGAGAGGAATGAGAAGAGAAAAAATAAATTTACTCAAAATGCCAGGAAAAGACATGTGTTGATGGTTTGGGGCTTGGTTCTGACTCCAGGGCTTGTTCAGTGAGGTGCCAAGAACTTTCCTTATCTATTCTTTTCTTGAAAGAAACAATGTTCTAGGTCATGGCAAACATAATCAGAATGGAGTACAGAACTCACCAAGTCTGAGACAGCACTCTGCCTTGTGGACTGGGTAAAATGGAGCTACAAGTTAAGATATCATAAGAATAAAATTTTCCATTACATAAGAAACAAATAAATTTTTAAGCTGTAGCTGTCTGTGTGGGAAGGAGCGATTGTCCCATATTATTCCTCACTCCCAGTATGTATTGTAATCCCTTTTGAAATCAGATCTCCACCGTACCCTGGTAATTTCCCCCTTGAAACTTTATCTATTTCTTTGGACCTGTGTCCTCCTTTGCCTTTTGCTTAACCCCACCAAAGGTGTATGAGTTCTCCTATGACAATATGATTTGTACTCTTGAGAAGACAGAAGGCATTAATATCTGGGGGGATCAGTGTAATCTATGTGAAGGAGGCTTTATTAAAAAGAATCTGAAGAGAAACAAGGATTTTGAGATAACAAGATGAAGAGAGAATGCAATGCAGGCATTTGAATACCTTAGAATCCATGGAAAGATTGTGTAAGTGTATGGAGGCAGGAAATGAAATGTCAAGTTCAAGGAAGTGATAGTGGTTGAGTTTGGCTGTAATGCAAAATTGGTAAAAGAGAGTAATATTAAATAAATAGTAAAATATGGTGGCGGTCACTTTGTGGAAGGATTAGATGCTAATATGAGAAGTTTTATTTCATCCTATGCTCAATCCGGATATTGTTTTCAGGGAAGTCACGTAGTCAGACATGCACCTTGGAAAAATATTTGGCACGTAAGAGAAGGAAAGATGGGAAATGGTTAAAACCGCGATGAGGAAGACCAATTAAGGGGACTTCTATATTCAATATTTTGTGTTTTGAGGTGTTGGTGAAGATTTGCCTTCCTATGAATATAAAGCCATTTTTTTTCTTTTTCTTTACTGCTTAGTTGCTGGTTATTTTCATCTTTAATGTAGGAACCTTCTGCTAACGGTATTGGTTGTTATTTTTAGTCTCCAGTGCTATGGCTTCTTCTAATCTAAGGACTGGAGGACACAGTAAAACTCTTCTTAAAACCTCCTTTTAAAGAATATTCAGAGCCCAGTCATTTACCATCATCTGCACTCCTTGATTTGAACTCCACCATCACTATGTTCCCCTCCTTTTCATCTTTTTTGAGTGTTGTCTTCCTCTTGTAGATTGTAAACTTCTTGAAGGAAAGAATTGTCTTTCTTCTTCTTGTTTGTATTTCCAGCATTTAACGTAGTACCTTGTAAAGAGAAGGCACTTAATAAATATTTATTGAATTAAATTCAAACTTCTGCCATTTTATTCTCTAATTCCTCCACTTTTTAAACCCATTTTTCTACTTGGTTCCCCAATAATTCATTGCTTTTTATCAAAAAAGTCAATTTTTTTATAAATACTAAACAGAGTTGCAAAATGATTAGTCAAAGTTCCCTAAGGGAATGTTGTCACCTTTGGATTTTTGACTTTTTTCCAATATTTTTATTAATGCTAGGTGCTATTTTGTTTCAGTGTACTTATTCATTCATTAGTTATTTTACTTTCCTCTGGATTTGGAGTTATCTTAGACTTGAAAACATCAGAAAATCACGCTTACATAGTATTATATATATATGTATATATATATATATACATATATATATATATATATAGCAGTGTAGTAGTATATATAATATGGCAATATAACCTAGGTTTTAGCACATTTTAATAACATACTCCTGACACAGCTAGTTTGCTCAGTAGATAGAGCACTGACCCTGAAGTTAGCAAGACCACAGTTCAAATCTAGCCTCTGATACTTACTAGCTATGGGATCAAGAGCAAGTCATTTCATCTCTGTTTACTTTAACCCATTAGAGAAGAAAATGACAAAACACTCCACTGTCTTTGACGAGAAGACCCCATGGACACTATGGTCCATGGGGTCATGAAGAATTGAGTATGACTGAACAACTGAACGATGACAAGTAACACAGTCCACCCAATACTAACGGATGCTAAATATCAACCCATTTCTTGTTATCTCAGGACGCTGGTTACAAGCACAGACTTTTCTTTACTTCTCCATGGGTAGTTCCTGCCTCTCTTTTATTTACTTCTAGGAATATGGTTTTATGCCCCCACTGATCAGATTACTTGGCTTACTGTTTCCATGCACTAGTAACTCCCCTTTATTAAATCCCTATTACTTTGCTTCACAGATTGACCTCTTCTAAGGTCATTGACTTTAAAAATCATTTAATTAGATTACATACAATGCCATTAAAAATGAATACTTATGTATATAGGCAAAGACTATACATTCCACTCATTTCCTGAATCTAACCCTAACAAAAGGCAGAAAACTTTTCTAAGTCAGCATCCATCTCTCTAGTTCCAGATACCACTGCCAGTGTTGAATTCTGGGTCACAGAATGATACAAATATATAACTATTTATAACATTGCCCAGTGCCTAGTAAAACTGAAGCTGTATCCACAAACTTAGATGACAGCTTGTTTAGAAGACCATAGAAATTTGGAATACCTCTTCTAAATGTAGCTTCATGGATCAGAAGACAAAAGACTTCATACAGTACATTGGCAGTTGCCCTATATTTAGCCACTCATTTCACACAAGTATTTTCTAGTTATCTCTGTCTTTCTGGTGCTGCATCAAATTGCTTCATCCAGAGAGAGGTACGTGTTGCCTGGTATCAGAGTTCCTTCAAAAGCAAACAGTAAGGGGTTGGGGCAGGGGGGTAGTGTGGGTGAAGCCAGTTGTCAAGTTGGCTATCACCATTGTTCCACTTGCTGGAGAAAACTCTTGCACAGGCACGTATCCATGTGGTATGCTTTTTCCTAGCTTGATAATGATACGCCCTTAAATAGTTTTTTCTTCTTTCCACCTGGCAGAAACGAAACTTTTCCAACTTTAACTATATCCATGCTGTAGCTTCTCCTTGGGTCTATTTTCTTCCTACTTGCCAGAATACTAATGCCCCTTTTATTTCTAGATTGATTTAGAATGTAAAAAAAAATAGCTGCAGAATTCTTCCAGTAGTGATCTACCATCAAAATATTAATTTCTTTTCATGCCTCACAAAGTACACAGAAATAAATCAAAGAAATTAATAAAATTTAAAGTAAGAAAACAAATTAATAAATAAAACTAGGAACTGGTTTTATGAAAAAAACAATAAAATAGACAGTGTTTAATTTGATTTTAAAGAGAAGAAAACCAAATTATCAGCATCAAAAATGAAAAGAGACCACCAATGAAGGAAAAATTAAAACAGTTACCAAAGATGAATATTTACAAAAATAAAAATTATCCAAATTGACAGAAGAGAAAATAAAATACTTAAAAAAGTCCCATTTAGAAAAAGAAATTGAAGAAGTCATTAGTGAATTCCCTAAGAAAAATATCATCAGGGCCAGGTGGATTCACAAGTGAGTTCTAGCAAATATTTTAAGGAAATATATGCATGTGTGTGCGTATGTGTGTGTGTGTATGTACATATATATATATATATATATACATATATATATAGAGAGAGAGAGAGAGAGATAGATATCAATGTAGAGATATATAGAGAGAGAGGGAGGGCGGGAAGAAGGGAAGAAGAGAGAGAGAGAAGGGAAGAGAAACAGACAGACAGAGAGAGAAAGAAAGTGTGTGAGACAGAGGCAGAGATACATAGATGGAGAGAATTTGGAAAAATAAGCAAAGAACTAGTCCTACCAAATTTCTTTTATGATACAAACATAGCGCTGATATCTAAATCAGAAAGAGCTAAAACAGAGAAAGAAAACTATAGACCAATTTTTCTGATGGATATTGATGCACAAATTTTAGTAAAATATTAGCAAGGAGATTACAGCAATGTATCACAAAGATCATATACTATGACCAGGTGGGATTTATACCAGTGATGCAAGTCTGGTGATAGATAGATAGATAGATAGATAGATACACACATATGTATGTATGTTTGCATATATATATATATGTATTGTGCATGGGTGTGCATAGATGTATATATCTATGTATGTTTCTATGTGTGTACATATATATACATATATGTGTGTTTCACACATGTATGTATAGCTGTGGTGTGTGTATATATATATATTTTTTCCAGAATAATTAACCAAGTCAATAGCAAAACCAACAGAAATCATATGATTATCTCAATAGATATAGAAAAGGTCTTTGATGAAATACAACACCCATTCCTCTTAAAAACAACAAAGAGCATAGCAAATTTGCAGGATATAAAATAAACCCACATAAATCACAATCAATTCTATACATTACCAAAAAAATCAAGAAGCAAAAGATATAAAAATAAATTCCACTTAAAATAACTGTAGACAATACAAAATACTTGGAAATCTACCTGCCAAGGCAAATTGAAGGACTAAATGAACAATTTCAAAACACTTTTGACAAAAATATGACAGATAGAAACAATTGGAAAAATATGAATTGTTCATGAATACATTGAGCCAATAGGATAAAAATGACTATTTCACCTAAACTAATGTACTTATTCAGTTCCATACCCATTAAACTACAAACTATTTCATAGAGCTAGAAAAATAATAATAAAATCCATCTGAAAGAATGAAAGATTAAGAATATGTAGGGAATCGATGAAAATAAATGTGAAGGAAGATGGCCTCATCGTACCAGATCTCAAACTGTATTATAAAGCAGTGATCATCAAAACAATCTGATACAAAGAAATAGAATGGTGGATTAGTGAAATAATTAGGAACAATGAAAAGGTAAATGACCATATTAATCTCATATTGGATAAACCCTAAGACCCACACTTTTGGGATAAGAACTCACTATTTGATAAAAGTTTCTGGGAAAACTAGAAATCAGTATGGCATAAATTAAATACAGAGTAGCATCTTACACCATATACCAAAATAAGGTCAAAATAGCTTCATGAAGCATAAGGGATCCTAAAAAAATTATTAGAGCAGGGAATGGTTTGCCTGTCTAAGAATTAGAAAGGGAAGAATTTACAATAAAGAAGAAATAGAAAGCATCATAGAATGTGAAGCAGACAATTTTCATTTTATTTTCTTTTTTTTTGCAAAATAAAAACCAATACAACCAAGATAAGAAAAAAAAGTAGAAAGCTGGGGGGAAAAATCTTAACAGCTCGAATCTGATAAAGATCTAGTTTCTGAAACATATAGAGAACTGAGTTAAATTTATTAAAAGCACAACTCATTTACCAGTTTATAAATGGTCAAAGGACACGATCAGGCAAGTTCCAGAGGAAGAAATCAAAGCTATTTATAGTCATATGAAAATAATTCCTTAAATTACTATTGATTAGGTAAATGCACATTAAAATAGCTGTGAATTACCTCCTCCTATACATCAAATTGGCTAACAACAAAAAAGGAAAATAGTAAATGTGGAAGGGGATATAGGAAAACATGGTCATTACTGTACTGGTTGAGTTATGAACTGATCCAACCATTCTGGAGAGTAACTTGGAATTATGATTAAAGCACTGTAAAACTGTGTATACCCACTGACCCAGGAATATCACTACTAGGTTTGTATCTCAAAGGGATTAAAAAAATTTGGGAGGAGGATTTATATGTGCAAAAATATTTACAGAAGACTTTTTAGTGATGGAAAAAAATGATAAATTGAAGCCATGTCCATTGATAAGGTAGTGGCTGAATAAGTTTTGGTATATAATTGTGATGGAATACCATTGTGTTATAAGAAATAAAGAGCACTATGATTTCAGAAAAACCTGGAAAGGCTTACATTCACTGAGGCAAAGTAGAGTGAACAGAACCACGAGAACATTGTAACAGCAACATTGCATGATGATCAACTCTGAATGACTTAGCTATGTTCAGCAATACAATAATCCAAGAAAATTCCAAAGAACTCATGGTAAAAAATTCTTTCCACCTCCAGAGAAAGAACTGATGGAGTCTGAACACATATTGAAACACACTTAAGAACAACTTTGTCTTATTTCCTCTGTGTTTTCTTTACAACATGACCAATGTAGAAATGTTTTGCATGATTGTAAAAGCGTAACATATCAACTTGCTTACCATCTCAGGGAGGGAAAGGATTTAGAAGACAAAAGAAATTTAAATGAATGTCAAAAATTATTTTTACATGTAATTGGGAAAAATAAAATATTTTTAAAAGATATAATACATGTGAAATTTAAGCACAGTTTACATGTCTGGTCCCTCTCATTTGTTATTCCTATTCCACACTTTCAATATGTTCTTTACTATGATGTCATTTTCCAATGCATTAGATTCATCAAGTGTCAAAGTATATGTTGATTAAATTTGTTTCAGCATATTATGTCCTTCTAATTTATCCACCTTTCCCTTTGTGCAACTAATGTTGGTATATAATCTGCAATTATTTCCCTTGAAATAATGCTCCTTATGTTTTTGTGACCACGATAAAATCAAATCAGTTTCTTTACCTTTCCAAGCAGAACCTATGAGCCATCTTTCCATTTAGCTCCTATTTCCTCCTTATTATAATATATTCCAATTCACTCTATAAAAATCCATCAAAATATCACAGATCCTAGATTATTTAATTAGCTTTAGAAAGGGCTTCAAAGTCCATCTAATTTAAACCATGATTTTTTTTTTTAGATAAGGAATCTGAAGACTAAGGAGACTGAATGATTTGCCCATAGTCACACAGGTAGTAAGTATCAAGAAAGCAGCATTTGAGTCAAAGACTGCTGACCACAGAGCAGTTCCATCTTACCTTTTCCACTGCACCAGTTCCTTCTGTTATTTGACTACTTATTGATCATGACAAAAATTTCACAATAGTTAAGTTAAAAAATGCTGCTTATGGGTACCTTCGACCTCTTTCCTAATATATTGCCAGCATCACTATAGAAGAAATGGTGTCATGTGGGAACAGGGTTCACGTTAAAAAAAATGTCTTTATTTGCTTCATGGGCTACCTTCATCAATGAATTCACTACTCAGTAGCCCAGCCTACTAGTAATGAACTACTCTATACTAAGCTAGACTTTTTCTTGGCAAGTGAAAGAAATATAAATGAAGTAATATAAATGAAATATAACTGAAATGAAAAGCAAATAAAAGAAAGGTATTAAAATAAGGATCATTAGGAAACATTTGAAATATGAGATCACATTTAAAATAAGCCTTAACTGAAAGTAGGAATTGTAAGAGGTGAAAGTGAGGAGGAAGAAAATGACAGGAAGGGAGGGGGAAACTTGAACAGGACAGAATGGTGGAAGATTAAATGTTATATACATTTAACATGATGTATATTTGTTTGACTGGCATGTAGAGTTTCCTAACAGGGATAAGTCTAGCAAGATATCATCAGTCAGATTCTGAGAATTGTTGAAGGTCAACCAGAATCACTAAAGAGTTATTAAAGTTTACTTAGGGAGGAGTAAAGTGTTCCAACCTATACATTGATCAATTAGGCAACAGCATGAAGGATATATTGAGCAAAGTGGGATAGAGTGACTGGTGGGTAAGCTATGGTTCTAGTTCAGTAATATGTAATAAGTTTAAGGAAGGGTGTTGGACAAAAAGCCTGAATTCTGGAATCTCTCTCTGACGATGATCTCTCACTTTTCTACTCTTATTCTCTTAATCTTCTGAAACAGATCATGTCTCCTCATTATAACCTTAATTTTTCCCTAACAAACTTATTCTAGCCTCACTTCCCTTTGTACCATAGGGTCATTCCTCTTTCTCCATTTCTGAAACCAATGACCCCTCAAGTTTTCTTTTCTGTTAAACCTAAATATTGATTGACTCCTATCACCTGGCACTTCTCCTATGCCTGAGTAGCTAACTACTATGAGGAAATCATTACATAGTGTTCTCTGGTTAAAATCCAAATTTACGTATAATAGAAGTAGATTTTGGGGAGTGCACTCCCATTCAATTTAAACAAATCTTTCACTCAGTATATACTACAGTATAGACATGTGCACTGGTATTTTGTTAAAAGGAAAATTGATAACTTCTGATTGAATTTTAGTGGAGTGTTTGCAACATGCTTATAAAAACTTTGTATTTGGGGAAATCTATACATGCGCTATCTCTAAACTTTTCTAAAATTTCCCTGTTATAAACTCTGAGTCAGAACCATTATGAACTGAAGAAAAATATAAATGAGTCTTCTAAGGAAACCCACCTTATGCAAAGCCAGAATTTTGTTTTCGTTTTATTTTTCTTTTTTAAGGGGTGGTATACAGAGATCTGGAATACAGGTTATATGTAACCTAAATTGATCTCTCGCTGATGAACAGAAATCTATTTAGTGTTTCTCTAAAATATTTACCTCAGTGGCTATTCCAAATTTTTTCCTTTTCCCCCTGAAGCTCAAAATGCCATCTTCTACCTAATTATCTTATCTTGTAAAATGCTAAAAAGACTGAGATCATCCATCATGACTTCCTACGGTGGTAGTGATACTGGTTAATAGATCCCAAGAAAACTACTGTGGTTCCTATCCCTTCAAGCTATATTTATTCAGTGCCCTGTACAAAAATATGTCAGATTATAATTATAAAGCATAAAAAAATAACATCTTCCATTTCTTTGGCCAGGATTCTAGTTTGTTCTCCATAGACAAAAGTGCAGGGACTTAACAGCTTTATCATTAATGTTTCTAATATCATCGCTATATAGTACCCCAATAGAGTAGTGTAATACTCTATCCAATATACAACTTTCTAGAAGAGATCCATCATTCAATACTTCTCACTAGTCTAAATTTTCAAGTATCCTATAATTGAGTTCAAATTCATGAAGAGCTAAGGAGAATACTTAGTAATTAGGGATTAGACTAGTTAGAGACAGTGTAGAATCAAATGAAACATATTTATTTTTCTAGCACATGGTTAACTCTGTTATTAAGGACCATTAGGCCAATCTACTTTGGTGATATTTTGTCACTCTCATCACTTTGAATTTAAAAGGAAAAGGAGTCATCATCAAGTAATGTGCCAGACCAGTTAACCAAAAGTAGTGGAGAATAAACATGGAAATGCACACTCTTCCCAGATGATTACTCGTGGATAGCATTCTGAGGAAAATGCTTGAAGACACAACTCAACAGTCATATAGTACCTTTTCTCCTTGGGAAATTTCCATAATGTAGTAGTTCTTTCAACATCTCAGAGATTCAGCTGGGTCTTACTTAGACTCCATGAACAATCTAGAATGTCAAAGGTGAAAAAATATAGCTAAATGCAATAATAATGTGTAACAATAAATGTAGCTAATCTGGTAGCATTCTATCCTTTCCCTTCAATATTTCTGGTCATGATACTCCCTAATTTGCTAAAAAAATATGGTGGAATGCAGTTTCTCTGAGCAATTTGTTGCTGTCCATCACCCCAGTGCTGATTAAAGCAGTTGCTTTCTTTTGCTTATCAAGTATTTTTAACCAATCTCTGTTTGGGATATTTTTAATTCCCCTAATCATACTGTTTACCCTGTTCTGGATAGGCTTCAATTCATCTTTGCAGTTCCTAAAATGTAATGCTAGCAACTAGATTCAATTTTAAATGTGTTTGAATAAGGAAGTACATATTGTAGCATTCATTTCCCTAATTCTGTATATTTTATCTGTATAAAAGCAGATTAAATCATATTAGTTTTCTTTTTCTACCCATGCTACATTGTTGACTCTTATAGAGTTTATTGCTCATTGAGATTTCCATATTGTTTTCACATGCATTGTTTAGTTTTGTCTCTCGCAGTGTAGTTGTTGTTACTGTTGGCTTTAACTTATCTATATGAAATTTTTTAGGTTGTGTAAATCCTCAATCTATCACACACTGTGTTCCCTATCCTTCTTATCATTATTGCACTTGCATATTTGACAAACCTGTCATCAGTGCCTTTATTTAAATAAATAATAGATTATTGACTAGCACAGGACCAAGGACAGATGCCCAGGTATGCAGTTCTTACTACTCTCCAAATTAACATCAATCCATTAATGATTATTCTTTGCAACTGATCATTCAATATATCTCAAATCTGTGCTACTAAATGTACTAACACATGCCTTGCAACTCTCCATCTTATTTACAATGACAGAATGGAATATTTCATCACATATCCGGCTGAGATCTGCGGATAATATGGCCATCACATTCTCATGCTAATTTAGTAGAAAAGAAAACACAATGAAGAGAATGAATCTGGACTGGCTTGTTAGTGATATAACTGTTGATTTTTATAGGTCTTTGATTTCCTTCCTAATCATCATAAATGGTTCCCATATGACATATTCTAGAATTTCCAATGAATCAAAGTCAGGATTACACAATTATAGGATTACACAATGTAGACTCCACCCTCTTCCAATTAAAAAAAAACTAACAAATTGACATTTACCCGTATCTAGTCATGCAGCACCTGCCCTATTCATTATTTTCAAAGATTATTCATTACAGCTCAAAAACAACAATTGCCATTTTTTTCTCCAGTGTCCTGGGAAGTAATACAAACAAAATCAGGTGATTTATACACATAGAGATGAAATGAGTATTCCATTAATACCTATTCACTTATCTTGGATTTAGTATCAATTGTTAATTTAGCATTAATTATCTTGGGTTCCTCATTAATCATTTCATTTATATCCTTCATGTTATAGAGTATTCTCCCTAGTATAAAAAATAGAAGAAAACTCATAATAATAGTATTCTGCCTTCTCTCTGCTGTCTGTCATCATCATACTATCCACTCTGAGCAGTGTTCTCTTTCATTTTATTTTCTTTTTGCTTCCAAAATAACAAGACAGCAACAACATCCAAGAAATTCCTTTTATCGTCCTTAAAATTCATCATCAATTTGAAATCATTAAGATGTTTAGCATTCATGACACTGTTCTTATAGAGAGACCACTTTTGTATTCAGACTCTGCCTTTTGCTTCCAATTCCTGTTCATTTATGTTCAAAATTACAATTGGTTATAATGACGAAAATGAAATGCAACTGTTTTGGAACTGAGATACAAGATACATGGAGAGATGAAAAGATGATGGCTGGCCCTTCGGTACATTATTAGAATCATAATCTATGTCATAAAAAATATATTCTTGAGAGCTATGAATCCCTCTTGGGTCTTTCCTCCCTATAGAATTATACAGATTTTTCCTATCTCTGTAAAATCTCTTTTCCCCAAATATAGATTGCATTTCATACTATGCTTGGCTTCCTCTTGCTTTAAAATCAAAAAAGCTAAGGTAGAATGATCAATTTCTTTTAAGTGTCCCAAAATTTTAAATAATAAATATAAATTAAAAAGTATTTTATTTATATAATATACAGCATGGTGTAAAATAATCACTCTAGTTATTAATAACCATATTTTTTTAGGTAAGAAAACTGAGATTTATAGAATAGAAGCCATCGTCCTTGGTCAAACAACTGACAAGAATTGGAAGCAGTGTGAGCCATGCTCCCTCCTATCTCCATGTATAATGCTCACACCTAAAATATACTTCTTTGCTTGTTTTTTCTACAATTCACTCTTTCTTAATGGTCAAAATTAGACCTATAAAATCAGTCTTTCTATCATTTCTCCCACTTTTGAAGCCATAAATTAACGTATCATCATCAATTGAGAGCTGAAGGAATTTCTGAAAAGTCTTGTCATCTAGTTTTCTCCTTAATTTTACATAAAAGGAAACTGAGGTCCATTATCCTATAGATAAAAATAACAAGAAACAAGATTGAATTTAACTTTAGTCCTCTGATTACAAATTTGGTGCTTTTTTCCATAGTATGGTGCAAGTCAGGAATTCAAGAAGGAGGGAGGGAGGGGAAGAGACAGACAGATATAGACACAGAGAAACAGAGACAGATACAGAGAGACAGAGTGACAAAGAGACAGAGAGAAAATACTCTTCAGTTGAAGTCCCTCATTTTTACCATTTTTGCTGTAGCATCACTTCTGTGGGCTTAAATTTTGGTTTAATTCATTTCCTGCTTTGGGCCTAAAGATATGAAGTATATTTCCACCATAATAGGAAGCTAGGTAGCATAGTGAATATGGAGTTTGACTTAAGAATCAGGAAAACCTCAGTTTAAACTCTGCCTCAGACATCTACTGTCTGTGTTACCCTGAGCAAGTCACTTAACCTTTCTCAGATGGTTTCCCCAAGTGTAAAGTAGGAGAATAAAATGTATGTCACAGAGATGTCAAAATAAAATTTAATATGTATACATAGTATTTTATGAACTTTAAAGTATTCCATAAATACTAATATTATTATTAATATTATGTAATTTCATTTCCCCCTATAAATCCTGCCCTAAATTTTCTCTTTCATGCTTCTTCCATGTAATTTATGTATTTTCCTCCCATGAAAACCTCTTTTTAGACAGAGTTTTCATATTATTCCTTTTTTGTCGAATTTAATTCTTTTCAATAGCAGTTACTTTTTCCATAATTACATTCATTCTAGTTGTGATTCATAACCCACCTAGACTAGGTGATACCATAGCTTCTTTTTAAATGCTTTAGTTTGTCTTGCTTAGTATCTATATTTTGCACATGGAGAATAGATATTTGAATTCATGCATTTTATTGTTCCACTTCTTTTTTATATTGTAAGTTATAGTTTCTCTCTACTAATATTATTTTTGTTTTATTTTATTTATTTTAAAACTGAATCGTCCAGACTGGAAGGTTTAGAGATACTCAGGGCCCCAGTTCTTCCCATTCCCTTAATTCATATGAGAGTTTTGACTAGCTCTTTTTCCTGACTGGGCAAACTCACCCTTTCTTAGGCAACCTGGTGTCTCCCTGTAACTAAAGACTTACCATATTGATGCCAGATGTCTTAGTCTAGTCATTTAGTTGGGTTATTACACTGCATCTCTGGTCTCTGGAGCTCAAGAGATCTGCCAGCTTCAACCCTCCCTGTAACAAGGATTACAAGTATATGACAACATACCTGGCTACTAATATAGTCACTACTGATAGTTTCTGATTTGGTCGATACATGTGCATTTCCCTCTATTTTCCAATTAAATAACTATTAATCAGATTTATAATTTCTTAGGCAAATATATATTTTATTAGTTTTCACTCCATTCCTGGGCTAAAATTTATCTTAAGCTGAGGTCCTAAAATACATTTATGTTTCCTTCAGATATCATACTAGTTAATTGCTTGCATTCAAATACAGGTTTCTCAGCTGAAGCACCTCCTTTCAAATATTAACAATAAAGAAAACATCTGTGCTTCTGAAGTCTTTTACATGTATAGGATTTCACAATTTCTAGGTTCTCCCTAGGCATATTATTTGTCCCTAAATGAACCACCAGAATTAAGTAATTGTTTTATCTTTGTTTGGGTATTGGGTGATTCTCAAACATACCCTAGATTCATTTTGTTCTAAGACCTAGAATCTCCTTGATTCTAACAGTTATAGTACACTTATACTATACTTGACTCCATATTGAACACTTTCAATCACTTAAATAATCAACAATAATTTATTAAGTGCCTACTATGTTACAGGCACTGTGCTACACAATGGAGATACAAAGAAAAATGAAACAAATGTTGCTCTTAGGGTCATTACATTTCATAGAGGGAAACATAATGTATATTGGGCAGGTAGGTGGGTCAGTGGATAAGGCACCATGCCTGGAGTCAGGAAGACCCGAGTTCAAATCCAGCCTCAGAAACTCACTAGCTATGTGACTCTTGACAAATCACTCAATCCTGTTTGCCTCAGTTTCCTCATCTGTAAAACGCACTGGAGAAGGAAAGGGCAAACCATTCTAGTATCTTTGCCATGAAGAGTCAGAGACAACTGAAACAACTGAATCACAATAACTACAATGGAAAAAATGTATGCAGAAAATACAAAGTTTTAAAAATATGGGTATGGAGGGAACTGGGGATCTAATAAGGTTTTGTGGTAAAAAAGTGATGCTGCAATTTAACCTTGAAGGAAGTGCCAGATGCTATGAGTTGAAGGAAAAGAATGAATAAATTTTTAAGCACAAGAGATGTCCAATGCAAAGGGAGAAAAAAGAAAAATGGAGATCCAGTAAATCAGGAACACAAACAGGGACAGTTTGGAAGGACCAAAGAAAATGCACAAACTGTAATTTTTACCCTCTCTAACCTTCCAATATGCAGTAACTTGGCTAAAGTATTACCAGAAGAAATGGAGGTGACATATATTATTTTGCAGTATTAGAACTAGTGGAAGAAGATTGTGAGCAGCGAGTGCATCATAAAAGAGTTCTTTTAAGTGTTTCAAAACAGGCCTTCAAAGAAGCTGATGTACCAAGCTATAGGGAGAAAATTTTCTGATTTTCTGTATAGTAAAGTGAGCCACCTAACCAAGCAAACCCTTCTACTTGAAGTTCATTCCTCTAATTTTATCAGTCTCCTCTTTGCTATACACACCGAGACTGAGACCTATGTGTAATAATTTATGCTTGGAGTTGAAGGAATGGAAGGAAAAAATTCCGTGTCAAAGAAACTCTCCTTTCCCAGAGGCATTGATTATTTGATTGGGTTGGAAGAGCTAGGCCAGAAAACCAAGGTCCTTGGAGAGAGCTTACCACCTTCATGTCTTATAACAGATAGAGCATTATACCGATGGAATCTCGCCATGCCCAAGCCTTGGGGCCCAGGGAGATACTGGAGGGAGCAGGGTGGGAAGCTGAACACAGTGGGAAAGTCACTGCTTTGAAGATGACAGTGGAGAAAGTACACCTGTAGAGAAATCAGAGAAAGGTAGAGTGTAGGGCAAGTCACACACAACCTTTAAAATATTAACATGCATACATCTAAATGAAGTAAGTTCAATAAGTTGTTTTTTTTTTAATTTATCAATTATGGCACCTGGAATTCACTTATACATTGACCTCTCATAGTTTATTATGATGGCTGCTTTTTATCTCATTTCCACTTCAGACATTACTTGTCATCTCTGACTGCTCAGTTCCATAGCTACCATTTCTTGTTAGCAATATTGTCTTTATTCTCCTTAATAGGAACTTCCTGAAAATGACAAGGATTTGGTTATATGCTTTGCTGGAACCACTAATGGGTCTCAGCTCTTCCTTGTCTGAGGGACTTCACGAGGGAGGATAGCACTGCCCTCACCACTCCAAGAAACTGCCAGATCTTGGGAATTCTCCCTGGTTCAAACTCTCATCTCTTCTTCCTCAGAAGATTGTATTTGCTCTTAACCAACAATCATCATAAGCGGAATTTGTGTTGTTCTTTAATGCTAATTAAGACTTTGCATATATTATCTCATATGATTCTCACACCAGCCCAGTGAACCAGGCGCTGTTACTATCTCCACTTTGTAGGTAAGAAAAGTTAGTCTGCCAGATCAACTGACTTGGTCAGATCTGTTAATAAGTGTCAAAATCAGAATTTGGATTCAGGACTCACCTGACCTTCCTATCTTCGGTGTATGCCTTCACCTTACTATTTATGCATTATATGAGTAATAATTCTAAGATCCTGTCCCTATCAAATCATTCCCCTGTTCAAAAATAATGCTTCTTAATTGTCTATCAAAAAAAGTATAAAATTCTGATTAGGACATTTACAGACCTCTGTACTCTGTCTCCTACTGACCTTCCTGGGCTTTTCTCAGATACTCCACTTTATACTGACAGGTTCCAAATAACTCCAACTAGTCTTACCATGTACTCTTCTATTGGTATAGTTTTTTTTTCCTTCCCTAAATGGATTCATTCCTCTATCTTAATCTGATCAAGTACCTCCCTCCCTACAAGGTCCTTTTTAGGTGCTATTTCTTCTAAGAAACATTCTCTCATTCCCTCTCCTCCCAAGATGAAAGTGATCTCATCTTTCTTAATTTCCATATACCCCTCTGCCTGGATCTTTGCTTTATGCTTACCACATTTGCCTTTGTATCAGAAGTATTTGTGTTGCTGTCTTCCCCAACTCTTCCTTCCTATCACTGGATTGTAAGATTCTTGAGAACAGTCTATAGCGCTTGTGTCATATGGATCTGTACATATCTAGAGCCTTGGATAGTGTCTTGCATGCACAGGAAGTTAAGAAATGTTTTTCTTTTTTTTTTTTCCTTTTCTTAGTACTCTTTGTGCTTAAGCAATGAGAATTTAGCAACTATCCAATTAAAATTCAAGGATCTAGAGAGATACTTATTTATCTTCTTATAGACAAAGGACCTGTTCACTACTTACCTGAAAGGTCAATTATTTATAATTATTTCAAGTCTACTTGTGAGATTATTTAGCATAGTCAACTTTAAACACAAAAGCATGTGTGATGACTTCCAGAGCTAGAGCTTTACCTCAGTGGTTGTACCATTGAATGTAAGTAAGTGGACTTTTAGAGGGTAGGGGATGAATTTCACACCAAGGCTACATGAAATTCCAATCTCCCTCTTATGTCTCTCCTCTCCCTCCCCTTCCCATTCCAATAATTTTGATTTTCTAAGCTGGACCAAGTGTTAAAATTTTTCAAGCTAGAGTCACTGATCCCCTCATGGATTGTATCCCTTTCCTTATCTTCCTTTTCCATGAAGTCATACACACTTCTCAGGAAGCACCCCCTGCTGTTGCTGGAAATGGTCCACAGTATTCATCATACAACATCAATCATATACTTACTTCAAAAAACATGGACCTTCATGCAGTTGGATTCAGAATAGAACTGCCTTCACAGCATCACAGCATGCAAGTGATATAGGTAAGACACCTAACAAATCCCAATGTGCTAGGACTTTCTATAATATTGCACTAGCAAAAGCACAAATGGAACTTTAGATGGAGACCACTATTTGGGAGAGAGTGCTTTTTAAACATTACAGTTCTGAAACTTTGGATCTCAAAACAGAGGATTCGAGAATTTCACATTCCATTTGCATTTATATTACTTATTTTGTGATGAGCAATGTGCTTATTTAGTGTCCAACATCTTATCCAATACCCCTTCTTCAAATACAGATTCTTAAAGTCATGTCGCAAAGGCTTCAGCTATCATCGTGATAAGACAAGTTTCTTTCTTTGTTTTTGTTTTTGAGGATCAACCTAAGTATGGAGAGGCTTATCTCCAGAACTCTGAATATTTGGTGATGAATTCTTTGGTTATGGCAAACCATAAGCAAAGAATAACACACAATGCCCTTCTGTCTTCTATGATTTCCTATGACTTCTGTTATGTCAGTGACAGGCAGATAGAGAAGTCAAAGGTGCTTGGAGCACCAATGCAAATTTCAGTGTCAATGACAGTTATGAATATGCTGGTGCAATTCTGAATCACAAAATACAACAGACTCTCCACATGAAATTCAAAGTCAAAACACTTATTCAAACACCAGAAAAACCAAATCCCAACACCCAAAAGCCAAATCCATCTATACACAATAACAATGCAAAGGGCAGCACCATCCCCAAGCTTTCCCTCTGCAAGGCTTCCCACTAACCAACTCCTTTAAATCACAAAACAAACTCTCTCACTCATGCTAGCCAGCTGCCCGTTTTTCTCTGTGTCCCTCGGTTCTGACTGCTCTGATCAAATTTTCTCTCAGCTCTGCTCCAGCTCTGGCTCTTCCTGTACCACCCTTCCTGTTCTATCCCTTCTTCTTCCACCCTTTCTTGTTCTAACCATTCAGCAAGCTCTTCCCTCCACAGACTTACGTACGTCAGGTTTCCATGTGACCCAAGAGGTCACATGGGCCTTTTAATGAATGGGAAAGATCTTCCCATTTAAATTACCATTACAGTGCTAAGAATCAAAAAAGTTAATAAGTTGTCTACAAATCTGAATTTCAGTGATAGTACTCTAAATTTGAGATCCTTGTCCATTTACCAAATAATAGAGACACAATTGGATAAACTGAATTTTACCTGGCTTGATATTCCTGCTATGCATACACATATCCATACACAGAACAAAAAATGCAGTTTGTTGAAATAATCTATAACACATTTTAGATGAAAAACAAGAGTGTTAAGATTTGAAAAAGAAAATGGGCCAGTCATCAAGTGAGAATGAGAGATCATCAATGGATGGCCTCCATGTTCCACTGGTATCCTTGTCATATAAAGAGAATTGCAAGAAAGTGCTCAGCAACCTTGTGATGACAGAATAGGTGTATATGATTGATCATCTTCATCACAGGAGGGAATATCTACATTGATGAGATAACAGTTCCACTGGAATATAAGGTATTTTATGACTGATTTAAGATGTTTTTATCATACATCTAGAGATATAAATTGCATCAGACTAAATTATAGTTAACTATGTTTAGTTTTTTGCAGAGTATGTGGTTTGTTGGTAGAATAAAATAAACAAAAAATCAGTTTTATGATATCCCTAGAAGGAAGAGATCTTCTGATTATATGATAACTATGTTATATAGACTAAATATTTCAGAGCACTTTCCCCACTAAAACACCAGAAGGTAAATTGTTAGTCCTTCATCTCCAAGAGGACCAGTTAAGTCACAGTGTGATGTAGTGACTTGTGCATGAGTTGGATTTAAGTGAAGTAGAGTTGCACAAAGTTATCAACCCTTTTCCAAAGTCATCAGTAGCCACACCCTGGTAAAACAGTCTCAGCAGATGAACTAACCCACATTGAAAGTAACCAACAGGTCTTAAACCCATCTTTGAATTAGGAGGATTTCTACCCCCCAAGTGTGAGAGGAATGGATGGATGAGAACCATTTGCTCCAAAGGCAGTGGAAATAGGTGCTTTGGAGTGTTCAGAGCTTGATCAGATGTCAAGTATACTAAAGTTATCCACTGCATCCCAGGCCATTGTCTGTCATCCTGACTTTTGTCTTAGAAGACAAATTGTGAAAGTGGTAGCACCTATTAAAGAAGTAAAATCCAGAATTTGAACTTATAGGTTTTAACTCCAAGTCTAATATTCTTTCCATGATAGCATTCTACCTCACCTGTTTGAACTGAACATGGGAGGGACAGAGTGAGAGCATGAAATGCCTTTTTCTAGATTGCTTATTGGAGTAGGATAGACATCAGCTGTGCCTCTAATGCCAGAGATGCAATTATCCAATCTAAAAACAAGAAAATAGGCTCCTGACCCAGTGGTTGAATGAATGTGATTCTGTAGTCCAAAAATTCTCAGAGATGGAATTGGTAGAACAGTTATATTTTAATTCTTGCTATTTTTTTCAATGGAGGTACTTAGTCCGCTGATTTTGAGCTAGAAAGGACCTTAGAGATAACCTACAGCAGAAATTATTAACTTTTTTTGTTTATTTCATTTGCATCATTGGCAGTTGGGTGAAACCAGGGGGCCCTTTCTTAAAATAATGGTTTTGTCTCTATTAATAATTTTTAAAATGCTAAATTTCAATAATAGGTTAGAGAAAATAAATGTCAATTTTTTCTCATCCAAGATCATGAACTTTCTATAACAAATCCAAGCATTCCACCACATTAAGAACTCTTGTACTAGACTTATATTTTACAAACAAAGAATATAAGAGGTTGAGTTACTTTTAAAAGGATATAGCAGCAATAAGTAACAGCACTGTGATTTGAACCCAAGTTACCCTAACTCCAAACATAGAACTCTTTCCACTATATCAAACAATCTTGATAAGCTCTACAAGAATACAATTGGATGGTATAGATTTCAAGAACCCAAAATTGTTTTCATACTATGATGAAGCAAGAGAACTTGAGGGAAGGATTTTAATTTTACCAAAGAAAAGAAACTATGGGACTCTCCATTCATTGCCTTATGATGTCATTATGTGGAATGTGAATATTTTTAATGCAAAATGTTAATTTCCTCTAACAATTAAAACTTATTATTGCTGTCTCATTATACCAAACCCTCTAGCTGAAACCTCAGGATGATATGTAGGTAAGCTTGGATATTGGAAGGCTATCACTGTACATAGGTTCTGCAGGTCCTACCAAGCTGGAAAGATTCAAAATAGAGAACTAGGAATGGACTATGCTGTATCTGGGACAAGGATACCTCAGACTAGAGATATTCATCTACAGTTTGGCTTTGGTCATGATGATCCTTGATAGTCATTTACTGCACAGAAGGATTGTGATTTTATCCATGATGGGATGAAAGTAAACATACCAATGAAAAGACTATGAGAAATGGCCTTAAAAATAAAAGAGGGGAACAGAGTACCCAGTAGTACTGGCAAAAACCAAAAATGTTGTTGCCTTAACTCTATTTGATGG
Source organism: Potorous gilbertii (assembly GCA_028658325.1). Classification (NCBI taxonomy): domain Eukaryota; kingdom Metazoa; phylum Chordata; class Mammalia; order Diprotodontia; family Potoroidae; genus Potorous; species Potorous gilbertii. Next base: position 499,530,608 of record CM053771.1, on the reverse strand, counting down.
ATTTATATACTATTAGTAGACTTACTGTCAGACATAGAAGAGCAATGAGAAACCAGGAAAACTGATTCAAATGGCAAAATGAATTATCCATACTCCTATGAAACATACAATTCCCCAACTGTCTACTTTGCTTGATTTAAACAAATATGATGAAGTGACAAAGTTTTATAGTTGATAGAACACTGGACTTGGAGTTAAGAAGATCTGGGTTCAATTCTACTTAACTTTCTGACTTTTGACACTGTTGTTTGACCTCTCTGACACTCGGTTTCCTGATCTATAAAATAGAGATAATTAGAGCACCTGCCATATGGGAGTATAGTAGGATTACATGAAATAATGTACATTAAAAAACTATTCCAACATTAAAATACTATATCAATATGAGACCCTATTTTTATTCATAGGAAAGAAATCTTTGAGTTGAGAATCAGGAGACCAATAAATCCAATATGTATTTACAAAGCTTCTATTATATTCAAAGCTCAGTCACTAGGGATACAAAAGTCAGTAAATAAATGTTTACTAAGTGCCTATTATGTACAAGGCACTGTTTAAAGTATTGGGAATACAAAGACAGGTAAAGACTGTCCTTGACATCCCAGTCTAATAGAAAAGGCAACTTGCAGCCATCTATATACAATCAAGATTTTTACAAGATAAATTTGAAATAATCAACATTGGGAAGGCACTAGAATAAAAGGTTTTAGAAAAGGCTTCCCGTAGAATGTGAAATTTCAGCCTGGACTTGAAGTGAGCCATAGAAGCCAGGAAGCAGAAACAAAAAGTGAGAGCATTCTGGGTATAGGAACAACCCCTGGAAATTCCCAAAATTGAGATATAAACTATCTTATTTGGAAAATAAACTAAAACTGTCCCTTTCCTTAAGGAGCATGCGTGCATGCGTGTGTGTGTGTGTGTGTGTGTGTGTGTGTGTGTGTGTGTGTAGTGTTAGGGAAGACAGAGGGAATAAATATAAGTAAAGAAATTGGGAAAAGATTCTCTTTGAGAAAGATACCTAAACTAGACTTCGAAGAAGGGCCCAAATGACATTTCGTGTGGCTCTTGGCAAATCATTTACCTCTCTTGATTTTCTCATTCAAAATGAAAGGTTTGTTCTAAATGATCATTGAGGTCCCTTTCCTGCTCTAAAATCCTAAGCTTAAGCAAAGTTCAGGGAACAGGAAATGGAATTCCAGCTATGGCCATTAAACAAGGGACAAAAATCATATTAGAATCACAAAATTCACTAAGGAAACTGAGGAAACTGTCCAGGAGACATTTGATCACTTGTGTAAGGATCATTAGAGGTATGTGAATGATCACTCAAGTTGTAGTCTCTTCTGGTGTTCTTTTCTTGCTGCAGCATCTTAAAGCTTAACTAGAAGTTTCCCCTAAGCTGGACAAACAAGGGCTGCAGAGAATTTTGCTGGTTCCATGTTAAATAGACATCATAGAAAATTGTACTCAAAGATAAATTTCCAATCAGCATCTTATTGTGGTGTCTTGGGCACCACCTCAGGAAACAGTCTGTTAAACTGGCCATTGAAGCAGCTGAAGCCAATTGCATACATCTGAGAACTCAGTATTTGATGCGGGTCTCCAATATTTTTATATATTTTTTTCTACTAGGTAACATTTTTTTCCTTGTGGTTAAGAATAAAGTATAGTAAACATATCCTTCAAAGGCATATCAAAGTGCAAATATTTCTGCAAACAACAAACCACATCCAAAGAACTAATTACTCAAGAGACTCAGCTTACTCTGGTTGATCTACAAGGATCTAAGGGGGAGGAGGGGAAAGGCCTTCTTTGTGGTACATTTTACACACCAGATGGCTAATTAGTCTATGAATTAACTCTGAATATATGGTTTTGAACTCTACATAACCCAGTAACCGATGACTTCAACACCATCTGAAGTAGTATTCATTGTGATTCTTTACAACTGGAATGTATATTGTTTCCAATCAGATGTTAGTGCATTTGTCTTGAATATAACCTTTCTTTCTTAAAAATATATTTATTATTTATTTTTTCTTTTTAAATTTTGACCTCCAAATGCTCATCTATCTTCCCTCATACACAGAGAAGGCAAACAATATGATATAAATTACACATGTGAAGTCAACCAAGACATATTCCATACCATCCATATTGCAAAAAAAAAGAAAGAAGGAAGGGAGAAAGGTAGGAGGAAAGGAAGGAAGAAAGCGAAAATGGAGAAATGATGGAAGGAAGGGAGAGTGGGAGGGAGAGAAAGAGAAAAATCATACCTCAATTTGCCCTCAGAGTTCATCAGTTCTCTTTCTTTGGTGATGGGGAGCATTTTTTCATCAAAAATCTTCTGAAATTGTTTTGGAACATGGCACTGATCAAAGTAGCCAAGTCTTTCACAGTTGATCATCGTTATAATATTGCTCTTACTGTGTGCAATGATCTCCCAGCTTTTTAAATTTCATTTTGTATCATATTATCCAGGTCTTACTATGTTTTGTTTTATTTCTTTTTGACCACTTCTGTCCTCATTTCATATAAGACAATAGTACTCCATCACAATCATATGACATTGCTTGTTTATCCATTCCTCAATTGATGAGTATCCTTTCAATTTATAACTCTTGCTACCACAAAAAGAACTTCTATAAATATCTTTATACATATAGATCTTTTTCCTTTTTCTTTGACTTCTTGGTTATACAAATGTAGTAGTGGTATTGTTGGATCAAAGGGTATACATAGCTGAAGAAGAATGAATATTAGGTGTAGAGAGATAGTTTTAGGTTGTATATATAAGCAAAGCTTCATACCAATTAAGGTTTTTCCTGCTACCATATGAAATAATCAGTTTCTTTTCACTAAAGAGCTTCAAATTGAGACTCTATATGATTTGCTCTCATGTATGCTGCAAAAGAGATTTATTTTCACATGTAGATTAGACAGAAGAACTCTGAGATTTCTTCCAACTCCAAGAATTTATGATTCTTTGAAAATGCATATAAACAAAATCAGATTTGAGTTTCAGTATTAAGTTTTCTAGGGCAGCTAGGTGGTACAGTCGTAGTGTTCTGGACCTGAAGTCAACAAGACTCTAAATTTAACTCTGACCTGAGACACTTATTAGCTGTATGATGCTAGAATGTCACTTACCCAATTTTGTCTCAATTTATTCATCTGTAAAATGAGCTGGAGAAGGGAATGCAAACCATTACAGTATTTTTGCCAAAACAAGCAAACAACAAACAATAATACGGTCACAAGGAGTTGGACACGACTGAAATGACTGGACAGTGACATTAACAAGTGTAAGTTTTCAAATAATACTTCACCCACCTGACTCGATGATTCCATCCTTTTGTTCATATACATCCAGAGCAGATGCTCAATAAATATTCCATTTGATTAAATAACTATTTATTAAGAACCTAATACTGAGTTGCTTTGGAGAGAAAGGCAAAAATAAATAAATAAATAGATAAATAAATCAATAGCAATTCTTTTTTTCCAAGGGCATTGAGTCTAGAGGCAGTTTCTTAATCTGGGCACTCCTTATTCCAATAAGATACATCCTAGTTCTAAATCTTTTCTTTACCAAAGAAACAGTTTCATTAAGAAGCACAAAGGAAGCTACTAAAAAGTACCTAAAAATATTATGAATTGTTCAGAGTAGCAGCAAGCACTTGAGTTTGATTGGAGATAATTAACATATCCACATATCTGAGACCAGGAGCCATTTATCCATTTCTTTTCTTTCTATTTATTTGATTCCTGGTAAATGTTGACGGGAACTCTGGCTGTCTGACTTTCAGTATAATACCTACAACCTTTTTTTGTTTTCTTACTTTATGAAAGCAATGGATTTAGATTTTTTTGCCTAGTTGTCATTTCTTAGTTTCAAATACACAGATTTATTGCTCATTGTGAATATGTAGTGGACTGTCAACTTCATTTTTCCAAATATATTTTATAAAAGCTATCCATTCCCCTTCTTAAGACCCAACATGAAACTGCTAAAAAGTCTTCTATGTTGATTCCATCCTACATTGGTCTCTCATCTCCTCTGAATTCCAAAGATCTCCCTCCAATTTAGTACTTCATTATATTGTCAGGTGGGATTTACTGTTGTTTCAGGTGTGTTTGTGTTGCCCTTTAAGTTAGACTGTATACCCATTGACTCTATCTTATGTCTCATGTTATGATAGGGTCTACCCTCTGGCACTTAGAGGAAGCTCAATAAATTCTTAGGTTTTAAACAATCCTAATTAATTCACTATCCAACTTTCTGTAGGTTTTTTTACATACTTTTTTTGTCCCTTTTGATGTATCTCTGATTCCCTTTTCTCTACCTTCTGAGCTGAGAAATTTACTTTTTTCACTGAAAAGAATAAGGTACTCCCTCTTTTGTCTTCCCTTAACTTCAAATAATTCAATTTCTTCTGCTACCACTTCCTCCTTCATCCTTGTCGCAAATGAAGAGGTGGCCCTTCTCCTTGCCATAATCATCCCTCTACATGTCCTATTGATCACATTCTATCCCATCTTCCCCAGCAAATTACATTCTCTGCCATCCTATTTTTCTAACTAATCTTTAATTTCACTCTGTCTTTTCACTGTTTCTCTATCTAAAAACATCCATATTTATTTCATCTTTAGAAACTTTCATTTGCTCCATCATGTCTGAGAGCTTTCATCCCATATTTCTCCTCCCTTTCATAACCAAGTTCCCTGGAATTAGGAAGACCTAAATTCAAATCTAATCTCAAAGACTTTCTAGCTGTGTGACCTTGTGCAAGTCATTTAACCTCTATATGCCTCAAATTCATCATTTTTAAAATGTAGAAAATAATACACCTGCCTGCTGAGGTTATACAGATAAAATAAGCTAATATTTTGTGAAGTGCTTTACAAACATCAAAGCACTGTATACACACTAGCTACTACTTGTATAATAATTACTATTAAAATTAGTGTCTTTACTTTTATTTTTCCTTTCACTTTCACTTTCCTTTCCTTTCACTTTCCTTTCTTCTTAAGCCTATGCAACGTGGCTTTTGAATTCATCATTTAATTGCAACTGATTTTTCCAAAATTATCAATGACCTCTTAATTGACAAATCAAATGTTTATATTTTTAATTTTCATATTTCTTGACTTCTCTGATATATTTGACACTGTTGATCACCATCTTCCTCTTTAAAGCATATAACTATATATATATATATATATATATTTCTTTGTATATCAATTAATATGTAGAAACCAGCATATTAAGTTTGTAAAACTTTTGAGTGTTCTTTACCAAAGGGCTTCAAAAATTAGAAAGAATTTCACCTACCTGGGTTAATTTATATCTAAGCAGGGGAGCATGCCAGATAACTTCACAAATTACTATATTGCTTTGATTTATGACTCTATGCTGTCACTCATTTTCAAGCACAGGGGTCCTAGTGACTAATAAAGAAGGCAAATGAATATCATTCACCTTGAAAGCACTAATTGCCATATAAATATTAAGCACCATAAAATGATGATTGCTTCAGTTAAAACAAACACCTAACTATGGTCATAAAAATTCCTAAAGTTTTTCATGATCAGTGATTACTGAAAAATTATATTATATTGCATTGGGAATCAACATCCAATTTGCTTAAGATTGTAATTTCAAAGGATCTTGAAGATTTCCTGTGTAATAGGGAATAAAAATTTGACCTAGACAACAATTACGGTTCTTATCTATGAGTTATGGAAAGGTAACTTAGAGGAGAGAAATCAATAATGGTATTTTAAGCATTTATGCTTATTATGAAAGGACAAATGAAGCTGGGGAGGAGAAGACCTATCAATTTTGATGAACAGTGAATCTTTGATAACAAGGCAGCAAATATATAAAGAAAAATTGGCATAAGGGAACATTTAAAGTATTAATTAAAAGCACTAGTGCTTAAAGCTACCCAGGGGAGTTTTTTTTTTCAAAGCTTTCTGTTGCTGAAAGTTTCACTTCATTAAAGAATTACAAAAATCATTGGTCACCAAACATGGTAAATGGAACACACAGAAAGCTAATTGATTTTTGAGAAAATAAATATGGCTTGAAGAAACTATTCATATATAATATACTACAGGCCAATGAGAAGAACGTCTTTCCGCATTTCCCAAAATATCATTCTTAAAGAAGAACTTTTTGGAAACGCAAACTTCATAAATTATAAGATTCCCCATTGGCCAGTCACATTGCCTTGGGAAAATGAGAGAAATCTGAAAACCTGATGGGAAAATACATATTGTTGGAATTTTTATAAGTAGAATGATTAGTTGATATGTATCTCAAGTCTTATGAAGTTTGCTTAAACTGCTAAGCTCTACGGTATTGCTAAAAATAGGTTATCTCCCAATAGTGGGACAATAGGATCCCTTTTCTCATTACAACCATTTCCATGGTAAAGGCTGGCAGGTAAATTTCAACATAACCAGATTTCATGAGGAAAAAAAATCTAACTAAAGGGTCTGTGTTATTGCAATTGTTCAATTGTATCTCATTTTTCATAATTTCATTTTGATTTTTTTTGACAGGGATACTGACATGGTTTTCTATTTCTTTCTCCACTATTTTAAAAGTGAGGGAATTG
>CM053771.1:499490945-499520982 GCA_028658325.1 Potorous gilbertii | reverse complement strand
AGAGAGAGACAGAGACAGAGAGAGACAGAGACAGAGAGAGACAGAGAGAGAGGGACAGACAGAGACAGACAGAGAGAGAGAGACAGAGACAAAGACAGAGACAGAGAAACAGAACAAAAGAGAGAGAGAGAGACAAAGAGAAAGAGATAGGCAGAAACAAGACAAATAGAGACACAGATACAGAGAGACAGGTAGAAACAAAGAAACACTCATAAAGAGACATAGAGAGAGAGAGACAGTGAGAGACAGAGACAAACATACACAGAGAAACAAAGGGACAGAGACAAAGACTGAGAGAACAGATACAGAGTCAGAGAGAGAGAAAGACAGAGACACATGAGGAGACACAAAGAGACACAAAGAAAGTCAGGGAGAGAACTTTCCCAGACTGGAAGGATAAAGAGACAGGACCTTGGTAATTATTGCATCCGACCACCTCATTTATATTTTATTTATGCAAACAATTGTTTGATTTGGGTAATTCATTAAAAATAGAGAAATCAATTTGGTTTAAGGAAAGGACATTGGGTTTTAAGAGACCTGGATGATAGCCCTCAGTTCTAGCATTTCTTATATAGTCTGGCCTTGGTCAAACCATCTCTCTGGCCCTCTGCTTTGAAATAAGGGAAGAGGGTTAGATGACATCTTAATATTAATTGCAACTCTAACATTCTAGGACCCACTGTTCTTAACCACATTAGAAGATACTGGTTTCAGTCTAGATAGCTTTCCATTGAAAAAGTTATTCCTGGAAAGTTATAATCAGGGACTTCTAATCTTCTCCAAAGTGGCTCCAACTCTAGATGTAGTCTATCTCTCAGAATATCTTTAGAATGACCTAGAATTTCTGTGGCTTAATAGACGTATGTAGAATGATTTTACATATATCCTTGTATATGTGTATGTATGTGTGAATACACATAATACAGTTGTACATGTGTGTACATTTTTGTGTCTAATGGTAGTCACTTCCAGGGTCTAAAGGAGAGAGAGAAAAAAAGAAATTTTCGTGATATATTTTACACAGTTTCATACAGTTTCATCTTTTTAAAAATTCTGCTATGTTACAGAAATGCTTATTTTATTTCCTAAAATGAAAACACATAAATATATTTTTTTAAAAAGTGTTTTTCCCTCTCAGGGTTGTCTGAGGTCCCCTTGCAGTTCTCTATTCCTATGCAGATCTGAACAGTCACATTGAAGGATATGTACTCAGAGAATGCCCAAGATCATTAATTGGCATTCAGAGTTTTCAGGGTAAATTCTTAATGTAGTTTTAAGCATAATAAATGCTGCAGAAATGTATTTAAAGATTTGAACATTCAATAAGGTGGAGAATTTCACCTGTCATTAATTGTCAAATATGTCTCCTTGATTTGCCACTTTCTTTCCTTCTCTTTTCCTCTTCTCTGTGTCCTTCTCTTTTTGCAGTTCTTTTTGCAGTAGGGGTTATGTGGCTACATCCTTGTTTGGCACCATATCTAAGGGTCCATAAGGAAAGTTTAGTAATAGAAGTTAAGAGCATATGGCAAAAATAAAATTATAACTCAAATTTACATGATATTTTAAAGCATGCGAAGTATGAGAAATAGGGGGAAGAAGAGATGATTTTCAGGTTGAGAAATTTTTCATTTGTTGTTGCTCAGGCATTTCATTTCTGTCTCATGACCACATTTGGGATTTCCTTGGCAAAGGCGCAGGAGTGCATTTTACTGATGAGGAAACCCAGACCAACAGGATTAAATGACTTGTCCAGGGTCATCCACCCAGTAAATGTCTGCAGTCAAATTTGAATTCAGGAAGAGTTTTCCTGACTTCAGGCATGGGCTCTATCTACTCTGCCACTTACCTGTCTTTGAGGCTCATGGTAACACTGACAGGTAAGTGCTAAAATTGTCCCCATTTTACAGATGAGAAAATGGAAGGTTAAGTGACCCAGGTTCACATGGTCAGTAAGTGTTGGAGAGTGAATGCTGTGACAGCATTCAGAAGCACATAAATACAACCTGGAAAAGTAAATACCTGTAAAGAAGGAAAGTTGCCATTGAAATGTTAATTAGGTTGTTCTCTTTTTCAGTGAAATCATTGGGAATAGAAAAATAAAATCAATTGTGATTAAGTTTTTTGGGGGTTTTTTTGTCCTACTAAAGTAGCCCACAAACAGTTGACTCATTTTCGAACCTAACCCTATGGTGAAGAATTACTCCCAGAGGTGAATACCTACTGTTAAATTCAGGATAAATGAGTCTGCTTCAGAGACCATGGAACTAGTTAAAATATTCAAACTTCATTCAATTATTTAACAATGTTTAATAGAACTTTAGTCTCCTTGGAGCCCAGACTCATGAAGAACTTCACTCATTGAAAAGCTATATAACTCCAAGACTGCCAAGGACAGAAAAAAATCTGCAGCATCAATACAGTAGAATATCATAGGGGCTCACTGCAATTTAATAATTCATTTATTTGTTTTGATCCTTCAAAGATCTATGATTTCATTGGTCAATTCCCTCCAATAGTGCACATGACCATTTCTCAACAGCTTAGTATATGGACCTCTGAAATTACCACAGCTGAAAAATCCATCTTTTCTCTATGTCCAAGGTAGTAAGTCTATTTGTATGACTCTCTGAATTTCGCTCAGCTACTGAATATCACAAGGGGAGGACAGGGAAGGTGGTAAGTATTCACATGGTACCTACTATTGTGCTGAGTAATATTATCAAATTTTAGCCTCACAACTCTGCCATCATCTACCTCTATTACAAGATCTGTTACAAGTATCTAACTCGATAGAACCTGAGAAAGCTTGTGCTCTGCTAGTATAGCTTTTCAAAATCCCAATTTAATGCTATGCCACAATGGGTCTGAGTGGCACTTTAGTGGAATAAGGCTAGGCCTGGGGTTAGGAACTGGATCTGTTATCTTAATGGGATAGGACATTCCTGGATAAGTAAATTCCTTCTACCAATGATGTCTGGCACCTTCTCTGAAACTATAATCTGAGCCTAAACTAGCATTTAGTAAGTGTCCACTCTGTGCAAGGAAGCTAGGTGACTCAATGAATAGAGTGCTGGACCTAGAGTTGGAAAGATCTGAGTTCAAATCTAGACTCAGACATTTACTAGCAATATGGCCCTGAACAAGTCACCTAGCCTCTGTTTGCTTGAATCCACAGGAGAAGGAAATGGAAAACCACCCCAGTATCTTTGTGAAGAAAATTCCTGGATAGTTTTGTGATGCCATGGTGCACCTCTGAGCACTAACCAATGGGAAAAGAGGACCTGTCCAGGACAAGTATAAAGGTGTTCTCATTCACACACTCAGACTCACAACCTACTATTAAAAACTAAAAGCTTTCCTGGCTTCTACAATGAATGCTGTCCTTTTCCAAATCAAACATGTCTCTCACATGGAGGAATAATCCACAATATGAAGGAATAATCTGCCTACATGGGTTATTTTATTCCACAATGAGGATGCCCCAGATATTGAGGGAAATTCTAGGGATTTTCAGTAGTGTGGGAGACCAGACAGGGTGCAGAGGGGCCAGGTCATTAAAAGCCCAAGTGCCTAGAACAGAGAGCATTTAAATGGCTTGCACAGGATCGCTCAGGCAGTTGGCATCCAGCATTACTTGAGCTCAGATCCACCTATCTCCAAGGCCAGCTTTGAATGTCAGAACAGAATAAATGGCAAAAATTGTATAGGTTAGTGCAGAGAGAATTGAGAGATACATTCTCAAAGGAAAGAGACTGAGCATCCCTTCTCTTTTGATGATTGGATCTGTGTGCTACCGAACAACAGTGAATTTGTGGTTTCAACAATCATTTTACTCCCCTCTCAAACGTGGCTGCCTCTTTCTGCGTCCTCTGTGATGTTGTTCTTTTCCCTATCTTTCTCAATTTTTGAGAACTGAAGGTCACCTTGGCATCATAATTAGAAATCAGAACAAGGCATTTAATTTTTTTATATATTTTTAGGAAAAAATCATAATACATATAATGTGTCCGAATGCCTGGGAGGATTTTCATGGGCATGTGTGTCCAGAATACTTTGTACAGAGGCACAGAGATACAGAAAGCTTCCCAGCAGCCCCATTTAGGTTTTTTTCTCCCTTTTTAAATTCTTTTACAAAAGATTTCATGGGACATACTGAGGACGTTGGTTGACTAGAGAATGACATTGTCTATGTTAGTTTGTTGAATGGAACAGACTAATTTGGAGGTGGGAACAGGATGAGCATTGACTCTTGGAAACTGAAGGGAGTTAAATGAGACTTTCTAACTCTTTGTCAAAGAGAGATTTGAAGTAGCTTCATAGATACTACTAACAGAGGGAAGAAAGTTCAAATGCCCAAAGGGTTTAATTAACTGACTAGCTGGTCTATGTTATAAAAAAGCTTAGCCTTTGTGGTTAAGACTCAGGGAAGTGACAGATCTCTCTTACAGAGAAAGAGCTTTTTATTCCTACTTCAATTACTGCGTGTCGAGTAACATGTCTTTCTAAAATAATTGAGTCTTGGTATTTGAGCTGAGAAGTAGCAATTCAGATGAGATTTTCACTTAAAGGCCAGTAGGGGGCAACAGGGAAGAAAGCCTAGCAGAAGACAGGGCAGGGCAGAAGGTGAAGGGAGAAAAAATGTGGGAGGAGATAGAGGAAAGAGGGGGTAGAGAGTAGAAGGAAAAGGGTGAGAGCCCACAAGAGTTTAGGGGGATTTTATTGTTGTTTAGTGATGTCTGACTCTTCATGACCGCATTTGGAGTTTTACTTGGCAAAGATATTAGCACTGCCATTTCCTTCTCCAATTCATTTTACAGATGAAGAAACTGAGGCAAACAAGGTTAAGTGACTTGCCCAGGATCTCACAGTGTCTGAAACCAGATTTGAACTCAAGAATGTCTGACTTCAGGCTTGGCACTCTATCCCCTGTGCCACCTAGCTGCCTTTTATTATAGAGGATTTTCATGCTCAAAAAGAGAAGGGAGGAATGGGGAAGGAAATAAACATTCAATAAGTACTTTCTATGTTTCTGGCCAGCACTATGCTAAGTGTTGGGGGTAGGAATACAAGTAAAAATGCCAGACAGTCTCTACCATCAAAGAGTTTATATTCCAGTAATTGGAAAATTATAGTAGCCCTTCAGAAAGCAAAGGGATTGTAAAGACTTAGAAAGAGTGCACCCCAATAATCTGTGCTACCAAGAAAGCTGAGCCTGGTGGAGGTTTGGATTTGGGAGTTCTAAGCTGTATGGGTCTAAGGCAGGGGTAGGGAACTAGTTGGGTATCTTCTCTAAATTTGTCATTGATATGATAATTTCCTGGATGTCAGAGGCTTCCTGGTTGCCTAAGAAGAAGTAAAATAGCATGGGTTTGAAATAGATCATGTAAACAATGAAGGAAACCCTGAAAAGGAAAGGAAGGAGAGAGAGACAGAGAGAGAGAGAGACAGAGACAGAGATAGAGAGACAGAGACAGAAAGAGACAGCAACAAAAAGACAGAGAGAGAGAGGCAAGGACAGAGAAAAAGAGGAAGAAGAAGAAGAAAAAGAAGGACAAAGAAGGACAAGGAGGAGAAAAGTGAAGGAAGAAGGAAGATAAAAGGAAGATTGTATGGATGGAGGGAGGAAGAAAGAATGAAAGGAAGAAAGAAAGAGAAGGAAGGGAAAAAAGTTGAAATTTAAAAATGCAATAGTAATTGGCAAACTTTATGAAAACAGGATAATGATGTCATCAAAAGACACTGATGACCCTTCAGTGCTAGAGATGTGATTTGATTCTCAGACACACCTCTTCGTGCTTTCCAGATTCCCCAGTATGGTCCTTATTTACTGAGATCTTGCTAAATGGCTGAGATTATGAGGGGATTAGTTAACTGGTCAGAAGGAAAAATTACAGGGATCCCTTTGCTGGCATTGGGTGTAAGACTCTAATGCATTACCTATACTTGCATTGAGGTTTATTCCTGGGTCTCAGTCCCGGGGCAAAGAGGACTACCTGTACTCCATAACTTGTGGCCCCAGTGGAGTGGAGCCCCTAGTTACAATTCAAAGGTGGTGACTCACAAACCAGGGCAGAGGCCAGGAGAGTAGTAACCACATCTCTCATTAGATCATATCACCTTACAGAAGAACTGTAAGCTCACAGATACCCCGAAACAAACTCTGAAACCAGCTGCTCAAAAAACCTGAAGCTTGGGACAGTGCCCAATCGGCCCAACTTTAATAAAAACTAAAAGTCAAGAAATAGGCTGGAAAAATAAACAAAAGAAAGTTCTAATTACAGAAAATGACTATGGTGACAGGGAAGATGAAAACACAAACTTGGAAGAAGACCAAAATATCTAAGGTGCTACATCCAAAGGTTCAAAGGAAAAATGTGCATTGGTCTCAGGCCTTGGAAGAGCTCAAAAAGTACCTTAAAACTCAAGAGAAACAGGGGAAGAATTGGGAAAATAATTATAGTTTTGCAAGAAAATCATGAAAAAATGAGTCAGTGACTTGGTAAAGGAGGTACAGAAAGTACTGAAATAACACCATTAAACTAGGATAGACTAAAGCATAAGAGCAACAAAAATGTAATGAAGAGAACTCCTAACAAAGCAAAACTGATCACATGGGAAAAGATCTATAAAAATTAATTGAAGGGAAGAACTCTTTATAACATATAATAGGCCAAATGGACGTACAAAAGCTGAAGGAAGAAAATAATTTTCTAAAAATTTGAATTGGGTAAGTGAAAGCTAATAACTCTAAGAGACATCAAGAAGAAATAAAATCAAATTAAAAGAATGAAAGTAACAGAAGAAATTCTATAATATTTCATTGGAAAACCACTGACCTGAAAAATAGATCCAGGAGAGATAATTTAAATATTAACAGACTAACTTAAAAACATGATCAAAAAAGAGCCTACCTATAATCTTTTTAAAAAAAATTATCAAGGAAAACTGTCCTGATATTCTAGAAGCAGAGGGTAAAATGGAAATTGAAATAAAATCCATTGATCACCTCCTAAAAGAGATTCCAAAATGAAAACTGTCAGGAATATTGCATCCAAATTCTTGAGTTTCCAAGTCAAAGAGAAAATAGTGTAGGCATCCAGAAGGAAACAATTCAAATATCACAATTGGGATAACACAAGATTTAGTAGGTTGTACATTAAAGGATCAGAGGTCTTAGAATATGATATTCCAGAGGACAAAGGAGTTAGAATTACAATCAAGAGTCACCAACCTAGCAAAACTGAGTATAATCCTGGAAAAGAGATAAAAAAAGACTAAAGTGGCAGAGAAAATTTGTCTTCCTTTTATTTTTTTAGGTAATATTTTATCTTTCCTATTATATGTAAAAATAGCTATCAACATTCATTTTTATAAGACTTTAAGTTCAAAACTGTTCTCACTTCCTCCACACTCTCCCCCTTCCCAAGACAGTAAGTAATCTGATATAGTTTATACATGTGCAATCATGTTAAACATATTTTCACATTAGTCATGTGGTAAAATAAGAATCAGAACAAAAGGGAAAAACCATGAGAAAAAAAAGTGAAAATTGTATGCTTCAATTTGCATTCAGACTCCATAATTCTCTGGGTGTGGATAGCATTTTTCCATCATGAGTCTTTAATATTTTCTTACATCATTGTTTTGTTGAGAAGAGTTAAATATATCCAAGTTGATCATTGCACAATGTTGTTTCTGTATACAATGTTCTCCTTGTTCTGCTCATTTTATTCAGCATCAATTCATCTAAGTCTTTCTAGGTTTTTCTGAAATCCACCTGCTCATGATTTCTTATAGAGCAATAGTATTCCATTACATTCATATACCACAACTTGTTCAACCATTCCCCAATTCATGGCCCTTCCATCAATTTCTACTTCTTTTCTACCTCAAAAAAAGAGGTATTTTTGATAAGCATATAAGTATTTTTGATACATGTAGGTCCTTTCCCCCTTTTCAATGATCTCTTTGGAATACAGGTTTATTAGTGGTATTGCTAGATCAAAGGGTATACGTGGTTTTATACTCCTTTGGTCATAATTCTAAATTGCTCTCCAGAATGTTTGGAGCAGTTCACAACTCCACCAACAATGTACTGTTGGCCCAATTTTCCCACATCTTCTCCAACATTTATCATTTACTTGTCTGTCATATTAGCCAATCTAATACATGAGAGAGGTACCTATAGTTGTTTTAATTTGCATTTCTCTACTCTATAATGATTTACAGCATTTTTTCATATGACTATAGATAATTTTAATTTCTTCATCAGAGAACTGCTGTTCATATCCTTTGACAATTAAGCAATTGTCTTCTTATAAATTTGACTGAGCTCTCTATATATTTGAGAAATGAGGCATCTATCAGAAACAGTGGCTGCAAAATAAATAAATAAACAAATGTTTATTTGCCTTCTGTTTTCTGTTTGCCTTCGAATCTTGGTTTCATTGGTTTTGCTTGTGCAAAAACTTTTTTTTTAATTTTTAATTCAAAATTTTTCAGTTTGAATTTCATAATTTTCTGTGTTTCTTGCTTGGTCCTAATTTTTTCTCTTCTCCATAGATATGACAGGTAAACTATCCCTTGCTCTCTTCATTTGCTTATGGGATCACCCTCTATGTCTAAGTCATGTAGCCATTTTGACCCTATCGTCTATGCCTAGTTTCAGGTTATCAAAAAGTAGATTACTATAGTTATTGACTGAGTCTTGTACCTATTCTATTCCACTGATCCACCACTCTATTTCTTAATACCAAATACTTTTAATGATTGTCCCTTTACAATACACTTTAGATCTAGTTGCCATGGAAATCAAACTAGGATCTTTTGCTTTTTTGTTTTACTAAAAGTGCCTCTGACTGAATAATGTGATTGAGGAGGATCTTTCCCACCCATTGATGTACTTGCTCATTGTGGGAAGTTTGATTACAGCAGTTGTTTTGTAGGAGGGTCCCAATTTTATCTTTTTTTTCTCTATTGTGGCATTGGTCAGGGGGTTATGCCCTCTGGCTCTAAAAAGTATATAAATGCTCTGAGGGTGAAGTTTTACTTTGGGACTTACTGACTGGAAGTGTTTCTTTGACCAGAAGTACTCTAGGAAGCTGTTAATTAGCCCCCCAGCTAAAACCCAGAAGTTCATGCTTCCCTCTGTGACAACTATGTATGTATATAATGGTCAAACATGTGTATGTTTGTTATGGTCAGGCAGTTTGGAAGCACTGTCTGTTGATTTATTTTTCATTTCTCTGAAATTTTGATTTTGATTTTCTCTGATACCTGCACTTGATTAAAGTGATTGTTAACCCTTTGAAAGCTGTTTTCCTTTTATGAACGCAGATCTAAGAATCTATTGTTGTAGGAGGCCCCCTTTTGTATGTTGGGATGCTTACTGATATATTACTACAATTATACCACCTTTCTTTGCCTTTTTTTACTCACTAATTCCCTTGATATCCTTCACCTTTTGTTCTTCCAGATGAATGTTATGATTTTTTTCTAACTTTATGAAATATTTGATTGGTATGGCATTTAATAAGCAAATTACTTTAGGTAGAATTGTCATTTTGATTATATTAGCTCAGTCTATCCATGAGCAACTGATTTTTTTCCAATTATATATGGAAATGATAATTTATGTGGCTTTATTTTGTCTTGGAACTTGGCTAAAGTTGTTAATCATTTGAGTTGTATTTTTTAGTTTATTCTTTATGACTCTAAGTAGACCATCATACCATCTGCAAGAAGTGATAGTTTTGTTTCCTCATTGCCAGTTCTAAGTCCTTCAATTTATTTTTCTTCTCTTATCACTAAAGCTAACTTTTGTAGCACAATATTGAATAAAAGTTATGATAATGGCCATCCTTGTTTCACCCTGATCTTATTGGGAAGGCTTCTAGCTTATCTGCTACAATAATGAAAATGCTTGCTGATGGTTTTAGAGAGTTATCATTTTAAGGAGAGCTCCATTTATTCTTAGGCTCTCTAGTGTTTTTAATAGGAATAGGTGCTGCATTTTGTTAAAAAAAAAAACTTTTTCTGC
The DNA here is from genome assembly GCA_028658325.1 of Potorous gilbertii. Taxonomy (NCBI): domain Eukaryota; kingdom Metazoa; phylum Chordata; class Mammalia; order Diprotodontia; family Potoroidae; genus Potorous; species Potorous gilbertii. Next base: position 499,510,940 of record CM053771.1, on the reverse strand, counting down.
ATCTATTGAGATAATCATATGAATTTTTTTTGGTTTTGTTATTGATATGGTGAATTATATTGATAGTTTTCCTAATATTGAACCAGCCCAGCATTCCTAGTATAAATCCTACCTGGTTATAGTGTATAATCTTTATGATAAATTGTTGTAATCTCTTTGCTAATATTTTATTTATATTTTTATTTAATTATTCATTAGAGGAATTTATCTATAATTTTCTTTTCCTGTTTTAGATCTTTCTGATTTAGCTATCAGCACCACATTTGTGTTACAAAAGGAATTTGAGAAGACTCCATCTACATTTCCAAGTCATTTATATGGATTGGGATTGATTGTTCTTTGGTTTGGTAGAATTCACTTGTAAAACCATCTGTCCCTAGAAATTGTTTTCTTAGGGAATTCATTGATGTCTTGTTCAATTTATTTTTCAAATTTTTTTTAGTTTCCACTTCCATTAATCTTGGCAATTTATATTTTCACTTAGATTGTTATATTTATTGGCACACAGTTGGGCAAGATGGTTCCTAACTATTGCTTTTTCTCTTCATTTGTGGTGAATTCACCCTTTTTATTTCTGATACTGGTAATTTGGATTTTCTTTTTTCCTTAATCAAATTAACCACAGGTTTATCTATTTTATTGGGTTTTTTCCATAAACATCACCTCTTACTTTTATTTATTAGGTAAATAGTTTCCTTGATTTCAATTTTATTAATCTCTCCTTTCATTTCTCAGAATTTCTAATCTGATGTTTAATTAGTTATTTTTAGCTTTGTTAGTTGCATGTCTAATTCCTTGATTTGCTCTTTTTCTATTGTATTCATTTAAGAAATTAGAGATATTAAATTTCCCCTAAACACTACTTTGGCTACATCTTATAAATTTTTGGTATATTGTCTCATTATTGTCATTTTATTTGATGAAATTATTGATTGTTCCAATTACTTATTGAGAGACTCATTCTTTAGGATTATATTCCTTAGTTTCCAATTAATTTTTATTCTCTCTTTCCATGGTCTTTTATTAAATGTAATTTTATCACATCATGATCTGAAAAAGATGTATTTAATATTTCTCTCTTTCTTTATTTGATTCTGAGAGGTTTTTAATGCCCTGATATATGGTCAATTTTTGTGTAAATGCCATGCATCATTGAGAAAGATGTATATTCCTTTCTATCCCAATTCAATTTTCTCTAGAGGTCTGTCATTTCTATCCTTTCTAAAATTCTATTCATATCTTTAACTTCTTTCTTGTTTATTTTATGGTTAGCTTTGTCTAATTCTTGAAGGGAGAGATTGAGGTCCCCCATTCATATAGTTTTGCTCTTTATTTCTTTCTGTAACTCACTTAACTTTTCCTCTAAGAATTTGAATGCTATACTACTTGATACACATGTTTAGTATCATCATTACTTCACTAACATGCCTTTTAGCAAGATGTATTTTCCTTCCTTGTTCTTCTTACTTTTTAAAATTAGTTTTCAGTTTTCAACAATCACTTTCATAAGCCTTAAATTTTCTCCCCCTTCCTCCCTCTTCCTTCTCTCCCCAAGATGACATGCAATCTTATATGGGTTCTACACATAAATTCATATTGAACACATTTTCACATTAGTCACGTTGCTTAGAAGAATTAAAATGAATGGAAGAAACCATGAGAAAAAAAACATAACAAAACATAACACAAGAGAAAATATTCTGCTTCATTCTGCATTCCAGTTCCATAGTTTTTTCTCTGGATGTGGATGATATTTTGCCTCACGAGTCCTTTGTGAATGTTTTAGGCCCTTGCATTGCTGTGAAGGACTAAGTCTATCAGAAACAGTCCTCACAAACTGTGGCTGTTACTGTGTATAATGTTCCCCCGGTTACGCTCACTTCACTTAGCATCAGTTCGTATATGTCTCTCCAGGCTTTTCTGAAGTCCTGAGGTACATTTCTTATAGCACATTAGTACTCCATTACATTCATATGCCATGATTTGTTTAGCCATTCCCAATTGATGGGCATTCCCTCAATTTCTCATTCTTGATCACCACAAAGTGGCACTGTAAATATTTTTGTGTATGTAGGACCTTTTTCTCATTTTTATGATTTCTTGGAGATATAGTCCTACAAGTGGTACTGCTGAGTCAAAGGGAATGCACATTTTTGTAGCCCTTTGAGCATAGTTCCAAATTGCTCTCCAGAATGACTGGATCAGTTCACAGCCAACAAAGAATTAGTGTTCCAACTCTCCCACATTTTTTCCAACATTTATCATCTTTCTGTTTTATCACATTAGCCAATCTGACAGGTGTGATGTGATACCTCAGAGTTGTTTTAATTTGCATCTCTCTAATCAATAGTGATTTAGAGCATTTTTTCGTATGACTACAGATAGCTTCAATTTCTTCCTCTGGAAATTGCCTGTTCATATCCTTTGACCATTTACCAACTGAGAGTGACTTGTCTTGTTTCTTTTAATTAGATCTATTTTAGCTTTTGCTTTGTCTGAGATCAGGATTACTGCCCCTGCTTTCCTGTTGTTGTTTTTTAACTTCAGATGAAACATAATATATTCTGCTCCAGCCTTTTACTTTTACTCTGTGTGTATGTCTCTCCACTTCAAATGTGTTTCTTGTAAACAACATGTTTAAGGATTCTGTGGTTTTTGTTTTTTTTTAACCACTCTGATGTCTGCTTCCATTTTATGGGAGCATTCATCCCATTTACATTCACAGTTATGATCACTCACTTTCTATTTCCTTCCATCCTATTTTGCCCCATTTTTATGCTTTTCTCTCTTCTTTCTCTCTAGCCTTCTTCACGAGTGTTTTGCTTTTGAGCACCACCTCCCCTCAATCTTTTCTCCCTTACATTTCCTCCCTCTTTTCTTTTCCCTTTTCCTTCATACTTCCTTATAGGGTAAGATAAATTTCTATACCTAAATTAGTGTGTATATTGTTCCCTTTTTGAGCCAAACCCTATGACATTAAGGATTAAACAATGCTCATCTCTTCCATTCTTTCCCTGTTCTGTAATGGGTCTTCTGCAACTCTTTATATAATGCAATTTATCTTATTCTGCCTTCCCCTTTCATCTTCTCCCAAAGCAATCCTTTTTTCACACCTTAATTTTTTTGTATCATCACATCATAGTCAACTTATACTTACATTCTCTCTATGTATACCCCTTCTAACTGTCCAATTGAGATATAGGTCTCAAGAGTTACAAGTGTCATCTTCACACATAGGGATGTAAATAGTTTAAATTGAATAACATTTTTCTTATGTTTTTACCTTTTTGTGTTTCTCATGAGTCTTGTATTTAAAGATTGATTTTCTGTTCAGCTCTGGTCTTTTCATCAGGAAAATTTGAATGTCCTTATTTTATTGAATATCCATCTTTTCTCCTGAAAGATTATGCTCAGTTTTGTTGGTTAGTTGATTCTTGGTTGTAATCCAAGCTCCTTTCCCTTCCAGAACACCATTTTCCAATTCCTATGATGCATTAATGTAGAAGCTTCTAAGTCCCATGTAGTTCTGATTGTGGCTCCTTTATATTTGAATTGTTCCTTTCTGGCTATATGCAGTACTTTTTGCCTTGATCTGACAGTTTGGGGATTTGCTACAATATCCCTTGGAGTTTTCATTTTGGGATTTCTTCCAAGAAGTGATTGGTAGTTACTTTCAGCTTTTATTTTATCTTGTGGTTATAGGACACCAGGACAGTTTTCTTTGATAATTTCTTGAAATATACAATTCAGCTTCTTTTTCTTTTTCTTTTTTTTTAATCATGCCTTTAAGGTAGTACAAGAATTCTTAAATTATCTCTCCTGGATCTATTTTCCAGGTCAGTTGAATGAGGTACTTTACAATTTCTTCAGATTTTTTGTTCATTCTTTTGGTTTTGTTTGATTGATTCTTGAGATCACATAGAATCATTAGCTTATACTTGCCCAATTCTAATTTTTAAGGAATTATTTTCTTCAGTTAGTTTTTGTACCCCCTTTTCCATTTAGGCAATCCTACTTTTCAAGTAGAGTTAATTTTTAAGTATAGTTGGTTTTAAGGAGTTTTCTTCAATGTATTTTTTCTTCCATTTGGTCAATTCTACTTTTTTAGGAATAGTTTTATTCAGCCAATTTTGATTCCTTTTCCAAGCTAGTGACTAACTTTTGCATAACTCTCATTTCTTTTTGAATTTTTTTCTAGCTCTATTAGTTTTTAATTTTTTTTTGAACTCTTACAAAAGGATGTTTTTGGACTTGAGACTAGTTCATATTTTCCTTTGAGGTTTTGCATGTAGAATTTTGATACTTTTATCCTATTTTGAGTTGTGTTTTCATCTTCCTTTTTGTCATAGTTGCTTTCTGTGGTCTGGGCTCTTTTTTCTTTTTTTCTTATTTTCTAGTCTATTTCATGACTTTTATTGGAGGCACTGTCCCAAGGTTATTTTGCTTGGGATCAGGGGCCTGACCATTGTCTTTCTGCTCCAGGGTTTCAAGTACTGGTGACTTGTTCACTGCCCTGGATTGACCCAGCCTAGTTGTACCTGTTATGCCCTGAATTCCAGATCTGCAGTTTACCTTCTGTGCTGGGGCTAGAGGCCTCACAACTGGCCTACTATCCCACTGGCCTGCTGAGCTAGGACTGTGGGGTATCAGTTGATGATCTGTGCTATGGCTAAGAGCCTCCTACAAACTTTCCTGGACACCAACTGAAGTGAGTTGTACTCCTCTTTTCCCTAAGTGAGATAGACCTTTCCTGAAATCCTTCTGAGGTATCTCAAGCAAGAAAATTATTTCCTTCCAGCTTTTTGTGATTTCTGTGGCTCTGGAATCTGTTTAGAGGCTTGATTTAATGTTGCTTCTGAGGGAAGGTGAGGAGAACTCAGGCAGCTTCCTGACTTTTCTCTGCCATCTTGGGTCTCCCTCCACAAAATTTGAATTTCAGATACAAGACTCAAGAGAAACATAAAAAAAAGGTAAACAGAAAAGAAAAATCATAAAATATTAAATAAAGATTAAATTGTTTATGAACCAATGCTGAATAAAATGAGCAAAATAAGAACATTATAGGCAGTAACAACAGCATGGTGCAATGATCAACTGTGATATACTTAGAGCTTCTCAGCAATACAATGATCCAAGACAATTCCAAGGGACTCACAATGGAAAATGCTGACAGTATCCAGAAAAAGAAATATGAAGCTTGACACAGACTGAAGCATATTGCTTTCCTTTTTTCTTTTTGTTTTGTTTTGCTTTCTTGTGGTATTTCCCTTTATTCTGAGTCTTCTTTCTCAAGATAACTAATGTGGAAATGTTTAATATGATTGTGCATGTAAAACCTATATCAGATTGTCTTGGGGCAAGGAAAGGGAAAGGAGGGAGGGAGAAAAATTTGAAGCTTAAAGTCTTATAAAGATGAATATTGAAAATTATCTTTACAAGTAATTGGGGAAAATATTATTAAGTCTAAAATAAGATTAATAGGTTTACATTCCTACATGGGAACATGGTACTTGTAATTCCTAAGAACTTTCTCATTATTCAGATAATTAAATGGAATATATTTAAACAGAGGGCATTAGTGTCAGTTGAATATGATGTGATTTTATCTTGAAAATAATAAATTAAGGGGAGAGAAAGAGGAATTCACTGGAAAAGGGGGGAAATGAAAGTAAAATGAGATAAACTATCTCACATGAAAAAGCCATAAAAGATCTTTTATAGTGGAGGAGGAGATAGAGGAGGTGAGTGGGAACACTTTTATCTTATTTTCATCAGAACTGGCTCAAAGAATGAAGAACAAGCACACTCAGTTGAGTATAGAAGTGTATCATACTGTGTAGAAAAGTAAAAGATGAAATAAGAGAAGATAAGAGAAGAAGGGGTTGATAGAATGATGGGCATATTGGGGGAGGCAGTAATCAGTAGCAAAACACTTTTGAGGATAGACAGAGTGACAAGAGACAGTTGGATAAACAGGGGAGAAATAGTGTGGAAGGAAATACACAGTTATGATTCCAAAATAATTACAAGTATTTATGATAACACCTAATTTCTCAAATGATAGAGAACTAAGTCAAATTTACAAAACTAAGAGTTATTCCCCAATTAATAAATGGGATATGAGCAAACAGATTTCAGACAAAGTGACAGAATCTGTAGTCATATGAAAAGATGCTTAAGTTAGTTTAGATTAGAGAAATGCAAAATTAAAACATCTCTGAGATATTATCTCACATCAGATTGAATAATATGACAGAAAAAGAAAAGGACAAATGTTGGAAGGGAAATGAAGAAATTGAGACATTAATGTACTATTGGTGGAGTTGTGAGCTGATCCAACCATTCTGGAGAGCAATTTGGAACTATATCCAAGGGACGATAAAAACCACAAATACCCCTTGACCAAGCAATACCACCACTAGGTCTGTATCCCAAAGAGATATGATAAAGAGAATAACTTACATGTACAAAATACATGTACAGCAGAACTGTAATGGTGGCAAAGAATTGGAAACTGAGGGGAAGTCCACTAATGGAAGAATGGATGAACAATTGTGGTACATAATTGTGATAGAATACTATGCAGTTATAAGAAATGATGAGCAGGAACCTTTCAGAAAAACTTGGAAAGACCTATATGAACTGATTCAAAGTGAAGTGAGTGGAACCAAGAAAACATTGCACACAGCAACAGCAATATTGTGTTATGATTAATTACAAATGACTTAGCTATTTTCAGCAATATAAAGATCCAAGACAGTTCATAAGGATTTGATGAAAAATGCTATCCATCTTGGGAGAAAGAACTGATACATTATAAATGCAATTGATGCATATATTTTAACTATGTTTTTCTTGGGGAGGTTTTTTTTTTTGGTCTATTTTCTTTCACAGCATGGATAATATGGGAATGTTTGGCATTACTGTATATGCATGCCTATGTCAATGCCTTCTCAATGAAGGGAGAGGAAGGGAGGGAGAGAATTTGGTACTCTTTTTTTTTTTAATGAAATAGACAGTGTCTTAACAAGGTTAGTACATTCTTATCTTGATTTAAATTTAGTCTAGTAATTTGATTTCCGACTAAGACAAATGAAATCACACTTGGAAAATAAAACTTTTAATAGCATGGTGAAGATGTAATTTAGAGAATAAGCTACTTTAGGGGAGAACAGCCATGTGTGGTTCAGTGCATATGCATGTGCGCGCGCGCGCGTGTGTGTGTGTGTGTATGTGTGTATGTGTGCGTGCATACATGCATACATGCATGCACAGCAATCTTTGAGCCATCATGAGGATACTAAATACTCCAGAATAGAGAAAATATTGAAAACAATGTTAAAGATTTTGAGAGGTTAATATTCAATATTTGTGGGAGATCTCTGTAAATAGGATAAAAGTTTTTAGAAAGAACATTTGCGTGGAAGAAAATGTAAGTGGTTTATGAAGGGCTTGATAAGAGAAAGCAAGAAAAGGAAAATTAAATACCGGATGGTGAACTAAAATGGTATTCTTTCTGTAAGCTGTAGACAACTATTACTGTGATAGCACCCTCAAATGAGCCTCAAGTCAACACCATAGGAGTTGTCTTCAAATAAAATTTGAAGTTTAATTCAGTTGGGATATGGAACTCCAGAAGATAACTAATATTTGGGATATGTGGAATGAGAAATTCCATTTGGGAGAGGCAAAGTCCTTACTATACTAACCTCTGTGCCAATCAGAGAGGGGCACTGCCTCATTGTGAGACAGCATATGAGACTTCATGGGAGAGTCTTTTCTGGGGTGTGGTCATTGGGGAAAAAACCTTGTGGCAATTTCTCATTTTAACTAATTATTAATACTTAAAGCTAAATTAAAGTACTATCATCCTCCTTCCAAATTTCAGAACTCTGGGGAAAAGTCTCAAGAGCCTCGCCATAGCTATTACTAAGTATATACCTGCTATTTACTGTACATCTTAGATGTCTACAGGAGTCCAAATTTAATTTCTGGTAAAGAGGCTGAACTGTAGCTCTAAGAATGAATATCAGTTCATACCTCAGAGCTCTCTTTTTCTTTGATTGCCTAGATTCATGACTGCTGGAAGACTTAAAAACATTTTAAGTCAAAACTGTAGGAATAGGAATGTAAAATTCCTTTTTATTTTACTATCCACCCTTACCTCCCCCTCTCAAAAAACCTAATGTGAATCCAGTGGCTCCGAAGTAGGTCTCTGATTCAAATGTTCCCCTCAATGTATGAAAAGACCATATATACCATTATATACTGTGACATATCTTGAGAAAATCCACACATATCTTCCTTTTTTCCTCTCTCCCTCAAAAAAGAAAGTGACATGACCCATGGAAAACCCATGCAGTATGGACCTATTTACTATCAATCATACGATGTCAACATTAGTTATTTTAAACTATTGCTTTTATTATAATTACACAGGATCACAAATCAGTAAGCACAAAAGGATTGTAAAATATTTTCAATGCACTAAGGAAATCAAAACTCCCCCCCAAACAACATATTGTTACTTCAGAGTATCAAAGTACATTTATAATTACATCACTTAAAAAATCAAGTACAAAAATGAAAAGAAATGATATCTGTGTGTAGACTGTGTATGTAGAAATAGTTAAGAAGTACATGAGTACAGAAATCTGCTACCTACTCTTGCTTTGCACATATTTTCAGGCACAGACATGACACTTCTAATGACTCATGAAGAAAGCAATAGAACATTCAGTTATTAAGATATTGGTAAACATGTTACATTAAAATGAAACGTAGTTAGAATGATTTCCTCTCTTTTAAAAACCCTGTCTTTTAAAAATGTAGTGCCATTATCCACTAAAAAACATACTATCTTATATCATTTTCTTAGTAGCTATTCTTTTAAATTTTTCAAAAAGAGTGATAAAGTAAACATACAGTGGCTAAATACGTAAACACATTATTTTAGTGCAAGAATAACAAGACCTGTGATTTGACTGTGCTTTCTTGTCATCACAGTGCATTTTACACAAATTGCTACACTAGAAAGGTTAACCCCAAGAGTTCTGAACAAAAGAAGTGCATACTAAACATTTTATAAATATATACAGTATATATACTGTATGTGGGTGCATACATGTGTCAATGCAGATACATTAGGGATGAGGAGACCCAATTATATGGGGAGGTCATTAAACACCTCAAAAGCTTGTTCAAATATCTTTTTGTTGGGGTCAACCCCAACTACATTCCTCTAAGAATGTTCATCCCTAAATTTGAAGGTTAAAGGGAAATTTCCTCAGTTGTTTCTTTATCCCTTCAATATACCTATTTGCCAAGAAGACATTGATCCAAACACCAAACTGTTTTCGATTCAGTCCAATCCTCAAGTCACTGAGTTCAAGAGCAGTTCTTCACTTTGCAAAACCTGTTAGCCCATTATTGATTTACATAATTCCATTGGCATACTTCATGCGTGCCTGAAGACGCTTACATATAAACAGACATTATGTGTTTGTAAATTAGCTTTAATGCATTCCAGTCATTTGTTTTGATTATCTACTTGATCTGGAAAACACTAAAGAGAAGGCATATATACAAATATCAAACATTAATTATTTAAACAATCCTCCTTTGTTTGCAATATAATAATTTCGACTTGGGAATGTTAGCGATTGTCTAATTAATTGCCCCCGTTCTGCAAATACCAACTTGCCCTCTCATCCAATGCAATTCAATTAACTCTGATGCAGCAAATAATTATCCAGTGCATCCTTTGTGCAAGGCATCGTACTGGGCACTATAGGGCACATGAAGATGGGGAAGCGAGTCTTCCACTTAGAATGAATAAGTCAGAAATGACTATGTCATTGATTTAATGTATTTCCATGGACTATAAGTAGGCAGGGTGAGTTGGTCAAAGCATTTTGTTGCCTGACTAGCTTAAATATGTACTTACAAGAATGAATTGGTTTTTGTGTTATAAGCTATTGGCATTTTCTGCATTTCATATGCAAATATATAAAGAAGGACATGAATTAAGCACTCTGATGCCATGCATGGATAGCATCGTATCTGAGGTCACTGAATAGTGCCCCCTTTCTCATATCAGCATATGGATGATGCTAAGCTTATCTGTATACACATATTGACTTCTGACTTTACTAGACACATTTGTCAAACAACTGCTTCAACTATTTTTACTCATGAGATCATTGAAATAAATCAAAACTCTCCATCTAAGGCATATAGACACAGCCTAAGCTAAACATTAACAGCATGCTACTGAACAATATGGGATCCTTGAAGAAATATTCCACTTACTACCTGAGTATAGCTGAGTCTAGACAGAGAACTGATTTAAAAAATGTATAATTAAGTCATGTCAGCCTTCATTTATTAAGTCCAGAAAGATTTCTGGAATACTTAGGATGTGCAGGACCCTGTTTGAATTTATCTCTTAAGTAAAATCATTAGTTGACTGAGAGCAATGATATATATATATATATTTGTATCCATTCAAAACAAATATAGTGGTGGGTTATATAAGTCAGTTTTGCAAATGTGGATCTTATCAACTAGTGCCAGAGATCACTGGTTATTTCATACTTGCTTCAGTTACATCTACGTGGGAAAAGATGGAGACCTACATTTATATGATAACAAAGAAACTCTATGCCAGGGGACATACTGATGTGTTCTCTTTTTGTATAAAGGTGATAGCATTCTCATGTTGAATCTGGGTTCTTCTTTTTCTTTTTTCATTTTCTCACTTTCCCTTCAAAAAGTTTATTTCATTTCTATTGAGGGAGTATATATGAAAAAAATCTGTCTCCTTGACTACCAATGAGGCCATTTCTTGACCTTGGAGCTGAAACAGTCAACTGTAACAAAGTAACCTGATGACCATGTCATGCCTGGTTTGGTCAGGAAGAAAACTAACCAGATCAATCCAAGTGTTTGGAAATGTTAGCATTCCACTTTCAATAATCAGTTGAGATCCAAAATTTTGTCTTTTTTCTGATTCTCAAAAGGTTATCTTTTCAATTTACCTTACCTATTAACACTCTTTTCAGCTCCAGATTGAAAAAAAAATAATAATGAGAAGAGGGAAATACTTTTTTTTGTAGGAAGCAAACCAGTTAATGAAAGCTTTTCTAATGCAAATTCATCCCTATTCCAATGTAAGATTAATGACGGTAGTTTCCTTTTTTGTCTTTGGCACCCACCACAGGACTTTGCATATTGCATATGCTCATTGCTTAATAAATGCTCATTGGATTTGATTAGATACATGCAACCAACAATTAATTTCATAGGCATGTGATGAAAGTATCAGGATTTAAATAACAATGATGTCACTTTTTTCATATCACCCAATTGTACTATATTTGGATTGGACTTGGGAAGAGATTACATGGAAATCCATGTCCTAACCTAAGAAATTGAAAAAGCTATCCAGGAGAATCAAATGCTGATGGACACAACACCATATCCAGCAAAATTAAACACTTATTCTTGAGTTACCCATCTGTCAAGTTATTTACTCAATCTCAGTTCTCCTTCCTGGTTAAAAGAGGTTAGGCAAGAAGTGACAAGCACATTAATATCCTCTTTAAAAATTATTTCCTCAATAAAAATTTCAAGGTTATGGCAAGGATTACAACCTTGGCCCTAAAGGAGAACTACATCTCTTGAGTTTGACTTGGTTGAATCTCTGTGGTAGATTTAATTAGATAGTAAAGATCTATGCAAATAAATAGAAAACTAAGATCATAAAAAACTTTTTAAAATATGTTTTAATAAAAGTTTTCATTTTTATAAGCCAGTAGTGGTTGAATTTGAAACAACATACAGCTGGTGAATTTTAGGGACAGTAATTATTTTGAAGTGATAAAGACTTTTTTGATAACTTCCTATAATTATGGTTGTTTCATTTTCCCACCTCCATTATGGAAAACCCTCTTACTCTTCATCTGCTTTTGCAAATTTTCCTGCATATTCACTCACACATGTATATACAAACACTTTCCTTTTTCCTTATCTTGTACAGAATTCTGAGTTTGGACATCAAAATATACGTTAGCTATAAATTATTAAAATTATCTTCAAAATATCTCAAAGGCTTGAAAGGAACTACACTGATAAAGCATTACTCAAGGTTTAGCAATATAGATTACAAAAAACTATGAAATTCTTTTATATTTGGTTTTATTGACAAGCACTGTAGTATTGCTGTCAATATCGTTTTAAAAGGAAAGCCAATGACAATGTCAAAAACACACTTTTTTCAAAGAATACTAAAGTGATTGTTAAAGAAGAATGTTCATGCTGTCAAATTTAAGAAGCATAGTCATTTAAATATACAAAATATATGTGATTACTTTTCATTTATCTGTGGCAATACCCATATTTTTGCTAATGTGTTTTTGGAAGATATATAGCTCTTAATGCAAATCCCACTATCATATACAATTGGACCCATCCCATTTTTTAAAAACAAATTAAACAATAAAATAAAAGTCACAATTCTTTGGTTGTGGTCATGGTATCATAATTTGTTACAAAGGGAAATTCTGCATGGAAAACTCTGACCTGAACATTGAAAATTGATGGAAGATTCTGGAGAAATGTTATTTTTATCTTAAATGCAGGTAATTGGACAAACATTTGAGTATACACGCATGCATGAAATCAATGTAAACAAATATTGAATGACTTTCATAAATTCTTTTTTCTCAGGCAAAAAAAAAATAAAAACACATATCCTCCTTTCTTTCATTCTTCCATTTGTCAGGAATTGTGGCTATATTGCCATTGTAAAAAAAAAAATTTAAAAAGCCTTCTAGAAAACAGTATAATTTTTCAGATTCTGATATTCCTTTTCATAGTCACAGTGAACCCTGGTCTCCGCTAATAAAATCAACAATGCAAGGAAGTGTATCCCTACAGACATTTCTAAAGTAAAGTTATTCTCCTAGGTTAGCCAAGTATATCTGAATAACTACCTCTGGAGAGTTGACTAACCATTATTTAATATAAATAAGAGGATATTTAAGATAAACTCCTTAAAACTAATGTAGCAAAATAGATTGGTTTTAATGTGATGTGGACATCCAAATTAGGTGCTACATTTGCGTTAATTTCCTGTCAAGTTTTAATAAAAATGAAAAGTAACAGATGTGCCTAATGAATATGGTGATATTCAACTTCGACCGTCCCAGCACCAGATTTATTCATATATTATACTGCTGAACAATGATTTATACTCACATGCTTCTGTACAGAAAACAAATTTAGGTGAGTAAGAAAAGGAAACAAATTAGAGGAGTACATAGAAAATAGAAAATAAATTGCTTAATACATTATATAGTAAAACTCTTGATACCTCTGTAAATTATATATGTATATATGTATACTATTTCAGGTGTTTATTGATAGACTAGTAAAATATTTACATTTTAAATACCTTTTGGATTAAAAAAACACACATATCTTAATTTCTTGGTAAGAGTAATTTGCCTTGGACTTATTTTAAGCACAACTTAACATGGAATTCCAAGGGGAATGTCATCATTTTATCACAAGTAAAGAAGATACATGTTGACCAACACCCTCTTAAACAGGCCTGGTAAACATCGTTCCCCTTACAAGTGAAATAATAGTCTTATGGAGCTTGCAGCATCTCCTACTTTGTCATATTGCAGTATCCCAAAATACTGTTTGTTGTTTAGAGTATGGTGGAGGACTGCACTTCTTTGACCCTGTATTCTTCTTCCAGCTTGGTAGAATTGGCATGCTGTCTTGTTTGCAAAGCCCCTTCTCTGTTTTCTGTCTCGCCTTGATCTCTTTGCACAAGCAGCGTTTTTTCTCAATCATCTCCATCATTGTATGGTCTCCGTGCAACCACTGCATGCATGCCACCTACCAAAAGAGAAAGAGTGATTACAGCATAGACAAGATCTGACTGTAGAGCAGAATTTTTCCTTTTGTCAGAAATTTGGTTTAAAATGTCATCCATGTCCAAGATTCCTTCCTCCACTGGCAAAGCTGAAAATGAATTGGTGAATATTATACAGGGACCTAAAATAATTAGAACAGATAACAATTACTCAGTAGCAGCACTTTATTCTCCCCAGTTAGCAAAGATTGTAATGTTATGTGACATGACCTCATACTTGACTTTAGGTCTAATCAAGAAAACATTACTTTCATAAGTCTGTTTTATACTGTATTTTTAAACTTCTTAAATCTATCCAAATGCAACAGCTGATTTTGTTCTGCTTTTCAGGGCAATCTTATTATTTTGTAATTGGGTTTAATTAGCATTGTCTGAATTCTGCTGAAATGGTTTGAAAAGCTAAAGCGTTCATTCATAAATTGTATGTTATAGAATTGCATGATTCTTGCTAGTATTTAATGACTCATGTTACTTTGATCTGAATAATGGCCAATTATTTTAATCTTGAATTCAGAATATTATATTGCCAAAACATTATATCAATTTAGAATTTTGAAGTTCAAAGTAACCTTCAGTAAAGAGTGTATTTTAATCTCCTCTTATGCCTTTAGTGAATGACCCAATTGGATTGACTGGTCTCTGAGACCCAATGAAGTAAAGTCAAATCCAAGATCAGAAAGCTGGTGAGTGGGAAAGATGAGATATGAACCTAATTCATCCTGACTCCAAATGTAACACTCAACACCATATTCTCCAATCTCCATTAAGCCTTCTCTCAATCCTCCAGTTGCTAAACATCTTTCCATCCTTAAATATTTTTCTATATGTATATGCCTGTTTTTTTTCCCCCTGGAAATCCAATTTGTATTACAGTGCCTCAAATATTATGGTATTATTACTGAGTCTAAAAGCAGTTCAAGAATACTTGGCACTCCATGACATCATCTATAAAAGCAGAAGGCTGAAGTAGATGACCTCCAAAACCCTTCCTAATCATGAAGCATGGATAGAAATTCAATAGGCAAAGTTGGGGAAGGAAAAAATTCCTAGCACAGTGAATAATGTGATAAAAGATAGAAAGAAAACAGAGGGCACATTTGAGGAGAGAGGATTCCCAGTTTGCATATCAAAGGAAGCAGTATGAAATACACCTGCATTAATAGAGTGGTGCCACATTTTTGAGAGACATGAAGTATAGGCTAGGGAAACTGAACTTTACTCAGAAGAAGACAACTACTGAACATCTTTGAGCAAGAGAATGACCAATGATGCTTATATGTGTGCATATGTATATATTATATGTGTGTGTGTTCAGTCTACCAGCAGTGCCAAAGATGGCATGGAGACAGAGATAGAGTAAGAATATGGAAAATCTTACTACACAGAAGCTAGTCTCTGAATTATGGAAATGGAAGGCATCTGATATAATAGTAAAATATTATTCCAATGTCTCATTTTGGTTTGGGGATTATCCTGGGTCACAAAGACTGTAAGAAGGAAACAAACTGGGAATGTTATAGGCCCAGTGCTCAACTATGGAGCTGTCATGTGAGGGCAAACACAGCTAAGTCCAAAGAAGTCATCAGCAGAAGAATTGCCCCAGCTGAGAAATTTGCTCACAGCAGTTTACAAAAACCAACCACTGGTACATGGAAGAGCTATTGATTTCATTGGTAGCAGATGTACTTAACTGACCCAATGATAACATATCTTTTGAAGTTTGAAGGTTGCATCTAGGGGAGAACATAAGCTAATCCTTTCATCTTGTAAATTTAGAAAAGAAGTCCATGCTTGTTACCCATACCAAACATCATTCACAAGAGGTGAGAAATTGAAAGCAGGTTCAATAGCTTATTTCAGATAGACAGGTTTGACTGGTTCTAACTTTGTAATTTTCATTAGCATTTACTCTTTTAATTCTATCTAATGGGCTATGGGAAAGCATTAGTGCTATAAAAGACAAGTTAGGTGATATAGTGGATACAACATTGGACTTCAAAATCAAGAAGACCTAAGTTTGAAACATGCTTTCAACTATTTAATAGTTGTGTGGCCCCAGGAAAATCATATAACCTCTCGGTATCTTGATTTTTTCATCTGTAAAAATAGCACCAATCTTACAGCATTGTAAGGATCAAATGATTTAATATATAAAGTGCTTTGCAAACCTTAAGATACTATATAAATAGAAGTTTTGTTTTTCTTTACTAGAGTATAAGGAACAGGCTAACTATGTTTAGGAGGAATTATAACCACCTTTGATACAGAGTGATATTTTTTTTCAGCCATAGCAATGAACAAATTCCATTTCTCAAGAGCTATGAAGTTTTCTTGCTTGAAGGACAAAAGTACAGATCTTCCAAATACAGAAGAAATTTCTTAATTCTATAAAGAAATCCCTTTCAAGTAGTTTTTAAAGATTTATTTTTGTTGTCTTTTATTTTACCTGTCATTGAATCCTTTAAGTATTCTTTTTTTAATTAAAAAAAGTTTTCAGATAAGAGAAACATTAATGCGGTTGTTAGGCCACTCTTAATAAATGCCTGTTGACTCTTGGTTGAATGACAGCTCTCACTAAGGTCACGTTCTGGATATCAAAAGCAGGAGAGTGACTGTGCTTCAGTTTTATCAATGAATGCCTCTAATGGTCATTATTAACGAACAAGGACCCCTGGAAAGCTACTTTCAATATTAAAAAGATGTTACATCAAAGAGGTTAGACTTATTTTGCCAAACATTACAAGGCAGGATTGGAAAACTGAAAGTTACGTAGAGGCAATTTTAGGCTCAATAAAAGTAAACGTAACTAACAATTCTGGCTGTGTTCAAATGAGAATGGGTTGACTGGGGTAGAAGCTATTACTAAGTCCCCATTACTGGATGTATTTAGGTATAGTTTGGATGATCACTTAGCAGGAATATTACAAAGGTTGTCTTTTTATTTTTTTTTCCTATTCAGGCTTATTTTGTATTAGACGACTTTGTAAAGTTCTTGAGATGATCTGATTAAGCATCATGAGGAAACCCTCCAAATCATTTCCAGAGTTCAGAGGCTGGAACTCAGCATCAGGAAAAGAGGGTTCAACATATTTACCTACTTACTACAACTCCAAAAATGACACCCATTAGATGTACAAATCTCAACTTTAGTAGGTATGCTGCAGAATGCTAAGGCTGCAATCCGACTTACTAAGGCTATCATAGCATAGCAAGAATGGAAAAAGTACAATAGGGTACACCGTTTCAAGGTCTTATCTGTTTCTATTTTCACTTTATTTCTTTTAATATTCTAACTGTTTCTCCTACATGTCATGTGAACAAACAATACCACAGATGGAGAAAATTGGTGAACATAAAGTAAAATGACTTGAATATAGAACAGGTATTCCATGAAGTAGGGATCATTTTTGAATACATAGCACCTGGCTCAGTGTCTGGCATATAGTAGACGCTTAATTGATGCTTACTGGCTGATTTATTATAGAGACAAGGAAATGTAGTGGAAACAACTCCACTGAATCCAGAACTTGGACTCAGTATTCACGTCCAATATTAACTATGTCACTAGAGAAAAGTTATCCAACTTCAATTGTCCTGAGTTTCTTTCTCCTTTGTGAAAAATACTATCTTCTAAACTGTCTATAAATTAGAATTGCTATTAAAACTGTCAGAATTGTCATTTTGTTGGTCTTATTATGGCCTTGTTA
Organism: Potorous gilbertii; assembly: GCA_028658325.1. NCBI lineage: Eukaryota > Metazoa > Chordata > Mammalia > Diprotodontia > Potoroidae > Potorous > Potorous gilbertii. Next base: position 499,493,285 of record CM053771.1, on the reverse strand, counting down.
AATGTACATCCTGTTTATTTTCCAAATATTTTTAATGAGTATAATTTCATTTCTGAAGCTGCATAGATTCAACTTTTAATTACTTATAGCCAGGCTTGCTGATTTGTAGACTACATGAAGCAAATTTTCAATCACAGATTGGCCTCTATGTGCTGACCATTCAGTGCCAGACTATCATCTTTTGCTATTCAAACACATACATGTGTGAATGGTACCATCTGCAATGCCATCTTGTATCCATGTTGTCTATGCCACCGCCTGGGAAAGAACCCAAGGGTCTCACAATATCCTTGCTTTTTTCCTCATATTTCAAAATGTGCTCTTCAGAATTAGCCAAGCATGGCAGCAGGCTTTTGTAGTCAACAAGGAGGAACAGAGTTGAAGGCTAATGGGATGAAGTACTTGATGCACATGGGTGACATTTTGAGTGGTCACCAGAGGTCATATAGATTTAGAGATACTTGTATATTCTCTCTTTGTATACTTTGGATGGATAGGCTAATATTCTGGTACTTATTAGGATTAGATTAGTCAGTAGGTATTGACAATCAATAAACTTATGGGCTAGAAGAAGCTAATTCCCCAGATGCTATACTGTGCCTTTCTCAATGAAGATAATTGAAAGGTTATTATATTTTTCTATTCTACCATTGAACCCTTACTCTTGGGTGTATGGTGAAATAGTGACCGTAGGCTTCTAAAGGTTTTGGGCAGTGGGAATGAAATTTGGAAGGTTCTATCACACTAGAAAGTAGAGGCCTGAAGACAGAGTCTGCATAATCTATGTGAGGACTAGTCAAGCTACATGCAGGGAAACTCACCCCCAGAAGACCAGGCATGAGGGGATGAATGTTTTTGTAGCTTTTCTGGTTGCAGTAACTTCTGCAGGGGATAATTGAAGGTCTTTCAGAATGATTTTCTGTCTTAGCAGAAGAATGCCCACACAGAGAGTCCTAGATCTTCTGAAATACTGTTAAAATATCCATTCTGTCAATTTACTGACATTTTGCTTGATATAAAATTGGTTGAGGAGCAGAGTTGGATCACAGAGACTCTATCATAGCCTGTCTCTTACCCCTCCCCCCACCTTCACCCTTCACTCCTGGAGGATATATTGGGAAGAATGTGTTCCAAGAATGTCATAGAGCTCTCCAAAAGTCAGTTCCTTGACTGAAAGACATATTTGCCTAAAGAAACCTTTGATACTAAAAATAGTTGGACATTCTTTATTTTTACAGAATTTTATCATTTTAATTGATTTGACTCATGGAGTTATAAATAAAAATTTAGTTGAGATGACAGTGCAAATCAGAGAAAATGGTTCTGTGCTAGTTTTCCCAAGTATTATCCAAGTGAATAGGAATATATATGCCTGAAAATCATATACTGTCCCAGGTTATTTGTTACCCTGAAATAATCTTTATTCTTATTTTATAATGCTTTATTTAGCATTATAATATAGCAATATAATATAGCAATATAATGCAATATTTCCAAATGCAACCTTCTGAGATATTTAGTGCATGGATTATCGTTCCTGTTTCATAGCTAGGAAACTTATTCACTGAAGAGCTAATGGCTTTATCAGGGCCACAAAGCTATTAAGTTCAGAAATCATAGACCTTAGAGCTAAAAGTGTCCTTAGAGTGAATTATATCAAGGTCTCTCCTTTTGTAGATAAGAAAATTGAGTGCCTGACAGAGGTAACTTTGTTACTTTTCCGACATCATATATCTACTGATTGATAGAGTATGTCTTTGAACTCAGATCCTGCCTGATTCCAAAAACCAGAGCTCTTTCTATTATACCTGGAATGTGATCTATTTCATTACTCTTGATTGGCAAATACATTAAAAGACCACAGGACATAGTTTATATGTTATAACAACAGATGTGCTGCTAGGCACATCACATTAAGACACGGTGTATTTCAGCACCAAAGACAACCCACCCTCAAAGTATTTACTTACTGAACATAGAGCTAACTTTTTCTTTATTACTAGAACACATTTTTATAAATAGAAAATGCATTGGCAGGCAGTGTAAATGTATTTATTACAGGTTCTACCTTGGTATCAGAACTGTCTGGGCTCAAGTTTTTCCTCTAATACACTGAGTGACCATAAAAAAATCCCATAAGCATTTCAGGGAACTCATATTATCTCTAAGAGCAGATAAGTTATCAGCCTGTATTGATAAGGAAAATTTTCACTCTCAAAGTATAATCACAGATGTGGACAAAAAAAATACAGTAAAAGGGAAAGATGAAACAAAGTGGGGCAAAAATCTTTACATAGCATGACTAACATTATCAGGACTAGACTTGGAATTAGAAAGATA
>CM053771.1:499456685-499490445 GCA_028658325.1 Potorous gilbertii | reverse complement strand
TTGTTCTTTTTGATTAAGACTCATTATTTTACTTGGTAAAATCACTCCACATGAGACAATTTTTATCGATGCAGAAGGCTCCCGATTTATAGTCTCAAAGAGTTACCTTGCGTAATAAGGGATTGAAGGACTTGTCTTGGGTATGTGTCAGGCAACATTTGAAACCAGATCTTCATAATTCCACAGCTGGGTCACTAGCCATGCTACCTCACATCCCACCTATGTAAAAGGAATGATAGTCTTCTACCATAATGTGAATATAAATTCACAATTTTAATGGGATTCATACTTGAAATACAATCATTACAATATTCCTTAAATGATGCATGCATCACTGGAAAAACAAGGCATAATTCTTATGAAACACTGACCTTTTATTTCTGTAATATAATTTTTAGTTGATTTTAATGTAAATTAAAAGCAATCATTTGAAATTTTTAGCTCCTTTACCTCCCTCTAGTGGAGATGAAAATCTACTTCTACTATTTATCTATTTTGGTTGATCACTAAATTATCTATTAAAATTCTGTGTGTGTGCTTACTGATAGAAAGAATTCACAAAAGCCTTTCAATTAATGAATTTCTACTCCAGATTCTAATTATCATGCTTATTTACCAAGTAGCCAAGAACTCATTACTCACAATTTGATGAACCATTTAGTGCTGAAGGCACTGGTTTGAAAATCAATAAGGGGGCCCACTAAATCATGAGAATCACATATTAACTTAGAAAATGATATATTACCATTATCTATGTACTTTAACATTGTTTTTTATTTCACTAAGTATGTTGCAAATACATTTTAATTTGGTTAGGGCATGTGCTGGAGAGCTAAAGTGTTTGACACTTTGGGTAGTAGACAGAGTTCCAGACACAGTGAGGAGAGACCTGAGGTTGAATCCTGCTTCACAGGCTAATCTGTGTGACCCTGGGCAAATCAGTGACCCTCATCTGTAAAATGGGAATAATAACATTTATATAATAGGTTTGGCACAAGAATCGAATGTGATAATAAGGATAAAGGGCTATATAAATTTCACCATTATTATTCGTCTCCTCTGATGGTATGGTCTTCTTTGGCAATGAACCGTAACCCCAAGGAAGCTTTAAGGCTAATACTTCCAGTATTATTATGTTTATATTTCAGACGAGGGAAAAGTCTCAGGGATTTGCCTCCCTTACCTTTTCAAATCAAACTTTGGTCATTTCTGCCTCCTCCAATCACGCCCCCCCCCTCCAATTCCCTCCCCAAGTCAACATGCACTTGACTTTGTTTTGAGTGAGGGAGGGCTGTGCAGGTCACCAGCCTTACTTCTCCTCCAGAGCCATCTGAATCCAGTGACCAGATATTCATCAGGATGACTGGAGATGATCCAGGATGAGGCAACCAGGGTTAAGTGACTTGCCCAAGGTTACACAGCTAGTGAGCGTCAAGTGTCTGAGGTGAGATTGGAACTCAGGTCCTCCTGACTGCTGCACTGATGCTCTATCCACTGCACTACCTAGTTGCCCCAAGTCAAATGAATAGGAAAGTGTTCATGCTACTAAACCCTACTTGAACTATCTGAAGATAAAGGGCTAGAGGTATTGGAATTAGGAGGTAGGAGGCACATACCATATAGGATGGCTGACTGCTAGAAGAGAGAAAAAGAGTATCCTGCCATAAAACAACTCTCTTACACACTTCATTAATTAGGAAATCATTTGGATTAATAATAGTATGGGAAAGAGAATAGTGTCTGGGGCACAGAATTTGGAATCAGAGGTCACTTTTTCTCCTTATTCTGTTTCCTCATGGACAAAATGAGTGACTGGTCTAGATGACCTTGAAGGTCCCTTCTAATTCTAAATCTGTAACACTTGAAACTGACCCAGAACGATGGTTCCACTACTTACTATTAATGTGGCTTGGGCAAATCTCTCCCTCAAGCTAAGGTCTCAGAGCCTTAGTTTCCTCATCTGTAAATAAACTCAACGCTTTCTAAAGTCTCTTTAAATTATAAATTCTCTGATACTCTCTGGAGCTGCCAGTATTGCCTGAGGAAGATTTAGTTAGATGTCTCAGGGATATCACCTTTGATTAGAGAGACCAGTTTGGAACCAAGCAGGATCTGACAGGTGGGAGGCAGTTGGTGGGAGAAAGGGGACTTTGAACCAAAGAGTCTGGTAAATAGTCTGGGAAACGAAGAACTTAGCATACTTACAACATTTTCTGTTCAGCCTATTGGCAGTTGCTATAGCTGACATGATGTTATAGGTTTCCAAAGCTTGCATTTTTGTTTTAAAGACTTACAATTTTCTTTTTCAAGTCTTCCTAAGTCATTTGCCCTAGTCCAGCATAGTCTAGTCATGTACAGATCACTTAGAATTTTCCTACAAGGTCTTTGATCCTCTATCCTCAGGGAGGAAAAATGAAGTACAGAATAAAGAAAATTCAGGATTCTACAATGGGAATAAGAGTGAACAAAGAGTGACTTGATCTGCATTTGCTTCTGTCACATGTTGAAGCCTGTTTCCTCCTCCACAAAATGAGAACTTCATTAGATGACTTCCAAGCCTTCTTCTGTTTCTAAATACTACGATCCTAGTGTGAAAATATCACGGCAGATGGACAATAATCTATAACCTATGAGAGGAATTCTTAAACTTGTTTTGCATCACGAATGCTTTGATGAAGATTATGGATGACTTCTCAGAACAATGATTTTCTTTGAAATTCACACTTAGATGGAATGCTAAATTTTAGTTAAAAATTAATGAAGATTAAGATGCGAATGTTTCTCATCCAAGTTCATGGACCCCAAGAAATCTTGATCAATAGATCCCTGGTAAGTACTCTGGAATTCTATTATCTTAAAGACTTAATTGTGCTAAATTGAAGTTAATAAGAAGGGAGGTAACAGCCCTGGTTATGCATTTTTTTTGTCAGAAGTAGTATTAAACTTAGTTCTTCCAGACTGCAAAGCCAGCTCTCTATCATATCTGTCCTTGAACATCTGCAAGAAATATGATGCCTGGGGAAGCATGGAGAAAAAGATACTACCATTTTTGGTTGCCTTAGCTATGTATGAAACACAAGAAATTATTCCCAGTGGTGGCTGGCAGTTGTAGGAGCATAGCCAGAAAGAGCCATGTCCACAAAGACTTCCTCAAAGTCAGGGTGAATAAGACCTTGGATACCTGTCACTTCATCCATCAATTTCAAGTTTTCTGGCCTATTAAATGAGTCTTGTCTTATTTGCTTTGCTTGTTATTATTTCTTTTGTTTTCATTTTTTTACTTCATTTTTTTGAATTTTTCTTCAAGTATATGTTTCCAAAGTTTCTGTGGAAGTACTTTTCAACATTTGTGGGCAAAAATTTAAAGATGAGGCAAGACATTCAGCTTTCTTCCCCATCTTTCGTAGTTTTCCCTTTCATTTTACAGATAAGGAAAAGGAGGCTCAAGAAGATTCATTGACTTGCTGAAAAGTCTCACAGGTACCAAATATCAGTCAGAACTGAAATCAAGGTTATCTCATTCCAGAATCAAAGTTTTCCCCATGTACTTCTTCTAGGAGAATTAATCTTCTTAATTCTACAACTTCCCTCTCTTGATTATTTCCAATTCAACCTCTATATACCTTATGTGGAAATATATTTTATATATTTGTCTATATTTGTTTATGGCTATATTTATCTCTTTTTTTCCTGTTTATATGTTGTCTCCCTTATTAGACCATGAGCTCCCTGAAGGCAGGGCTGGTACTTGGACTTTTCTTTGTATCCCCAGCACTTACCACATTATCAGGTACAAAGTTGGTGCTTAATAAATGTTTATTGACTGAATAATTAAGAGGATTAATTTTTGAACCTGGCAGACTTTCCCTAGGAGGAGAACAACTTCAAGCATCAGTGATAAAAGGAAGGATATATCATTGAGGGAGTGGGACTTTCCCTTTCTAGAGTAGCTGAAGTCAAACTGAACCATACTGCCTATAGTCAAATCTAACCATTCCTGTTTATTCTTAACCTAATCACTTAGAGCAAATGCCAAATGCTTCTAAATCCACTCTCTTTGGCTAAATTCATGGTATTACATTGAACCATAAAAAATATTACATTCTATATCAACAATAGAATTATATGGGATAATAGTTCATTCTACTCCCTGTCTCCCTTACTTCATGGATCCCAAGCATTTTCTAAATATCTATAGTGGTGGTTTCTTGCAAACAATTTGACCAAGAAAAATCATTGAAGAGAGAAGTGTCCAGTTAAAATCAGCAAACCTAGGTTCAAAATCTGGTTCTGCTATTTGATGTCTTTGTGACCTTGGATAAATTGCTTCATCTCTCAAGACCTCATCTTCCTCATCTACAAAATATAACGGTTCATCTCTAAGGTTTGTCACAACTTACAGGAGTCTTTATCTCAGAATTTCTTCATGGGAGTGTGTGCCTTTCTCATCTTCCTAGCTAGAAGTTCACTTTTCTAAAGGTTAAGAGTTATGTGACCTATTTCTTTTGTATGATCCTTTCCCCACTCCCAACTTCAGCACCAAGCACAGGGAAGGTAATAAGTAATAGAATAGATTTATGGGGCACCTTCAATCAATCAATCAATTAGTAAACATATTAATTACCTATTATGTTCTGGGCACTGTGCTAAGCACTGGGGATACAAAAAGAGGCAAAAGATAGCCTCTACCCTCAAGGAGCTTACAATGGAATGGGGAAGGCAACACAGAAGCAAATACACACACTGCAATCGATATACAGGATACAGAGGAAAAATAAAACAGAGAGAAGGCACTGAAATTAAGAAGGCTTGTGCTAGGCTTCCTGTAGAAGGTGGAGTTTTAATTGAGACTAAAAAGAAACCAAGGAAATTGATAGAGCAGAAGAGGAAGAACATTGCAGAAATAGGACAGGATCAGCGTAACTACCTACACCAGTTTTCATAAGAATTTCTTGCTAAACTGACTTTTATTTGTTCCTCACTGTCTTGGTGTTTTTCTTAAAAACTGCACTCTTCTCTTGTGGCTCTCCTACTTCCCAACTATTCGGTCTCCTTTGATTAGATCTAACTGCCTTTAAGATTAATTGCAATCCCCTCAGCTAAGCATTTAAGGGCCCTACAATCTGGCTTCCACCTACCGTTCTAGACTGATTTTCTTATTTTCCTTCATGTATTTTATGTTCCAGCCATACTTGTCTCCTAGTTCCTCTATGACTTTGACAAGTAATCTCCCATCTCTACTTTTTAAGACTTTTTGCACATTATTCTCTTCGGTATACTGTGACTCAGCCCAACTGTTCCTTGCTCAGGGTCTTTCTTCTCCCATTTTATTTTCCTCTCTACCTCTTGGAATCCTTCACTCCCTTTAAAGCTTTAGAAGTATCTCCTTTATAAAGTTGTTTTTCCTCTTGATTTCCCCAGAAGCTAGGGTCTCCCATGCTGTTAATTACTTTGAATTTATTTTGTATGAATTTTTGTTTTTTTATATGAGCACAGAGTAGTTTTCCCTGATTTACAATATAAATTCTTTGAGGGTAGAACAATTTCTTTACTGCCTTTGAAATACTAGTCCCTAATATAATGCCGGGCACACAGAAGGTGTTTAAGACTGGCTATGTACCTCTTCCTCATTCTGCCTCTGGAAGACCTAGGGTTTTTTTTTTTCAAAGTTCATATCATGGATCACTTTTTACAAATACAGACAAAATTTTCCTGAAAATTTCACTACTCCAGTTATTAGGACCCACTTTTTCTAGAACTCATTTTCTGTGTATTATCTCTATGTGTGGTGGATCTCCCATCCTATAGGTTGTAAGTACATGTTTAGGTTTTTCCTTTGTCTCATCAGGATTTCTCCCTGAGAGATATAAGTTCCTGAGATGTAAGTTGGCCTAACTAAATATTTGTTGTTAAATCTGCTTACTTCACACTGAATTTAGGGTCTTCAGGGAATTATTTTCATTAAAAAATAAAACAACTGAATGGGTAATATTTACCACTATTTATCATTTATTCTAGAAAATATATGCTTTGGAGTAGCAGTATCTAAACAAATAAATGAAAAAATATGACTTTTTAGCATGGGAATTGAAGAGTGATATGTACCACTTCAAAACACAGTGTTTCACATTTAGGGATAGGACACTTGACTCTATCCTATGATCCCCCCAAAGGTAAAGTTTTGGACAGATTTGCAACCTTGAAGACCTTCAGTATTAGACAATTTCCTGGTAAAAAACAATAAAAATGCATATAGGCCCATACCTTTGGAGTGAGAAAAAAACTCAGAGGCTTTTTAAACCAATTTCTTTATATTATAGAAGAAGACACTGAGGAACAGGGACCTACTCAAGGTCAGAGGGAGTTTTGACTGATTTCAGAACTAGACAACTTTCCAGACTGCTGCACTGTATTTTATAGGTAGATTTTTTCATTGCAGTTTTTCACTAGCACATCCTGCTTTAAGTTCTACTCACTTATTCATGTCCTTTTTGATATTATTTGTTGACTCTTCTCCCACAAATTATGCCCGAAATCAAGAAGAGCTAGAACACAAAGGTTCTCAGACTCATGTATTTTTATTCAGAAGAGACATAGTCAAAAGGTTTCTTAGCTATTTTTTTTGGTGCCATGAACCCCTTTTGTCTCAAAATTGAACAATTAAAATCAATATGATTACAAAAGAAATAAGATATGAAATGATCAAAATGTATATTTTAGTATTCATAGAACCAGGGCAAACTTTTGAGTTTAGGAAAAGGAGGCTAAGAGAAATTAAGGGATATTCCCTTAGTCACACAGCTAGTATATGTCAGAGCCAGGATTTGAACCTATGTCTTCCTGATTCCAGGTTATTAAATCAACCATTATATCACTGTGCCCATTCTAGAAAAGGTGTGCCTAGAGAAAGTAAACTTAAAAAAAAAAGGGCAGTTTTATTTATTAGGCTAATATTTTCCATTAGCCTAAGATAAAATTTCATTTATCTCCAGAATGAGGAAAAGTAGTTTATTGGGATAGGTACAGGATTGGGGTGAGGAACCTTCTGTCTTGAAAGCCACCTGTGGCCCTCTAGGGCCTCAAGTGTGGTAATCTTCCAGACTACAGGTTTCCTATCTCTGGTATAGGATATGAAAGAGTTGAAGTAGATGACCTAAAGAGATACAATATTCCAACTCGGAAATTACATGATTCTCTGATATGAGAATAAGTACAAATAAACTATGCATTTCACACAGCTCTTGGCTTATATGTCCACAATATGCCTTCATTATTTTCTTTGAAAAAGATGAAAATTCTCAGATTACATATACCCCTGATTCAGTCAGTATGGTAAGATAGCTATTCCAATATGTGTATGTACATGTACACTTATGTTCTCATCTATAGATATATACTTTTTTATGTACATAACTTTATACACATACCTCTCTCTCACTCTAAATATATATATATAGGCACACACATGCATATAAACATATATGTATGTACGTGTACAAATAGAAATATGTGGTTATTTTTCTTTGGGATAATTTGTACTTATATTTCAGATAAATGAAAATTCACTCTTTAAAATATTAAGGACAATGAAGGAAATCTAAATATTTTGTACATGTGTGTATACATAGATGGATATAGTATATATAAAATATAGTCAAAAATCCTTTACTACATTTATTTTCCAATTTATAGAACAGGAATACTTAACTACTCCTTGGGCAAAGGAAACAATTACAAGTAGCAGCATCATATATCCCTCACTAATGACTTACTGAGAAGCAAACTGGTATGGTGGAAAGAGGTCCAGTCCTTCAGTAAAAAAGATTGGAGGCCAAAACCTTCTGCACCCTGTTAGTTTTGTGATTAGCAGTAGGCCCAGGCAAATCTCTGAGATTATCAGTTATGAACCACTTATAGAGCATGGGTTGAGAAAGCATCCATATTGGAAAGTCTTTACATGGTCAAAGTCACAGATTTAGGACAAAATATGCATACTGATGTCAGTCACTGGTTTTTTTGGGTTTCTGCTATTGTTGTGTTTTGCTCCCAGTAGAATTAGTAACTAGATTTGAAGACAGACAGCCGTAGCAGGTAAGGAATAAGGAGCACATAAGGAGGCAGGTGCAGGGATGCAGGGGAAGTGATGATGAGAGTTTTCTTAGAGAAACATCATATTTTATAAAGGAATTCTGTTATAATCCCATTAATATATTTCACCTTCACTCCAACACTCTTTTCTTCTTTTCTTGAAATAGAAAAGATTGCAAACTCTGTTCATACTGCTAGGTGGAGCTATTTGTCCACCAACATTCTGAAATACATTTATGGTGTTTAACTTGGCTAGACTTTCAGACTTTAGCAGGTTGGAGATTTTCCATTCCTCTCTTGCATTTTCTTATGTAGTTTGACTGCCTCCTTTCCACTTCCTCAAATGTAATTGCATTTAAGCTAGGGGACAAACTGAGTCACACAGAGGTCACACTTTAAAATGCATTAGTGTGCCCAGAACTGACTTTATGCAAACATTGTTTTCTATATCCCTGGCTCCATCTTTGTTTGGTGACCTTTCAATCAAAACCACTACACTATGACCTAATTTCCCAAGGACCTGTTATATATATTAGATCTAATTACTGTTCCAGGTCTTTCTAAGCTCTAATAGGTCATCATTTCTTGTAGGTAATCTGATCAACTAATTTGAATAGAGTGCTAATGATCAATAACGACATGTTTTGCTATGCCTCCTAGATAACACTTTTGCTTGAAGGAGTGAGGAGTATCCCAAAGTGAAGGTGTATAAAAAAATGCTTTAAGGTAGGAATGACTAACTTCCCACTTCCTCCAAGTGTTGTCTCTGCCTACCTGGAAATGTGAGTAACTCAGGAAAGTTTCCCTAAGTGTCAGTTACCGAGACAAAGAGAAAAATGGAAAAATGCAGGACACTGACTCATATACCTCACATTCTTCAAGCAAATACTTCCTGCTTTTAAAGGAAGGAAAACCCAATTCAGGGAACGGTGCACTCATTCTCTAAAATTTTGTTTTACCTGCCCATCATGAAAAGAAACTTTGCAATAGAAGCCAAATAAAGTGCATCTTCATTTAAAGAGGAGATAATTGGAATGTTGAACAGCAACCAATTCAATGTGGGGTGTAAAAGGGAAAACAGTTTTTCTTTTCTTTTCTTTCTATGCTCCTAAGATAGTAAAGTTGGGCCAGGCTGTGTCCCATGAGGCTGCCTTCCTACCAGGAGAAGGTAACCACTTAACTCTGCCTAATCAGGGTAGGTACTAGATTTTGTTTCCCTTCCCTAATTTCTATCAATACTCAGTTCAAATGATCAGGCCATTCTGATTCATCCATCTAATGCCTCATTCCTAACTATCTTGTGGTTATTTTGTATTTTATTGTTTTGTGTGTGTGTATATGTATGTATACATATACACAAGTATATACATATGTATATGTGTGTACACATATAAATATATATGCATGTGTGTATATACGTGTGTATATACATAGACATTTTATTTTTCTTGGTAGACTGTAAGTTATTTGAAACCAAGGGCTGTTTTATATTTTGTCTTTTTCCCTAGGTCAGTGCTTAATAAATCTTATGGATGGATTGATGGACTCGGCCATCTTGTTATTTTGTAGTCAGCCCACCCTTTTCCTGGACCCCAGTTCTGTGAATGATATACCCTATAATAAAAATGACATGCCACATTTTACGGTACTTTTGCGTATCCAAAGTTCTTTCTTTGTAACAGTCGTGATATAAGTACAGGAAGGAATTAACAGATTGTTTATTGTGAAACAGGTACTGTGTTATGCACTTTATAAATATTATCTCATTTGAACCTTACAATAACTCTGAGGTCATGCCTTTTGTGATTCCCATTTTACATTTGGGGAACTGAGGCAAGAAGGCTTAAGTGGTTTGTCCAAGGTTGAACAGCTAGTAAGTCTCTGAGGCCAGATCTGAACTCATATTCCTGCCTTAAGGCCTAGTACTCTATCTCACCTGCCTCTGTAGTAGTGTGAATATGATTGTCTTATTTTTATAGCAGAGAAAATTGAGGTTTAAAGAAGGAAAATGAGATCCTTATGGCTACGTAATTAGTAAAAGTTAAAGGTCAGATCTTTGGATTCAAAGTTCAGCTTCCTTTCTACTACATCCAAATATCTGGTTTCCTGGAGAGTTTTCTCAGCTAGGCTCCAGATCCTGCCTCAGGTTAAGTACATATTACATGCTAAAATGAGTTTTAAGATGGGAGGTAACCTCCAGCCACATTCAGTCCATTCTAAGGATTATATGGATTGTAACAAAAGGAAAAAAAAAACAAGCAGGAAGTTGAAAGACTCAGAATTCAGAATACTGAGCAAATGGCTCTGGGCCTAATATCTCATGGATCTCAGAGATATGACTACAGCAGAGAGTCCTAGCTTCAGCAATCACACCTAGGAATTTTCATAACTAGGTCAATCACTATGAGTAATCAGCAAGACAAATTTATCTGAATCTAAAGACAAAGAAACTTAGAATTTTTGAACACTAATCCTAGTAAGCATTAAGGGTGAGATTCTCAATGTAGTCAAAAAAGGCCCAAGCATGTCAATTATTTTAACCATTTGATCAAATCATAAAATAAATATGTGTAAGCCCTTGACCAATTTGATATTATATGAATTAGGTCATTGGAAGAAAGGCATATGATGACACACATGAAGCATCTTGCTATTGGCTGAGAAAACTAGGGACACTTCTTGGTCTATGCTAGTCTAGTGGTGAACTTATTCAAGGAGAAAACCTTGAAGTCTGGTACTGGAAGATTTCTATTCTGGTTCAAATTTCAATCAGAACTAAGCTCCTGAGAGGCAATCAGTCTTGGGGAAATGAATGAGGTAGGGTAGTGTCCTTCTATTTGTCTTTTTTTCTCTCCTTCACCAGGTTATCTGAAAAACTGGATCCAGAAGATTGAAATAGAAAAGATGTCACTTGATGAAGGTTGGAAGGTCGAAGGTTTTCATTAGAAAGAAGTATAGGCTATGGAATTTATAAGGGCAAGTCATAATTCATAAAGAGCAAAAGGGTTCTAGTCACCAGGAGTTAAGGAGTTGTGAGGTACCACTTGGCATACAACATTACCTTTGTTCTCTGTGCCCACTCTCCACACGGACCTTATGTGTAGTTCTGAGGTAGTATGGCCTAAAAAGTTTTGTTTTGTAATCACTGTCTTTGTTATACTATCTCAATACGTATCTTTGTTGTTTGGAATTGTTTGGAAGATTATCAGTGTGAAACATACCAGTGGTGACTCTTGAGAATCATATTGTAAATCTCTTTATGGTTTCCCATAGAACTAAGAGGCAACTGCCCTCTGGGGACCTGTCCAGCCCGTGTTAGGAGACGTTGAGAAAGTAGCCTATAATAGATGCCAATCCATGGAGAGAGAGATTCTAGATTCTAGGACACTCTAAGGTCACTCATGAGTAGGCAGCTGTTTGGGAAAGAGTTAAGGGTGACCTGTTGACACCAGAGGTAGGGAGCACCAAAGGAATATGGGATAGTATGTAAAGAAAGTATCATCGGCTGACAGACTCTGGTTTAAATACTTGTCCTTAACCAGATGTTTTTACTATGAAATTCAATGATATAACTTCTCTGTGAAGATTTCCTATAGTGCCCTATCTCTGCACATAAAAGCCCCCTGAGACCTAAAAGAAAACATGATATTAAGGGTGTTGAAGACATATAATCAGATGGAGGAAATCCTTATAAGCCCATTGGAGGAAATGTGGTCCAGCTCATGGATGAAAAGAGCAGCAACAGGTCTATCTATCTATCATTAAACACTCCTCTGGCTTTTCTTGGGAACTCAATAAGGTGTGTTTGTGAAAGAATGAATAAAGGAATACTGTCTTTTTGCTTTTCTTAATAATGGTAAAGCTTCCATGAAAACAGTAAGTCATGTGACTAATCTCCTTCATAAGAGGAAATATATCTAACCAAATAAACAAGCAAAATACTATATAAAAGAAAACACACAGCCATTATTGTTTAAACGTATTCATATGTTACTGAATAAATAAAAATGTTTTGTCTTAACATGTCAGTTTCCTGGAAATCCTTGGAGTCCATTGTGAGAAAAAAAAGTCCAAGTTTGGACGTGAACGCAGAGAATAAATAATAGAAAAAAAAACAATCCTCCAAACCATGAGGTATAAATTACTGGATATGAGAGTTATTTAAGTGAAATTATTTTTTTTTCTCTTAGCATTCATTGGTTACTACATTTTAAATAATTATGTTAGCATTGGAATTATTTAAATATCATTTTATAGCCCCTGACATTCTTCATAGAAATACAAATTTCACAGGATTAAGCACAATCTCATCAATTATTAAATATCACTGTTAACAAGAAAGGGAATTTCATTGTGACATATGCAATAACCTTTAAGATAAGGAAGTACATGAAATAACAGCATGGTATAGAGGATAGAGGGCTGGCTTCATTATCAAGAAGTAGTAGGTTCAAGTCCTGCTTCTGAAACATACTAACTTGGTGACATGAAAGTTGCTTACATTTTCCACCCCAGGTTATCCTGTAAGACTATAAGGTGTAGATAAAACACCACTCTTCAGTGGCAGGGAAATTTCAATATCAGGAGGTTCACTATGAAATCACAGGTCCAGACCAAAAACTAACTAAAGAACTTATTTGCTTCCTTAACTTAGTTTACCTAATTAAAGGACTTACAATGTGGCACAATTAAGCAAGGAAAGCTACCACTCTCATGTGTATCATCTGTAAAGTTCCTACTTTGAATCACTTACAACTAGTAGACATACTTCCTTAAATTTGTTCTCTGTCAGTGACATTGTATCCTATTTATGGATTCATAAGGTTACAATGTGATGAAGAAATAGACTCCTGAATACAGTGAAGGATCAACTGCACAAGAACAGATTTTCTAAACCATATGGACCTTGTGGACTCATCTAGTACTTAGCACGGTTCCTGTAATGTAGAAATCTCCAATAGAAAAGGACTACAGTACTTCTTTGGGCCCCTAGTCTCTGGTTATTTCTTTGTATATTCAGCACTTTGGCTTGAAATGTAAATTTAAAAAAGTATCACAATAGTGTATTTATCCAAGGACCAGCATAGGTTTCCCTTCTTCCACATCATTATTGGCACCTTTGAAAATGACTTCTTTCTTCTGCCCCCTCCAGTCTCACCAGACTTTTATGGAAGGTACTTTCTGAATTTCTTAAATACTCTATAGAGGCATATGGAGGTACAGAAGCCACCTAGATCTCAGGAAGAGAAGCAGAGAACATTTCTGCAATAAATTCTAAGGTGAATCATCAGAAAATAAAATCTGCATACAAGGAATGGACTCAGTAAATTCATTCTGTTGCTGAGAATTAAAGATGAGAGAACATGAACCGCTGAGATTCACCTTGTTCAAGAGTTCAAAAATATTGGTTGGATGGATGTTGTATTCACTTAAGTCACCTTTTTACTCTGCCTCATTGTCATAATCAAGCAAAACTATTCTTGACTTGCATATTTCCCAACCCCACAGAGTCAGCCTCTTCATTCCTATACCCTTTAGCTATTCTCCTAGTCCAAAATATTAATAAAATAATATGTAGAGCTGAAATGGACCTTATCCTAGACCTTGCTAGAACTACTAAATGCAAATATCATTTAGTACTTTCTTTTCCCCACACAGGAACAAAAATAAGACAAAAATGCTTAGTATAATGACTGGAACAAATTAAGCCCGTAAGAAATGCTTATTACCTTAAAAAAAAAAAACACTTGCCTGCTTCTGAAATTTACTAGCTAGTGAGCACCACCTGGGTAAGGACTGTCTTTTACCTTTCTTTGTATCTCTGGTGCTTAGTACCATGCCTGGTACATAGTAGGCACTTCATAAAAGTTTATTGACTGAAACACACAGACTAGAGAAGGAAGGGGGAGTTGAATGTTCTAAATACCTACCCAATAACAGTTTCAGGCAAAATTCTATTACATTCAGTTGGTTATTGGTTCCTTTTGTGAAAACTACTCTGAATAGCTACCATGGTTAAAGTATTATTTTATATACACATACATACAGATACACATAGATATACCTCTCCCCACAACTTTAACATTAAAATATCCATGAAGAAAGAGAAAGAAAACAAAAAAGTGATATTTAATTCAAAGCACCTTTTATTATGAGATCAAATGAGATAATTATAAAGTGCTTAGCACGGTATCTGGCACATAGTAAAAGCTATATAATGGTTAGTTAACATTATCGGTCTTTAGGTCTACTGTATGGATGAAAATAGATCAAGGTAGGCAAGAGAACTTTTATGGATATGATTGTCCTAGATTACTTGTCTATATTAGAGTAGAGAGAGTATAGATTTACAGCTGTATGGCACCTCACAATCCAACTAGACTTGATCCTCTCATTTTACAGATGAGGAAACTGAGACTTTGGGGGTTAAATGACTTGTCCCAGATCACGTAGGTATTAAGCGTCAGACAAAAGATTTAAACCCAAGTCCTAGAACTCAGGCATACCCCTGAACCTGTGATTCTGTGATCCTTCATTAGAATTAGACCCTTTGCCTTTGGCTCTAGGTCAATTATGAATGGGATGTGGATAGGACCCACTGCCAGTCATACTTATGAACATGCAGAAACACTTTAATAACCACTTGTAATATGCTGACACCTACAAATCATGGGTTGGAGGAGAAATTCTTAAAGAATTCATCTAGTCAATAAGCAATTATTAAGTACCTACAGAATGCTGACACTATACCAATCAATGATTAATTTAAAATTTCTAGTTTCCAAAGGAATTAAAGGTAAAAGATCCAAGACGTTTAGGATATGTTTGTATTTTTTCACTGATAGCTTCCTCACTTCTCTCTGCCTCCCTTTTAGAGCTGAGTTGTTTAAAAATCCTTAAAAGCTCTTTTCCTTATGGCTTACTTTGTTGAGTTTTTAGTAATTAAGTCTCACAGCTGGGTATGGTAAGTTTTGAGATGCAGGTGATAAAGCCAGTCTTTCTGTTTCCCTTTCACAGTCCTTTCCTTATCTACAAAAGCAAATATGCAACCAGTATAAATGGCTCCAATCTACTTTTCCAGCCACATCTCCCTCTTTTTCCTTTCATGAAGCCTACAGATAATCTCAGAATTTCAGATCTAGAAGGGATCTCTGTGATTAGCTAGTATGATTCATACCTGAACAAGAATTATGCTTATATCGTAACTGACAGATAGTCACATAGTCATTGCTTAAGATTTCTCCTGAAAGGCAACCCATGATCTCCTGTAGAATCCCATTTCATTTTTTAGAGCTCTAATTTCTAGGAATTTTTTTCTAACATTAAGCCTAAATTTGCTTCCTTGTAAGTTCTGCCTGCTTCCCCTAGTTCTCTCTAGGGTCAAGCAGAACTAGGTAAATTTTTCTTCATGTGACAAGACTTCCATAGCTCCATGCCAGGAATGCATTGCCTTTTCACTTCTACCTTTGCGCTTCCCTGATTCTCTTTAAGACCTGGTTCAAAACCCACCTTCCAAAAGAGGATTTTCCTAGTCTAGCAGTGGGGCATCTCTGGCCTTGAGGTTACATGTGGCCCTCTAGGTCCTCAAATGAAGCCCTTTGACTCAATCCAAACTTCACAGAATTTCAGATTTGTCAAAGGGCTGCATTTGAGGACCTAGAGGGTCACATGTGACCTTGAGGCCACAGGCTCCCCACCCCTTTATTCCTTTCCCTTAGTCCTCCTGAAATGGCCTATTTTCACTGTATATATCTTCTATGTACCAGTTATTTCCATGTTCTCTTCCCCATTAGAATATAAGCTCCTCAAAAGCAGGCACCTTTATTATCACTTTTAATTTTTGTTTACCTGATTCTTAGGATAGTTCTTGGTACAAAAATAAACCCTTATTAAATGCTTAAGTATTTGAAGAAAGAAAGAAGGATAAATTTTTTAGTATCATGACGAATAGTTTTTGTTTCAATATTTTCAAGAAAACATGGCGGGTCATATAGGCCAAAGTTATAAGTGTTTTCTCTTGAGACTTTTCAAGATGAGTACGTTCTTCCTATGGTAGTTCATGTTTCTGTTGGAGTATCATGAGAAGAGTTAGATGATTTCTTGGATGTCACCTAAGATTAAAATTCTATGATGCTAAGTAGTGATTTATATCTTGTAAACGAAAATGAGTTAACAAATATAAAGCACTTTGTAAACCTTATGGAATGATATAAACCCTGTTATAGAATTATAGAAATGTTATAGAACCCTGGTAGAATATAAGCTTTAGAGTACAAGGGTTTTTATTTTATAATTTGTATTTATATCATCAGTGCCTTCTTTTTATCAGTTTCGGTATTAAATACTTTGGATTGGACAAGACTCTACTTAAAAACATCCTTTCTCTTGTTCCCAATAGACATTAGTTCAAATGGTGGATTTCTCAAGAACACCTTGCCAAGACAAATCATTTCAGTGGCTCACAAGAGTCTACCCTTGTCTTAACCAGCTGTTTTGTTCTTCTACATGAGAATGTTCCTGTTATAGAACCCTAACAGCTGGTATCCACTATCCTAACTCTGTCATATAAAGAATGAAACCATCATTATCTCCAGTGGAAATAGGGGGTAGGAGAGGTTACTAAGCAAATGAGTCTGATCTCAGCTGTGAATTTTGGGATTCATTCTGTGAAATGTCACTATAGTTGTAACGCAGCTTTTATTTCCTTTTGCCCTGAGTTTTTAGCTTTAAGGAAAAATAAAATAAAAGACTTGAACTCTAAGCTTCACACTCTAACTTCCATATAGATTTCCTTTTGCAACTAACAAAATTGCTGCTTAATTATTGGTACAGAAATTCTACCCAATCTTCAAGAGTTCATAAAACAATGCATGATACAATATATGATGGTACAAACAAGTGAGGCACATATCTAGGGATACTAGTTTTCTGGAATTCTCTTCAGCCTTATATGTGATTAAATTTAGAGAAAATAATGACTCCTTGCCTGCTTTGGTTGTTTCAGTGTCTTAGTAGGGTTTCTTCCTTTGTGTAGGGAAAAATTTTCTATGTTAATGAGAACATCCTTTATTCACCAAATGTTCTTCAATGAGTTGACAAAGTTCTGTGGTTCCTGTGTTTGCTACACTACAGCCTCTACATATTCTCCAAAGTCATGCAAATGGAACCATTACCTCTCTCTTTCTGGATTTATAACTTAATAGCTATACTTGATAAACAACATTCATCTTTTATCCTGATTTCTGGATACCCTGGAAGCTTCGACTTCATCATGGGAACCCTATTCAAGAGTTCAAAACAAGTTACTAATATAGCATATGGCTGACTATAACAAACAAACCAAAAACAAGAAGTCTGAAGAGAAAAAAGAATTTATCTCATAGAAGAAGAGAATCCTTAAAGAAAACTAGAGTAGATCATCACTGGATCATAGATTTTAAAATGGAAAGAAACTTAGAAATCATATAATCTGATTTTCTGTTTACATAAGAAAGAACTGCAAGCTAAAGAGATTATAAAGAATATGTCCAAAGTGACACATCTAGTATGATACAACCCAGGACCCCCAAATCCAATGTTCTTTTCATTATGCCATGTTTTCATCAAAAATATGAATATTTATTAAGGTCACTTGAATCAGTAGTAGCTATAGAGTGACATCTAATAGAAAGATTTTTGTAAGGGAAAAATATTAGAAGACATGAGTAGTAAACTTAGCTGTATACTCAGCCAAGATGTTTTACTAGGAATTTTATGACCCACTGGTTTGTAAATGAAGATGTTCAGGTCCCAAAATGATTGATGTCAAACAGCTATTGAAACTATCATGATCTGGTGAAAAAAGGATTAAATTATTCGTGGTCCTACCTTAACTACATATCATGCTTGAATCATGTGACTGGCAGTCTTAGATATCTCAAGAAGAATGCTTATAACTAGCAACTTATAGAAGAAAGGAACGGATATTTGTTGGTCCCATAATCACATCTCAGACTTTAAAATATGGTAACATTTTGAGAATACCTATTGCTATTACTTCAACTCTGGATCATAGAAAGATGAGGGAACCATTTAGGCCAAAGATACTGCAGTCCATAGACCCCAAAGGGGTTCATGGATAAATTTTCAGGGTATCTGTAAACTTAAGTGGAAAAATTAATTTTTATTTTAATGTTGCTGGTTTCCTTAGATAACCATTGCAATTTATTCTACATATTTAAAACATTCAAACTGACCAAGGGATCCATGTCATAAGAAAAAGCTAAGAATGCCAGATCCAGCTCATGTCAAATCTGATCTCTACATCGCTATAAAATATACCTATGGTATACGCATCATGTTAAACCTTCCCACTAACTTCCTTAGAGATCAAATGGTATTATTCTTCTTGAAGATACAAGGAAGACTCTACATGGTTTTGTCAACACTGAATGATGCTGCCACAATGACCATTCTCTTTATTGCATTGGCTACCTTAAGGTTTTCTCCACTTTCCTTGAATGTATACAGCGGGTATTGGAAGTGGGGTAAATGAAAAGACTACAGAGAATTCCTTCAGTGAGAAAAGGACAATTCACAAGCAAAAAATAAATAGCATAACATACATTAATTCCATTCATCATAATCATCCAATCTTTCACCTCAATTTTCCCCTTGCAAATCCCTTCTTGTTGATCATTTGGTAAATGCAACTTTGTTTTACTGTCATAATATCAGTCAACCAGGTTGCACTAGCCAGAAGCATCACTCTCCCTACAACTGCTTGATTTCAATTCCAAAGGCTTTTTCAATTCATTTCTTAGCTAGAGACTCTATCTTCAAAAGAGCAGTCAAGGTGCCTTTGTCGGAAAGAAGCCAGACTTATGTCTTGTTTGCAGAGTGCCTTTCTTATTCATAAATCAAAGCATGAGCACATTAGGTCACTACAAAACACTAAGAAACACTGCAGCCTCCCATTAGGAGGAAGTACAATTATTCTGCTACTCCACATTTTTCAAATGGCCTGACATTTTGAATAATTGATAAGTGCATAATTTCTTAAGGAGAAGTATGTTTTCAGTAATGGTCATTCCCTATAGAGCAGATGTCCTCTGCACTCTGTGGATTTATTTCATAAGGTGCCATTTTAGAACTCTCTCTCCAGATGAAATGAATTTCATGAATATTAACATGAATTGACCAATGGGGGGGGTCCCATAAATGCATAAGAGCATGTCAAAATCACTGTCAATCTCACAAACAAAAGTAGATAGATGTCTATTTTCTATTGGTAAGGTTTTGTTTTTATTGTTGGGAGGTGAGGGGATGGAGGATAAGGGAACACAGGAGCAAGTTTTCAGTGGTATGTAGAATTTGTGGATATTGAAATTCCCTCCACTAATATTGATTGACACCTTCGTCTATTGAGCATGTAATAGAGATGATATTTAGATAGACTCATGGTAGAACTTACTAGTCTTGTTGAATTGTTCTGGAAAACTAGGAAAATTCCAAAATACAACATGTCCTCAAGTAAATAGTATGTTAACATTGCATATTACACAGAATTACATGGTACTTGCACCTATCTCTTTCTTAATTTCCTGTCGTCACATCAAGTGTTAATACTTGACAGTCTCATTGAACATTCAGAAACACTTAAGAGTTTCGTCCTGAATTATTATTGACGTTATTGTGAAAAGACATCTTATATAACCTTCAATTCTAATTCTACAAATTTGATGAATGATTAGAATTATACTCTCCAGTTATTCATTATTTCTATATAGTCTAGGTTAGAAGAGAGGCTAGCTGCCATGTTTAATCAACATAATTTCATTTTTGAACATTTATAAGGACAACAATGTTTCACAGTGTCTTACAGTCATGCTCCAAGCTAAAGGAAATATGACACTGGCAAAGATGTTACAGTACAATAAGACCAGAGTTCAAAAGTATGTACAAGTTTGGTGACAATATTGATGTGTTTTCAAACAAGACATTTAACAGAAACCCACATAAAATAAAATAGTTAAATTTATCAAACGTTGATAAATTTTTAAAGACAGTATAAAAGTACATAAAACATGGAAAAAGACTAAAAATACCAAGCTAATACATAGAGTACAAATTTACTACATTCATAGTACAGAATGATGGAAAATTGAGACAAAAAGAAACAGTTTGGAGACAAACAGCAAAGAAAGTTCAACCAGAAGCAAGGAGCAGACTTTCCTTGCTGAGTGATGGGACACACAACTGCACAACCCATCTCATCCACGCATATGCACACATAGAAAAGTAAAAGCAAATGTCAAGAGTCTACAGGTAACAAATGACAAGACAGATAGACGTGAGAAGCATTTGGCATGTTGCGTGCGTCACATGAAGTCATTCACGATTGGCTAACGATGATGGTACCTGGCTCTGTTGCAGATCACTGGCTTGCCTGAGAGGAGTAACTGACGGAGGAGGCACACCTGATGTAGATGCAGATCGACCTAATCTGCAGCTTACTTTAGGCTCTGTGAAGGAGGGAAGAAGACAGTTAGCATCACTGACCTCAATTCAGGCTTGAGAGAAGTATGGAAATGAACCTCTCATACAGAGTAATGTCAAATTGATTTTTCCAAGGAATCATTTCTTAAGAATATCTTCCATGCAGTTATGATGAGTAACTGCTTTCAAGTTTGCTCTCATTGTACTTTGCCACTAAACATCATAATATATGAGCTATTATCAGAGCTGTTATTAATGGCAATTGATTAAATCCTTAGTGACCATTGATTGTGAACAGGGCTTCATGCTTAGGTCAGCAGTTTGGGGACGAGGAGAAACATTTGCAAAGCACTACACTGCCCATGTTTCTCCTTGTTTCTAAATTTATCTTAGAAAGCAAAGAGTGATTTGTTTTAAGGGTTTGGGTCACTTTCTAAAAAAATCATACATCCTTTGTACTAATATTTCATTACATTAAGGCAACTTATTCTATGAATGGTATTTTATTTTTTAACATTGATAATCTTAAATCATACCACCACTATTCTTGGTGGTTAGTATCTAATTGATGACTGTAAGTTGCCTTGCTACTACTTTATTTGCCTAGTCAAAATGAGAGAACCATAGAAATTGCTGTGATGAGACTTGAAAACATGCCATGGTAATGGAAAGAACTGCTTTGGAGTCAGAGGACCCAACCTCTTATGATTACAACTCGTTTATAAATCAGTCAGTCTCCTAGTTCCTCAGGTTTCCATTTCGATGTTAAATTAAATAGTCTCTGAGGTCCCTTTCCTATTATCTTTCCATTAGTTCTTTTATTATAGTCTCTTGTAAACATTCCTAACACTATACACAACACTATGGGATTTACAACATTTACAACTAATCATTTTTAAAAGAAATTACAATTTAGGACACCTAGGGCTTATAAACATGACAAAGAACGTTTTATCTCCTCACTTTACAGAAGAGGAAACAAGTCCAGAGAAATGAAGTGACACCAGCTAATAAATATTTAGAATAGGATTGGAACCTAAGGCTTCTTGACTTCACTTCCAATACTCTAGTCACCACTTACAGTGTCATCTAACCAGTCAGGATGCATGTGGACCAAAAAAGTCCAGAGTGCCTCCTGAACCAGATTAAAATGTAATTTGCAAATGTTTAGTGAAATAAATATGAAATACAATATAACATAGATATTGTCAATTTGTGGTTTTCTAAGCCAAATGATACCTATAGGAATCTGTTTCTATTTGAGTTTCATATCACTGCCTTATATCACATTGATCCTTAAAAATTTCTTTCACTATCAAAAGCTAATAGATAGTTTAAGGAATCTAGCAAAGCTATTTAAGTAAAATAATGTTTGCTGAAAACACAAAAGGATGAAGACATTTAGCACATTGAGTTTCATTGACAAAATGATAATTTATATTTATAAATATGTAAGTTAAGTTTTGGTTCCTCTCTAGTTAGCACTCTTTGCTGACTCTCCAGTGCTTTCTAAGGAAAATTCCACAAATATCTTTAAGCAGAAATCTCCCTTAGATTTCTCACACTGAAAGTAGCTACCATGCTTGAGGAAATTGACTACAGAGTCAACACACAGAGGAGCCAGGAGATGTGAGCAGTAGAGACTAGTGGAAAAACCTTACACATGAATACTTGCAGCCAAGGACCTTAAGTAACAGTGAGAAACTTCCTGTGGGCTCTGCAGGGCCAAAGGTTACTTGTTCATTGGTCTTAGTTTTCATTCAATAAAAATGTTAATGAGTACAGGTCTTTTTTCTATACATTGGGGAGAATATTTCATGATTATTAGTTGAGGTTTGAGTCACATATCATATACTTTAATGTTTAATCTGGAGACTTCTGGCAAAAAGTGCCTGCTAAACTGAATTCAGATAGCACAGCTCCTATGTACCTATTACAACGAAAATTTAAAAATATCACCAAACCAAATAATGACCAAGCAATTTAATACAAACTACAGTGACTACTGCAGATTCACAGTATTAGACAGATAGAATCGTATGGGAAATGGTAAAGGAAGTCTTCCAGAAAAGACAGCAGTACTTCAGGCAAACAACACTATAAACTCCAAAACAAGCAGAGCCTTTAAGGCTTTATGTCTGTAGGCAACAAGAGCAGAAGATTACCCTGAAAATGTCCTTTAGGGTAGAAAGAAACCAAGATTTTGAACTGTGGGAATCACTGGAAGTATTAAAATGAATATGGTCGAAACAATGCTCAAACTGAGATACCCAAGGATCAAGAACACAAAAAGCCCTACCACTCTCTGAGAAATGAGGAAAAGAGTCTTAGAGAGGACAAGGGAGGTTTCTCTAGAGGTTAGAGTGAAGGAATAGATTAAAGGGAGGGTATAGAAGGGTATTTAGATTAATCGAAATGGGAGGATAAGGGAGGGATCCTTGAAGGGGGTTAGGTTAAGTAATAGGAAGGCAAGGTAGTCATATTTAA
The DNA here is from genome assembly GCA_028658325.1 of Potorous gilbertii. Classification (NCBI taxonomy): domain Eukaryota; kingdom Metazoa; phylum Chordata; class Mammalia; order Diprotodontia; family Potoroidae; genus Potorous; species Potorous gilbertii. Next base: position 499,467,393 of record CM053771.1, on the reverse strand, counting down.
TTATAACCTTCAGAGGAAGGGGCAGGTTAAGAACAAAGTAAAAAATGCACAGCAAAGAACAAAAGAAAACTTTCAGGGAAGCAAAGAAAAGATGGGCAGCTCTCAAGCACAATGAAAAAATTATTATATAGACTTTTGTAAAATGGAAATTTATAGCTATATATTTTGAATCCTCTCTTGCATTCTGCTGTGCACATGACATGCTTTTTTTCTTTTCTGATTTTGTATTTCAGATTCAATATTTAAGTTTATAATTTGTTTCTTTTTCTTTTCTTATTGTATATTTAAATTTTAGTAATGAAAAAGGGAAAAAAAGAAAAACTCAAAGCAAAACTCTCAAGTATATAACAGTCAATTTCCAGGGCTTCCAAGTCAAGTTAAAAATATTGCCAGCACCAGAAATAGTAATTTTTAGTTCCAAGGTATCAGTCAGTAATCCACAAGCCCTAGAACTTCTCTTTTGAATGAGAGATGAGCTTGGAATTCAATATTTAAAACATTCAAACTCATTTTTGACTTATTACCAAAAATAACAACACACAAAGATAAGAATATTATGGAGGGAAAGGAATGGAGCTTTACTGGGATAGAACATTTCAATGTTTGTGGATGAAAAGACCAGAGCTGAGTAGGAACTATAAATGCAAACATAAGACTCAAGGGAAATTTAAAAATGGAATTTTCAGAGAGACTGTAGTGTTTCAAAGGTTCAACATTTAACCGGGGAAAAAGAAAAAGAAATAAGTTCATTCAGAATGTTAATTTTTCAAAGGTATTGAGGTATATTAAGAAAATGGACAAACTGGGGATGGATCTCTTCTATTGTAAGGACTTGATAAGAGTAAAAGAAAGAATGGAATATGAAATACAGTAAGTTAGAAAGGGGAAAGAAGGGGATGAAACTTACTATTTCTCATAATTAGTTTGTGCCAAAAGAATATACAAACGAGAAAAAAAGGGATGGGAGGAGTACACATCCAATGAACTATACTCATATCTGAACAAAAGATGACTGAATAGACATGCATACACACAATAAGTTTGTGGAAGAAATACCATGACATCAACAGGGAAAAATGTAGGAATGGCGGAGTTGGGGAAGGTAGGTGGAGAGAGTGTGTTAAGAGAGAAAACACTATCAAAGAGAGAATAGCCTGAAGACAAAAAAAAAAAATAACTTCATAATCTCAAGATGAGAATAGGGGAGGAAGACAAGGAGCAGAAGAACTAGAAATGAAGGGAGTTTCTATCAATTGGGGAATAGCAGAACCAAATGTGGTATATTAATAGAGGATTATTGCTCCATAGGAATTAACAAAAAATATAATTCCAGAGATGCCTGAGGAACATGAAATGATTCAGAGAGAAGTAGAACCCTAAGAACTATTTGTATAATGGCAACAACATTGTAAAGAAAAGCTTTAAAACACTTAAGAATGCTCATCAAAACAACCAACCACATCTCTACAACAGACTCTATAATAAAGAATGTTGCATCAGATATAGGTATAGAAGGAGACAACAGCCACTGTAGAGATTTGTCTTCCTTGAGTATGCACAGAAGAAAGAAGTTCAAAAGGAGGAATAGTATAGCATTAGAATTTTCAATGTAATGGGTTAATTGGTTGAATTTATAAAGTGTGTGTGTGTGTGTGTGTGTGTGTGTTTAATTAAGCAGTGAGAAACCCTGTTATTGTGTTTTACTTTGTCATATGGAAATATGCAACTTTTGTAAACAACAGAACAACATATACTTTAGATAGGGATAGAGACAGAGATAGATGAAAGACAGATGGTGTGTGTGTTATGATATAATCTTGGACTTTGATTTTCTAGGAACCTTTGACACAACAAGTATTATATACATTTGTATATTGAGTACACATTAACTTAGCTAATCCCTGATACACCTAAGTAAATATTTTAAGACTCCATATTTTTAAAATTTTCCAAATGATCTCCCATTGATACACATTAACAATTCCTTTTAAGAATATTCCTCTTGCTAAACTAAGCTAATTTATAAAACTATTTTCTGATCAAATTAAGTTGTTAAACTAATGGAGGCAAATGTATGACTAAGAAAAGGGGGAGAAGAAATAACAGACCTAATGCTATTAGAAGAGATAAAATACATACTTCATATTTTGGAGAAATGTTGCCCATTCAGTCCATTAAAATACCATTTGGAGGCCTAGAAAGACTTAACAATCTGCCAGTCTCATTGATTGAGTGGTTTACATCAGTTGCTTCTATTTCCTCTCCACCTAATAATACCCTTAAACCAGGCTCCTATACACACACCATTCCACTGAGGTTCCTTACTCAGAAAACATTTGTGATGTCCAAATCCAAGAGTCTTTTTTTTTGCCCTTATTTCCCTTACATCTTTTGATACCTGTCATCACATTTTTTCTGTCTGGACTCTCTCTTTCTTTGATATAAATGGCAAGACTCTCTTTCATATCCTTTTGCTGCTTTCATCTCTTCTTCCCTTCATTTACTTTTGCAGAAAGGTCTAAGTCAGACAGACTTTATTCCTCTCCCAGTTCAGCTCCTGACTTTATCTTCCCCCACTACCTGGGGCATCCTAAGTCTGGAAATCCAACTATGACTGCAGCCTTCTCACCCTAAAGCATCCTTTGGCTAGGCTAGCCTTCTTCTGCCATTGGTGAGCTCTTCCAAAGGCCACTATTTTGTCCACTTCTTCCAGCTCTGCTGTTGAAATTCTCAACTTCCTCTCCAATCTCCCCACAACATATAGTACTCCCCACTTTTCAACTCCCCCTTGTGTGTTCTCTTCTCCCATTATACTCCAGGCTTTTAAGAATAATGACGTTCTTTTTCGCTTGTGTTTGTATCAGTACCAGCTAACACAATGCCTGGCATTTGGTAAAGTGTTAAAAAATGCTTGTTTCCTCCTTCCCATCTTTTCAATTGGGATGCTTTATTGAAGATTTACTTTTGAGCCCTGTGCTGATCAATAGGAAAGAGGCAGCATAGCATAGTGATAGAGGGTCAACCTGGAAACAAACACTTTGAAATGGTTTCAATCAAAGCTTTTGAGGTTCAAGTCTCACCTCGGATATTTTGCAGCTGTTCTCAGGTTAGGTCACAACCCATCAGTGTCAGCAGGAAATACCCAAAGAGGCTGCAGAGTTTAAAGAGATTCAAAAGACCAGAAGAAAGTCCAGAAACTAAAAAGACTGGATCTCTCCTCTCTCACCCTCAGTTCCAACCTAGACCCTCATACAGGGGCACTGGCATTGATCTCCTCCCATGCAACAGAGAATCTCATTCCAATGGGGTTTGGGACTTAGCTTAGATTCTTTGAGTGTTCTATACTATTCAGGCAACTCTCTAAGATTTTAAGTTATAAATAACTGACTACCTGCTGATTTAGATAACTGATGGGTGGAAGGAATATCTACACTGGGAGTGCTCCCTATAGATTAAATCACAAGTCTTGATTAAAGAAAACTAAAACAAAATTACCTTCACACCCTTATGGAAGTAACACATCTTCTCCCACTGAAAATTACCCACCTCTTACAGCAATGATTTCCAAATCCCTCTCTCTATATTTGACTTTTTTCCTTAACATTCAATTGTTCTTTGGCTATTTCTGCAATCATGACAATTTTCTCAGGCACCTGGTTCAAAATCTTGAAGGCATAATTATTTCATTCTTCTTCTTTTGTTGTCTGCATTGACTTTTGTCTCCAAAATGTCTCTCATATTTGTTCTTTTTTCTCTATTTTTCCTGCTCCCATTCAAATCCAGTTTCACCTAGAAAGACCATCCCCAAATTACTACCATAGTCTGCCTCTTGGTTTCCTCATGGAAAGCTCTACTCCCAATTTATCCTGCATACCGATATCAATCAATGGTATTTGCTGAGTGTCATTCCCTGCTCCAACATCTTCTGTGATGCTTATTGCTTACTGAGGCAGGCTGGTGAAGCAGGGACCCTCATCCCACCATGTAGGAAGGAAAAGAGGATCTGATAGGAAGACAGCGATAACAATAGTTGGCTGGTGGAAGCATATAATGAAACTATCGGGAAAAGATGGAAATTGGAAGTTCTTTTTTTTCCTTGAAATATTCAATTCATTATTTCCATTTAGTGTATCTGAGATATGTTTGGATAGAAATAAATAGTTTTACATTGATAGAGCAATACACAATGTTAAGAATAGAAATAGCATTATGACTTGTAACTTTCCAACACTGGGTGTCATGAATGCACACTTACCTTAGGAGTACCACCTACCCCTTCAGAGCATTTTATATCAAATTTCCATCAGGATTCTGGAATGAGATACTCTAATTGATGTTTCCTAGAAATTCTAATACTGAGAAGTCTCATTTAGACATACTGAAATAATAAATTCAATCTCAGTCCAAGGAATCAGAGGTAAATGATGTGGGTTCACTCCAGGGTTCTGTTCAGCACTACAGCTGAAAACATTAGCTGTTGAGCTAATGAAGTGAGTGTCTCTTGCCATATGAGATCACAGTGCTGATTCATTTACTATGCTCTCCTGTCTCCAGGAACAGACTGGGAACTGATTTGTCTAAGTAGATGAAGTAAAAGGGAATATCCCGTAAAACAGTTGGTCAACAGTATCATACAACAAAGACAATTTTTTCTCTTCCTTCCACTTGGTCACAAGAGGATCTGTGGTGTAGTGGCAACAGGATTCATCTTAAGATCAGAAGATTCTTTAAGATATCATTAGGCTAACAAAGTGTTTTATATAAGGTAACTCATCTGATCCTCACAACCACCTTGTGAGGTAGGTGAGAAAACTGCAGTACACAGAGATTGTGACTTGGCAGGGTAGGCTCTCCTTAAACTTTTCCAGTTGTACTATACATTATTCCCCTTCATGATGAGAACCTAGCCCATAGGTTCTCACAGTGGGCAATATTGCCCCCTGGGTGCTCTGATATGATGGGGAGGGGGGGCAATAGTAGCCTTGGGAGCCGTTGGGAAGGGTACTGAATAAAAATAAGATGGTAGAAGCATAAGGACATAAGAGACAAAAAGGAAAATTTGAAAAATCATCTGCACATGCCTCATCGGTTGTATAACAGATTGAAGTCATAGTGATTACATTATTTTCCAAATAAACACACAAAATCCAAATTATAACCCATCAGTGGTCAAGTCCAATGACAGTTCTTAACAATCAAATATTGGAAGTAGAGCATGTTGTCCTTTGTCAGGAAGTCCAGCATGTATGAGCAAGATCATGTGCATGTGATGACTTGTTGACAGTTGATAACTATACAATAACATGACACAATATTGTGTCATCAAAAATTCAATGCAGTAAAAAAAATCCACAAATTTATAATAAATTATTAAATTCAAGATGCATCATTTTAAAAAATATTGTTTTAAAAAGATACAAATTTCAAAAAAAATTGTTAAAGGGTTGAAGAAAGTGGATTTCGGTGGGGGAGGGGGATGAGGGGGCAACAAGTATTTTTTTAAAGGGGGCTGTAGGCAAAATAAGTTTGGGACCTTCTAGGCTATTCAAACTGCTCCTTTTGTCCTTCTACATATAGGACAATCTATTTTACAATTGCTTGCTTTGCACTCATTGTTCCCCATGCATGGAATATATTTCTTCTTTTTCTCCATCTTTTAGAGTCCCACATTTCCCACAAAGTTTAGCTTAAGCTTCACTTTGGGTATGTTTTCTGATTTTCATCCCTCATGTTCTCATGCCTTGCTCTTAAAATTACCTTTTGTGTATTTTTTATATATTTTCTTTATCTTTCCTGTATGTACATTTTATTTCACAGATAAAGTTTAAGTTCTCTGAGGTCTGGGATTTTTAATTTATTTGTTTCTCTCATCCTTAGCCCATAACACATTGCTTAGAACATGTTAGGCATTTAACTGTCTCTTCCTTGTTTATTAGCATTATTGTTGCTGCTTATGGTACTGCCACTTCTGCTGTATTTCCTAGCATAGCTTGGTTCATGATTTGAGTTCTCCCTGCCTCCTAGCTCCGATTTCAAATCTGATTCCTAAACAGATACTGAGGTGATATTGCTAACACATAGGTCAGACCATGGCATTGTCTTACTTCCATAGTTACCTGTTGTCTCTTTCATTTCAATATAGCTCCAGTCTAACTTTCCTGAATGTTTTATAATACTCCTCTTCAGATATTCTGTGCTGTTGCCAAGCTGATGTACTTGCTACTCAACATACAATTTCCATCTATCAATAGGAATAAATTGAGAGCCATGCCTAAAATGTTTTCTTCATTATATCTGCATTTTGTGCAGTCCTTAGCTACAACCAAGATTCAACTCATGTTCCACCTGCAATGTGAAGTCTTTCTTGATCTCACTGGTTGCTAGTACTCCTTGGCTCCACTACAAATATACACTCATGAATATGTACACCCACACATACATACATGTGTGTATATGCATAGCTGTGCATACATGTATCTATACATATATGCACATGTGTGGACACGTACACAGTAAATACTAAATAATTTTGGTGGAACCAAGAAATGATAACTTAAAGCATATGTGTATATGCAGTATATTTAGGTATATGTATGTACGTGCACATATATATATGTATATACACATTTGCACGTGCATATACTGCATAATACAATGCAATATATATCTCTATGCAAACATGCTGACAAGTATGTATACATGCAAATATATGTTGCATTGTATATATACATGCACAGTAAATATGAAACAATTGTAGTGGAATCAAGTGTGCTAACTTTGTATGTATGTATAGGTGTATATGTATACCTATACATACATACACACAAGGATTGTATATTTGTCCCTTAATAAAGCATAAATACTTTGAGGGTAGAATTGTTTCATCTTGGCCTTTGTATTTCCAGAATAGTGTCAGAAATAGTGTTGAATTGATTTGAATTGTATTACTAGTAACTTTCTCAGGTATTTTCATTCAAAAGTACCCTATATATTACTTAAGTGTGAAAACTGGTCCATAAATAGACTATGTACCTTAAGAGACAGATTATTTTTAACAGAAGAGACTACTTTTCATTTTGCCAAATATTATACCCTCTCGCCAGCTGTCAGTGGGAAGGCTACCAAAAGCCTAGAGTTGTTGCAAAATAGCAATTTTATACTCTTGGTCCTGGAACTTTATGCCTTATTATGGTACATATAGAACCACCTTAGAGGTCAATAAAGTCCATAAAACCTGTTCTGAATCAGAACCAGAATTCCCCAAAGAAGTTCTAGGATAGCCTTAATTTTAAAAAAAAAAATTCCTGGTGACTTTTGGGGGCCATGAAATAAAACATCAGCTAATACCTCCATGAATTAAGTCTGTGCTACCTGTCTAACTCTGAGTAAATCACAGTCTCTCTTAGCCTTGGTTTTCTCAACCATGACATGATGGGATTGGTATCAATGACCTCTAAGGTGCTTTCCAGCTCTAAAACTATGATCCTATGACTAGTTTCTGGGTTCTACAGATGATGGATAAGGTTATGAACAGTAAGTGTAACACAGGAACCAACAATTTCATTCTGTCTTTCACATTTAAACATTTGCATCTTTGGTGGAGGGACTAAACACACAACTGGCTTACTAATACTGCACTGATTTGTGATCTCATTGTGCCTATAACACTCACCCCGCCCCCAAAACAGAAATGACAACTCATTCATGTCTGGAAGGCCATTCTAGTCTTCTGGTAATTTTCCTGCCTACAGGTGTCAGTAGGGCTTGGCTTTTAATAAAATTAAAAGCAATTACGTTGTCTAGAGTCCATAGTCTGTCCATGGACAAACTCCCAAACTTAGAAGGGAACCACTGGTTTTGATTGAGTAGGAGCTGACAGGATCAGACTTGCATAATAGGAAGGTCAATCTGACAGCTGAGTTGAATGAAGCTTATTTGAAGAAATATCTGAATGGAGACAGGCTTGAGTCAGAGAGGTCAGCCAGCGGCCCGTAACAATAGTCTGGGCTTAAGGTGATGAGGAACTGTACCAGGGTTGTGGCACTGTTTGGGGAGATATGTAAGAAGATAAAAAAACAATTGGACTTGCAAGTGGTGACAGGGAGTGAACATGAGAAATTGAGAATGATACCTACATTGAGAGCTTGGGTGACTGTGAGGATGATGGCACACTTGACAGTGATAGGGAAGTTAAAAAGAGGGGATCTTTGGAGAGAAAGATGCTGAATTCAATTTTGGATTTACTAAGTTGAAGATTTTTAGAAGATATCCAGTTCTACATGTTTCATAGGTAACTGAAGATGAGAGACTAGAAGGCCAGAAGAAAGGTAAGGCCTGGATAAATAGATACTATGGAATAATGTACATTAAGATGATAGTTGAATTCAAATGAAAAAATGAGATCATCAAGCAAAAGAGTACATAGGAAAAAGAGAAGCATTTATTGATGATTTATTTGGCTAACGCTAGAGTAAATGCTCATGCATTGGATCATTCTGCTTCCCTGAATATTAAATTTTGTTGTCTTTTGTCTTTGTTGATAGACACAGAAAGTTTTTTATCCTTATTTAGGGGAAAGGTGAAGTCCAATATTATCTCATGTATTGAGTGTAGTGAAATCTTTGGGATCTCCATTGCTACTGAGGCTGCTTCTGAGTGATTGCTTTCAAAAGCAAAAGGAAAGGGCTCATTTATAAGAGATTAGTCTTACCAAAAACAATGCTTCATCTAACACCAAAGAATTCAAATCTGTCATATTCAGATGAGGTGGATCCTTTTGTCATCTTATTTTTTTAAAGGCATTCTCTTTCAGAGGTCAACAGAAGTATTGTGAATTTAAAAGTCAATTGTGCTGGTAGAAATTTTTAATCAGTTTCCATCAAGTTTCCAGGGTACATGAAAGGCCAAGGAGGATTGTTGGAATGTTGAAAAACATACTTGACTGACAAAAAACATTGAACATGAGCCAAACAGGTAGTAGAGAGCACTTGAGATAACATGAAAGGTGTCTGAGAGAAGCTGCAATCTACCTACATGTTAAAGGCCAAATTTTCAATACACAATAGAGAAATAGTGTGATGTGTTCAAATGAATGCAGTGTTTGCAAACAAAATGGTCTAGATCAAATTCTACTATTTTGGAAGTATACTAAGGCCCCCCCCTTTTTTAAAAGACAATATCTAGAAAAAAAAGCCACTCTAAAGTCCTTTCCAGACTTATTCAAATGAAGCACTTACTTAAATTAAATACTTAAAAATCTAGGAAAAGTATTCCCTCCAATAAAACCTTACTCCCCCTTTTTAAAATGTCAATATGAACTTAAAAAATTTTAAATAAAATTGACTTTTCCAAATATAGTTGGTATAACAAAGGGGTTGCACATGCTACTATCAAATTCTATTATATATAGTTTGCTTTTGTTTTTAATATACAAAAATTTCAAGTTGTAGTTTTCAAAGCTGTCTTGTTTGTCTATGTTTCATTCATATCTTCCTTCTACTGTTTTCACTACATTAAAAAACTTCAATAACTCCATTTCTTTCTTTTTCTTTTTTCTTTCCTTTTTATAGACAAATCAATTTTTCTTTTTTGGAAACTTTTTGGAAATTCTTTGAGAAGGATTTTAAAGAGTATGGAAAATGGATCAATAGGTGGGGGTAACTAAGCTTACAGGGGAAATGTCTTCATCTGTTTCAAATCATGACTATGCTGATCCTTAAGCAAATAGAATGGTTTAAGAGAAATGGATCTATAGAATATACTGACATTTTACAGTTGTCTGATGAATGGTTACTGTTACTTGAACTTTTTTTCTAAGTTTGCTTATTGTGTTCTATCACAGAGTAAATTGCTATTTTATTTTTGTTGTCATTGTTAATTTGTTTAGGAATACCACTATTAACATTGGAGAGATTTTTCAAAGACACACAGAAGCTACCCAATTTTGTAACCCTCTAAAATATAAATTAATAAAATTGTTTCTGGCAGGCATGTGTCCCAAATAACATACGTATCTTTTTTTCTTTGACACTCAATTCATGACTGACATAGCGACATAATGTCCCTCCATCATACTTGCATCACTTGTAAACAGGGTAAGGTTACATCTAGTGAAAAAAAACACACTGAACTTGGGAATCATGGGACTTGAGTTAGAATCCCCTGTGTGGAAACACCTGAGAAAGTCCCTGGAATTTTCTTGACTTCATTTTTCTCATCTATAAAAAGGAGATGAGTTAGATGAACTCTAAAGATCCTATTAGCTTTAAAACTTGGATTCTATCACAGTAGATATTTCCGAAGGTCTCTTCCAGCACTGGAGGTTACTCTTTCATTCAGAGATAAAATATAGAATGAAAACTGTAATTCATATAGTCATTTAAAAATTCTGATTGTTCATGGTTTGAATGATTGAGAAATTCTCCTTTTCCCCCTTTCTCTTGTTTGTTTACCTTTCTCATTTTCACTTCTCTTACAGGAGGGTCAATGCAGATGGAAAGAATCCAATATGAAAAAGAAATCACATCCATTCATTTTGTTATTTGTTAAAACCTTTGGAAAAAAAGATTTAGGGTTGAGATTCACTAAAATGAACTGGACTTTGAGTTGCTTAGGGGTTAAATTTTTCTACGCTCATCCTTTTATCCTTTGCATAGTAAACAGTCAAAAGTTATTATTAGTTATATGGTGTTTAGGAGAGTTTTCTCAT
>CM053771.1:499425209-499456185 GCA_028658325.1 Potorous gilbertii | reverse complement strand
GTTTTCATTTCATTTCATTTGATTTAAGAAATACCATGTGTCAATCACGCATTGTGAGAATTTTCAGGATGTGTAAGACAGGAACGGTCCTTGGTCTCAAATAAAACAACACATGAATTTCAGTCAACAGGCTTTTATTAAACACCTACTGTGTTCCAGGCACTGTGCTAATCACTAGGGATAAGAAAAAAAGACAAAAAACAAATTCTCTCTCTCAAGGAGCTCACCTTCTAATGGGGAGGCAATAATGCCAACAACCATGAACGAAACAAGATGTATAGAGAATAAATTGAAGAGAATTAAAATAAGGAAATAATTTGCATTAAAGGGACCAGAAAAGACTTGCTGAAGAGCTGAGATTTTAGCTGGAAATTGAAAGAAAGAAAGGAAGCCAGGAATGAGAAATGAGGAAGGAGAGAATTTGGCACAGACACAGCCAGTGCAAATGTATGAAGTCTAGTGATAGATTCTCTTGTAAGAATAAGCAAATGGGCCAGTGACACTGAATTGTGGTGGAGATGAGTAAGTTGTTTATTTAGTAAGGTTATTTTCGAAGACCTTTGGAGTTTATTGGATAAAGGGATGGCATATTCAGACCTTCACTTCAGGACAGTCCAATGAAGGATCCATTGGAGTGGGAGAAACTTGAGGCAGGGAGACCCAGTTCTGAGGGGGAAGGATCCACTGACAGGTTATTGCAATAGTACAGGAATGAGATTATGGGGGCCTAAAATAGTGTCACTGAAGAGAAGAGTATAAAAGAAATATTTCAAAGGTGAAATCAACAAAAATTGGCAACAAGACTGAAAATGAGAACTTTCTATAGATTGTGTACTACGATTTCTTTCTTTGTTGTTTTCATAGCATCCAAAAGTCAGTTCCCAGCACCTCCTAGACCAGTCAGCTATCTATGAGTGATATCTCTAGCCTTGTTACTCTTTTTCTATTACATTATTATACCTTATTATTACATTATATTTTTATTTTATTAGATTGTCGTACATTATATCATTTTTAAATTCATTAATTAATGATGCATTACTTACCAATGTTAAATTTATGGAACCAAAAGTCTATTTCTTATAACTCAGAAGGATGGTGAGACAATAGTTGTAAACTTAACCTTGAAAGACTCCTTAAAAACAATTAAATTCTCGTCTATGATTACACATGTTACAAAGAATTATCATTTCATGAACACAAAGCTTTTTAATGAAAAAAATTGGTGATTAAATGTCTTATTTAAAAAAAAAAAGGAAAGAGCCTAAGAATCTAAACACAGGAGGGAAATGTGTCTGTGTGCATCAATCACAAACAGCTGCTGACCACAAAAAAATGATCAATTATTTATGAAATTATGTCTTCTCCAATGATTCGATTCTATTCATCCCAAGTGACCCAATTTTTTAACGTAAATTAATGAAGGCAAGACAATGTTATAGATCAAATCAACTAATGTGTCCCATGAACTTTCAAAATCAAGAAATTTGCTTTCTTTCTCCCTAAAAGGACTGTTCTGCTAAAAAAAAAATTCCTGCTATAATTTAAAAATATTATGCATTTTAATGTTCTATCAAAATCATAGTTTTAAAGAGGCAGCATGGTATAACTGCTAAAGAATAAGCATTGGCATCAAGAAAACCATGAACCAAACCCTAAGTGACCCTGAATAAGTGACAACGTTTCAGTGTCTCAGGAATGCTCGTCTTCATTGATGGTGTGAATACCTATGCCAGGATATCCATAAATCACAAGTCTGGAGACCTGTGTTTGAATCCTACCTCTTACACATACTATTTGTGTGACCCTAGACAATTACCTGACTTAGCTCAGTATCAATTTTCTCATCTGTAAAATGGGGGAGAGTAGATTTGATCATCTCTGAATACCCATTTGACTCTAAAGTTTTGAGAGTGATCCTTGGCAGAAACACAACTTTAACTACCTTGCAATTTTAGCACTTAGGTAACATGTAATAATGTTTATACATGTACCTGGAATGATGAAAAACAAAGCACAAGATGAACAATTTCTGTTACTTGAGTCAGCAAAATTTGCTGTGAAAGTATTAGTATTTAATCTCCTTGATCACAAACAAAAATACAGCAGGAAAACATCATTCTGACTTCTTGCTTGCCTCTTTCTCTCATTTTCTCTTGATAAGATATTAAAAAAGAAAGAAAAAATAGAGGAATGCCTGACCATTACAACAATACAACAGCAGGCAGGATATGGACTAGAGATGCACACTCTTTTATGCCTCCAATTATTCATAAATATTCATGTATTTTCAAGAATAATTTAAGAATGACTTGGAAATGTGCATTTTAAAAGTAAGGTTTCTATAGAAAGGTATCTTAAGGTTACATTTAGAAACCAAAGAAATAAAGGGAATGATTTATAATTTAGAACTGCTAACTGGCTGCCTCTTTTTCTATTGTTTCAAATTTTTGTCAATAATTACAACAGACAAAAAGCCTTTTTTAACTGCTTAGGAAGTAAGCTGGTGCAAAGTTCATTCGACATAAAATTTTCTATAAGTAAAATGGGAGTGGGGTGAGGGAGCTTCCTTCCATTTTAGCTCTGCATTGGTAGGATTGAGAAACTTGGAGTATACGGCTATTACCTGTATTTTATTTGTTCATCTCAATCCTTGCAAAATGACTGTGACTGACCCAGCAGGAAGTAGATAGTGGGAGGAATGAAGGTAGAGTATATCATCTCCTGGACAGCAAAAGATAATTCTCAATTATTTGCAAATGGGCTGAGCCTTTGCAGGCATGTGAGATTTTGCCCATCCAGATTTGTTCCAATAAACCATTCATTACCTGTGCCATACCAAAGGTGGGGATGTTCATAATTTCAGAAGGCACCCATCTTTCTCCTTCAACTCATAGACTTTATGTTTCTTTATTTCATATGATGGGAAACACACAAGGAGACTGAATCAAGATATAACCTGAGCTTTGAAAAACAGATACCTATATGGATATCTATATAAATATATATAAATATATATATATAAATATATATATATATATATATATATACATTATATATCAAATAGACATCTATATGGATATAAATACACACATATAAATATATGTATATATACACATATCTATCCATACATATATATATAATGTGTGTATTTATTTGTATCTATATGTGTAGCTATCTACCTATGTCTGTCTTGAATGAAATTGAAAATGAAATGTTTGGGCTAAATGATCTAAGCCCATTTCCAGCTCTAATATCATGATCATCAAATGCTATAATTATAGACAAGTCACCTTTGTATAGCCTGAATTTCTTTATCTCTAAAATAGGGGCAAAACTACTCTCAAATACAACTATTTTATAATTTAGGGAACTATAGTAAAGTCAGTTATTAATAATTCAAAAGTAAATGCTAATTGGATATTCATTTGTACTCTATTTTCCTCCATTTCATGTGTGAACATAATTTTAATTTTAACTAATTTAATGGCTTCTATCTAGTGCCTCACAATGTACATTCCTAAACACTGATTTGGGAATGGGTAGAAAATCAAGCACAGAAATTGCCAAAGGTTATAAAAGAAAAATAAAATAGATTCCAATTGACTTTTTTCATCTCTTAGCCTCTTCAGAAGAGAAGAGAGTTCTTTTATGGAGTCAATGAGAGAAGGCAGTAAACTGCCAAGCTCCAAAGAATCTGACAGATGGATTTTTCTTGAAATAATTTCATTAGCTCAACATTTCTCGTCCATATGCATTTTCCAGTTACTGGGCACAGTTGCCAGCTGGGACCATCAAAGGCCTACCTTTGAAGTACATAGGTAAACAAGCAAACAATGCTCCCCCCCAAAAAAAAAATTGCGTCTGAATTATAGAGATGAAAGCAACTCTAGGACAAAAATATAAACTTATGATTGTGAGTAAACAAATCCACATAATATCAGTTTTTACTTGCAGATTTTAAGTGGTTTGTATAGAAATTTTCTTTAATTCTATCTCACTACTTAGATTGTGTCAATACAACACCAGGAAAATGAATGAAGGGTGAAAAAGATATTTAACCAATTATGCAAATGTATGACATTATTAGAAAGCACATTTGCAAATCAGTTTTACACAATGTATTCTTATAGATCACATGGTACCATTTCCTTTGGCCAAATTATATTTTTTATGAACCTGATTTCCTTTACTTATATGTTGTAGTAGCACTCCTTTTCAAATGGAATTGCAGTTCTGTGTTGTAATTGTTTGCAATTTTCATCGGTATCTTATCTGAACAGAACCTTTATGGGGGCTTACTGTGGGTAATCCTTTAGGATTAAATCATTGCTGAAATGCTGAAGTAAAGTAGGATTAGATCTATCACTGGTCTTTTCTCTGACCACTTTTTGCAGTTGAATTCTTCTTAGCACAAAACTCATAGGATTTGAAGAATAAGGAAACAAAACAAAAAACCTTAATGATCATCTAGGGTCTAGACCAACATCATAATTTTACAGATGAGATAAATGTGACTTAGTGATTTACCAAAGGTCTTATATGTAACTGCTACCAAAACCAACTAAAACCAAGTGTTTCTGATTCTCAAGCCAATGTTATTTCCATACTATCTTCCTTTATCCTTTATGGATTCTGGATATAACATTGTAAAACAACAGATATTTATTAAGGGCTTACTACATGCTGTGTACTGAAAGAACAAATGCCAGCATGAAAGAAGACAATTCCTGCCCTCAAGGTGTTTATGTTCTAAGAAGGGAAGACAACACACTAAAGGAAGGTGAAGGGGGTGGTGTTGAGAAGAAAGTATCTGGCACAAAGCATTGTAGGAAACCTTTGGAGAGTCAGGAGTGTAGCCTGGAAAGGATGAAGAGATGGTTAGTCTGGGCCTCCTCTCTTAAATGATGGTTATGAGAGGGACCAACCAAATAGAGGAAAAAGAGAGGGGAACAGAGAATCCAATGTGCAAAACCCAGGGGTGAAGTGACCTTCCAGAGTGACATGGGTTCTGGGTAATAATAGAAAAAAGACAATGAGAATCAAGAATATAGCAATATGTTATCTCTGTGAAAGTGGAATATTAAGTTGATTAAAATGATCAGTTGAAGATGACATTTCAGTATGTAAAAGACAAGGTAAAAGAGGTGGCAAAGTCTAAATATGGTCTAAATTTCCTTAAGTTGAAAAAACTCAGAGTTTAATCTGCAAAAGGGGCAATACCAAATGTCATTCTCTTTTTTTTCTTGCTCATTGTATCTTCTAATTTCATCAGGTAGGTTGGGGAGTCTAAATTGACTGGGGATTCCCTCATCAATTCCCCAACACATGCCCAATATTTCCTTCCTTCAGTTATTTCTCTTGTGACAAATACTTGCAAATTTTTCTTGCTGCATAGGAAAACAGAGAGACTGATCTTGTGATTTCATTGACACAAGGAACTCCCAGATAAATTTCAATGCCTCAGATTTCAAATGGTAAAAGAAAGAGAAAGAATACTTTCCTTACATAATCATGTAGTGAGAGTTTGGGATAGGGAATGGAACCCGTGATTTCCTAGTATAGATGAAGTAAGCCAATCTACTAATGAAAGTTCTCCCCTCCACTGCATTTCATCATCTTAGTTTCCTGTAGCACTGAAAGGCTAAATGATATGTCCATAGTGGAAGTCAGTCCAGTATGCATTATCTTTCAAATAGTTGGGCTTTATTTTTTTGTAAACATTACTAATGAGCATCTTTCTCTGATTAAGGTTTTGTGGGTAAGAAATATGAGGAAATTTAAGCAATGCTATACAAAATGAACCAAAAATGTAGGATGAAGTTATACAATGTTTCTCTCTCTCCCCCTCCCTCCCTGAGGATAATAAGTGCTTTAAATAAACAGTTGCATATTTGTAGCTTCAAAGAGACTTTTTATAGGTAAGGAAGTGATTTTTGTAAGGTTTTTAAGAAATGCACCATTTCAACTGAACATCAGAGACAAACCTTGATCTCTGTGCTAGATTGAGAATCTTGGTAAATAACTTGATAATTAGAAAGGATACACCAGAAAGTAAAAAGCCATAGAAAGCAGTTAAGAATGGATTGGAATTATTTTTCTTGGTAGTTTTTTCCCAAAGTAAATTTAATATTATTTATTATATAATTAATATATAAATTTATTATATAATACATATAATTTGTTTTAGATAGAATACATAATTTACTATATCATAATAAATAATAATCAAATATTAATATATAACTATATATTACATAATTAATATTTAATTTCTAACTTCAAAACATTGAAATTTCCTTTTTTTATGATGCTGAAGTAATGATATTATTTAAAGTCATTGTTTTTAAATACTATCTCATTTGACCTTCGCAACAACTCTGGGAGATGAGTGTTATTGTTATTTTACATGAGGAAACTGAGGTTGAAAGAGATTGAGTGACTTGTCCAGAGTCACTCAGCTAGTAAGTTTCTGAGGTCATTTTTGGTTCTGAGTCCAACATTCTATCCACCATACTAACATGCTAAAACCATAAGGCTAAAACTCAAATTTCTATTTATTTGCGTATATTAGATTTAATTTGTCAAAGGAAAAAGCTCATGCCGACTCAAATTCTATTTAGAAGAACAAAAGCAAAACTTACTCTCTGCAGGTTCTTTTGACCTTCTTCCACTGGAGGACTTCCTCAGCAAGCTTCGTCCTGAGGTAAAGAGGCTGGTGAGCTCTTCTAAAGGACTTGTGGGGGTTCTGGAGCGAGAACCACTCTGAGAGGACCCATAGGTACTAACAGAGGCATTTGCCATCTTCCCTCCTTCCTGTAATGTGTTTCTAGCTGTAGTATGAGGCACTGATGGAGAGCTTATTGAGATGCTTCCTGAATGTAAAGATTCATAGGGTGGTGGTCTTTTGAGGCTTAACGGGGTAAGTGACCTCCCCATACTAACAGGAGAAGGTGAAGCAGAGTGACTTTTAGGGTATCCATGTGGAGATGGTGTTCTATATAAAGTGGAAGGATGGGGAGGTGACGAAGAATGAACAGAAGAGGAAGAAGATGGTCCATGAGCTATTGTCTGGTCTTTCTCTGATTTGGGATGACCAGAAGTATGAGATGGCAGTGATGATGGAGAAGCTCCAGCCTGCTGTTTGATGTAAGACACATTTTCCAACACAGGAAGCTTTGTGACTTCAAGCGGAGTTAGAGGTGACTCATCAGAATTGGGGGAACACTGGACAGGTGCTGGTGGGAACACCAATAGTGGGGGTCTATGAGACAGTAAGTTTGGAAAGGGAGGGGGGATATCACAAAGCAAACCCTTTGGAGTACATGGCACTGAGGACTTGGTGAAGTCTAAGTCAGGCACTGTGGGCGTAGCACACTGAGAAGAGCAGCTGTGATGGTCAAGTTCACATTTGGACTCTTGGCCGACATCATCAAAAATAGGATATTTCATTTCCTCATAAACTGCCTCACTTTGGTCATCTTCCTCTTTTTTGAAGTCTCTTAAAATATTCCCCACCATTTCAATGTACACAGGCTCCTCTTCCTCAGCATCTAGAGCAGGACTGCTCACCTGTGATAAGGATGTGTCCCGTGTCAGCGAAGTCTTTGTAGGCCCATGCTTTTTAATGTAGGTTTCATCAAAAGATGTGCTTAGCTGGGTATTTGGATTTCGCTTAGGCTTGGGAGGAGGAATCTTCTTGGAGTATTCATCACTGTGGGGTCTGGGTTTGGCTGGCCCTACAATTAAAAGAGGAGATGAGTACATCAGGAAAAGTTCTTTGTGGTTGCTCTTCTTGGGTGTTTTTTAAAGAAAGGATCTGAGGTAACATTGAAAATGTCATTTATTGGAGGAAGGGATATGGGGACGTAACTACATTAACCTCCATCAAAAAAAATTCAACTCCAAAACACTTTTCATATTTAGTTTAAACCTGTTGATGAGCTATTATAATACTCATTTTCAAAATAATTTTTAATGAACCCCTGATAGATGCTTGAAATTGGAAAAATATTTCCATGTCTGCCATTGAAATTACAAATTGAAACATTTACATGAAACATAGGTGGATAAAAGCAGTCACAAATTCCATAAAAAATTAACCTTCAAAGATTAAACAAGAAAGAGACTCATGAAAATTACATGGATTCAATTGGTATGAATGGCCACAAAGACCTCATTAAATGGTGAAGTTATTTCATTGTAACGACATGGATGTACCAAATGATCACATCTTGTATCTAAAGAAAATTCCTAGCCTGCTATTCTTTATCTCAGCTTCTGTGCATATAAATAGCCTGTGCACAGAGAGTGGCCCATTGCTTCATGTGGAAATAGTCTCCCAGATCTGAAATTTCCGTAAGATCAATGTTGATATTTAAATCTCCATATAGATGTCAATTACACTGAATGCATTTGCCGTGTTTGATATTGGTCTATATGAAAACTTTTGCACAATTTCTTAGATCTCTTCTGTAGACATATTGGAATTTCTAACAAGTTTTAAACAGCAGATACCTATTTTCTACTTCTGAGGTTTTAAAAGCATTTTTTTATACCTTTGCCTTTCCTAACAACCCTGTTAAGTAGATGCCATTGATACCCTCATGTTATGAAACAAACTACAACACTATGTATCCTAAAGGTTAAGTGACTTGCCCAGGGCCTTTCTGTTTTTAGGAGTCTAAACAGGTAGAACATGAAACAGATCTTTCTAATTCATAACCTAGTACTTTTCTGCGTCACAGTGTCAACCCTAAAAGTACTCTGAGGGCAACAAGAACACTTCACTGAGATTCGAAAAATTTATATCTAGAGATAATGAGCTACATATCATATATCCTAGCAGGAATACCACATTTTGACAGTACATAAACTTAGGTCCCTAAACTATGGGGTGGATTGCTCTGGTAGTGTGGTTTAAGGCTAAAACAATTTGCTTACACTCATGCAAATTAACTAGAATCTTGTTATTATTTCATCATCTCATTGTGCTGATATATGATTAGGCTGGTTACCGTTATTGTTTACAGCCTGGCAGAATATATTTTGCTCATCGTGGGTGATATGATAGTGGTGGACAATTTCACTTTACTGCTTACAGGTAGGCGGCAATGAGTAAAGAACTTCTCTGTAATTTACAACTTCAAAGGCATGGTGGTTTGGCACAAGCTGTGAGAATTCACTCAAATTATCTAGGAGGCAGTTTTAAAGTGGAATCCTTTTCACACTGGTGGGTCTTCAAAAACCACTTTATCAGAAAGGAGGAAAGGAATGAATTATATATAGTACAGGGCTTTTTTTTTTTATGTCAAGGACCCCATTGGCAGACTGGCAAAGTTGATGAACTCCATAAGAATGTTTTAAATAAAATGCATAGTATAAAATAAAATACATAAAATTACAAAAAAAATCCTAAAATTGTCAAAAGTCCAGTGACTAGAATATTAAAAACAAAACAAGATTGCTGATCCCAAATTAAGAAAGTATGACATAAAACAAAAGAATTGGATTCAAAATCAGGGCTGATATTTCCAGGCTCATCTTCCATCCTTACTAACTGTAAGACTATGAGAAAATCATTTCATTTCTCTGAACTTCTCAGTTTCCCAATATGTAAAATAATAATTTCTCCTATCTTAGAGTTTTTGTTAGGCCCAAATAAGATAAATTATATAAAACACTTTGTAACTTAAGGCACTATACAATGTCAGGTAAGATTAGGGAGCAGCTCCAATCAACAAACTCTCAGTTTTAAATTTACTCAGAAAGTTAAGTCTGACCAAAGTGGGTTCCAACAGGGAGTTATTAAGTGTTCGATAAATATTGGCCTTAGGCTATGCATTGGGGATACAAGCACAAAGAATAAAGCAATCCTGATTCTCACAGTAGTCTACGTTAAAAAAAGGGGGGGTACATAAGGTGATCATGCCCCTATTCTTTTGGTGTTACTAACAAATCACTTTCTGACTATTTGTTAAACTTTAGCTGTTCTCAAGTTCTTCCAAACTTTTTAGTCTCAGGATTCCCTTACACTCTTAAAAAGTGAAGAATCTCTTCTGTATCCAAAAGAATTGTGTATGTGTGCTTGTGTGTGCATGCACACATGTGTACACACATACGTGTTATATCTATTTATATTTTTGACATTCAAATTTAAAAGCTTTCACTATTATCATGAAATGTTTTTGGCCTTGTAGCCCTCCCGAAAGAACACCACTCCTTCCTGGACCACAGTAGGACACTTTGAGTAAGAACCAGGCTGATGAGAGTCATCACCGCTTTTCAGTTGGATTAGAAAAGGCAGGGCAGTCATTAGAGCTGCTCTGTGACAGCACAGAATGAAGAGTACTTGTCTCCAGTTCTACTGTTCCTCATCTTGGGCGAAGAAATGGCTTAGGGTTTGAATTTCTTAAATCTACTAATTTGCACTTGGCCTCTCACCAACCAGCTACACTTCAAATGCACTATTTCTAATTGGTACAAAAATTAATGAGAAGAAAATAATTATAGGTGTCTTCTACCAACATTGTGACAGCTTCTCAAGAGTTGATAGGAAGCATGAGGGACATGTGATTCACCCCTTTGCTTCACGTATCCCCCGAACTTCCACAAGAAAATCAGAGCACACGCAGGGACAGGGGTGAAGGATATGACCATTTGCTACCATCAGAACTTCTGTACCTATGGCAAACTCAGTAACACATTCCAAAGAAAGTGGTACAAAATCTGCTGTCCAATCAATTGAGGTTGAAGGGAACAGAGAAGCTAGGTGGCTGTTTCTAGGGAAAATAATGCCAGGGAGGAAAGAGAAGGATGAGATGAACAGGAACCCACCTGAGATGTGGCAGTAAGGGCAAAGGCACTTTCCTATTAAAAAAATCACTCTTGCTGAGTAGATGCTCAGCTCACTTAATACATTCTCGTACATCTAGAGCTTAGATCATAGATTCTAGACCTTGGATCAGTCCAATCCCCTCATTTTATAGATGGTGAAACAGAAGCCTTGGAGAATAAATGACATCAAGTCAAATAATATTCATTTCTGTGCTACTGAAGGACTGAAAGCGCTGACGATGTGCCCCTCTCTATGTTGGAGCCCTTGGACAACACCATAGTTGCCTTTCTCTAGCTTTGATTTATTGCCCCAACCTCTCTTAATTCCACTACTTTTCCTCAGTTAATCATTTCCTATTTATCGTGTACATGGATTGCTTTGTATATATTTGTTAGCATCCTATCTTTCCCACTAGCGTGTAAACTCTTGGAGTAAAAGGACTGTCTTTTGTCTCTTTTTGTATCCCCAGTGTTTAGCACAGTGTCTGGCACACAGTAGGCCCTTAATAACTGATTTGATAGATAAAGCAATATCCTCAGTGAAGTTCTACTAATCCAAGTGACTGTATCTGCCTTAGGAAATTCAGGATAAGGTCAAAGGGCCCTACAACCTGGCAGCATTATTCACCAGGTGATTGGTTCTCTCCTTTTTTTCCAAAAGATATTTTCTTTTTTGTGAGAGACAGAAAACGAAATCAGGGAATGACTGACTAAAGTAGGTTCTTTGTTCCAAAGTACTTTTAATATATTAAACTTTATTACCAATTACACAGCTTATTTTTAAAATTTTAATTTTTAAGATAGGAAATAAAACAAGCATTTCCATAACATAGTACAATTAAAAAAGGTGACTGCAAATAAAACTGCAAATCTACTATGCACAACTTGCTGTTCATTTCAAATATACAACAAAATTATCTTACATGAAATTTGCAATTTCTTTTTTCTATTTTTTCTTCGCTCCTCCCTTCATTTATTTTTCTATCCTTAGTGCTTAGAACAGAACTTAGTATATAGCATGTGTTTACTATATGCTTTATCTATCCATCAGTCTGAGGGAGTAATTTCAGTTTTTTTCATATAGCTGAAATGTGACATTGAAAAAAATTATAATGTAAATCCTAATCATGTGAGATGGTAATGTACTACAGTAGGCCAAGTGTCAGAGTCTGAGTACCGAGGATCAAATTCTGCCCAAGACATTTACTAGTAATATGAACTATTTGTTTTAAAGTTTCTATCTAGTCCTGTATTTCTTCACCTCTGAAATAGGTAGCTTGTATCAATGACACCTGTGGTTGCTTCCAGCTCTAAATCTATAGTCCTGTGCTGAAAATAACCCAGTCTTCACCAGATCACCATGAAAATGTTCATTCTCAGGCAAATGCCTACATTCAGTATCATTTCTTGGCACTAGATTTTTTTAAAGATATTTTACTATTTTAGAATCTGCACAAATCCTATCAGATGTTGTTTACCTTGACCATCTTGACTGTTTGAAATTTGAGGCCTGAGAATGATTCTCTTATGTAACTAAAGTGGTTAAAGTGCTCATAATGTAACTGGATTTTTTTTTCCTAGGTGACTTACTTCCTTAAAGGACTTTGCTGATGGTAGAAGATTTCCCTAACTGAAAGTCAATGTCCTGTTACCATGCTATCTTAACTCAGTATCAAAGTATTATCTATAACAAGTCTATAAAGTTAGATAGGATTCAAATAAGAT
The DNA here is from genome assembly GCA_028658325.1 of Potorous gilbertii. Taxonomy (NCBI): domain Eukaryota; kingdom Metazoa; phylum Chordata; class Mammalia; order Diprotodontia; family Potoroidae; genus Potorous; species Potorous gilbertii. The sequence continues at coordinate 499,443,624 of CM053771.1, read as the reverse complement.
TTTAACTATGCTTCAATTTACTAAATCATTCATTTTCCTTTGGCTATGCAAAGAAATACATGAACATTAATATTAGTTGATAATCATGCCATATTCAACTGTATTTTTTAGTTTTTATTTCATGAAATAAGGGGGAAGTGGTCCCTTCTAGAGCTATATAAAATTATATTGAGTTCAGTCCTCCCCTCAGTGATAAAAATGTGGAATAAAGACAAATATCCATTCATAATATGGTATTTTTCCATCCTCAATATAGAGGAAGCATAATATCCATGTATTGATTGATTCTGCCTGGCTTCTCAATTGCCACTGTTAAAAATGGCAACATTGAAAAAAATCATTGCAAGTCTCAATATTTAACAGAATATAACTACACTAATGATGATTTTATTGTTTTTGAATGAATTTTCAATTCTAACGAATAAGCCCAAAGATAGATGCAATCATTTCAGTTCAGCCCCAGAACACAAATTTTCAAGCTTAAAATAGCTTAATGACAGCAGCACTGAATAGGCAGAATGTGACATTTTGGAAATGAGATCTCTGAGCACAAAGGTTATGCATTGCTTTCAGACACGCCTAGATGATCTGTCTTTCACAGTTAATTTTGGAAATTCCGAATGCTGCTTGTCAAGCTATCCTTCTGAAATCTTTCTTCCTATTTAAAGGAAAGAATGAATGTGGAAATATAACTTTAGCATTTCTCTATGTTCCTGACCCAGCACATAACAAAAGAGAGACAATATTTTTTTTAAAAAACCAATGAGGTTAGCATTTTTAACGTAATTCTCCGCATCTTAGTTTGAGAAAATGCAAAATCTACTTCCAATTCTGTTTTATTATAGACTTTTACCAATGAAGTTCACAACTAAACATAATGAATTTTCAAAATTCTATTTCTCTATATTGAATCAAATAGATTTATCTCAGTATTTTTTTTTTAGGTAAAGGGATGTCAGTAAGGCATTCTCTAGTTTGAAAATCCTTGTGTTGATACTATTAACTTAGCAAATAAAATCATGGGGAGTTGTAAATAAGTTGTTTCCTTTGAAAAGATAGGTAGCATTGCTTGATTTGGAGTCAAGAGAACTTGTATTCAAATCCTATCTGACATTAGCTGTGGATTAACATCTTATTAAAACACAATGAAATCTACTCTCAAGTGAGACAACAAGCAAAAATCTCACAAGAGTGAGAATATAGTCTCAGCTTTTTGGCCTTGGATGAGGGGCTTAGAGAGTTGGTAACATATAATACAAAGCTGCATTAAGTAAGGAAACACCATGATATAATGAGAAGGGTTTAAGATTCGGAGTCTGCAACTTCAGGAAAACCTGGAAAGATTTTCATGAGCTGATGCTAAGTGAAGTGAGGCAGAACCAGGAGAACACTGTACACAGTAACAACAACATGGTGCAATGATCAACTTTGATAGACTTAGATCTTCTCAGCAATGCAAGGTTCTAAGATAATTTCAAAAGACTCATGAAGGCAAATGCCATCCACATCCCGGGAAAGAACTCTGAATACAGATCAACATATACTATTTGCACTCTTTTTTCTTGTCTGTCTCTTTTTGCTTGTGATTCTTCCCATTGGTTCTAATTCTTCTTTACAATATGATTAATGAAAAAATATGATTAATAAGAATGTATACAGAGAGCCTATCAGATTGCATGCCATCTTGAAGCAAGGAGAAGGAAGAGAGGAGGAGAAAATTTAGAACTCCAAATCTTATGGGAGTGAATGTTGAAAACTAAAAATTAATTAATTAATTTTTAAAAAAAGATTTGGAGTATATAGACCTGGGTTCAAATTCTGCTTTTAATATTTGCTATCTATATGAATACGGGTGAACTATGTAGCTGCTATGAATCTCAGACAATTCAACTTAGATATCTTTTAAGTTACAGGCAGATAGTATTGTATGTTGTGTTACTCAAAAAGAAAAAAACCAGAGGTCCTTGACCTACCTGTATATTCTCATAAAAAATAATTACAAGGTTAAGGAGTGGGGAATATATCTATGTTGTGTCATACTAGCCCTGGCTTAATATAGAAAGTGAGAGACTATTTCCCACTTCCAAAATAATGGTGCTCACATTAACTCTCCTTTCACAGCCCACTATTCCAGGGGCTAAAGGTATATTTTTCTTTTTCTCAGTAGCAAGTGCTGCAATATATTCTTCAAGACTGTTATTTTACTTTAAAATCATTTATTAACACAGAAAATAAGTCTGTAGAATTGCTGAAGAGGTCTTTTCCAGCCTGGACCTCTTATGATACATTTGATGACCTGGACCTGAAGTCAGGCTTCAATCTATCTGAATCTTATTCACATTCCAAACCAGAGTCTACCTGAAATACTCGCCTCCTCACCCATGCCTCACAGGTTCTCTAACTTCATTCAAAGCATATGTCTACTCTGACTTTCTTTATAAGGTCTTTTCTGACCTCTCTGATGACCCCGATTACTCGTCATCTTTCTCTCTTAAAAACTATTTTTTTATTAGTTGGACATGGATTTATGTGCATACATGATGTATACCCCAATAGATGAAAAGTTTCTTGAGTACAGAAATTGCTTGTGTTTTGTCTTTATATCACCAGAGAAGGTTTAAATGTTGGAGGCATTAGATAAGTGTTTATTTGATTTGAAAGTTGGAAATGAATAAATTAGCTCAGTTCTCTTAGAAGATAGGAGAAGGTTTTTTACAAGCCCCTGTTCTGTGGAGTGCTTAATTTATCTTGAACTATATCAGAACAGAGCTAACCTCTAGGAAAAGAGAGCCTTTATGTTTATTAGTATTTATCAGCAAGGCATCTACCTCCTCTGGCTTCAAAGACAAAACATACTGTCACTCTCAGAAGATACCTTAGTATGTCACACACATGCTTCAGAAATCAAAGAAACTAATTATATCAAGAAGTTACCCTTTCACTCAAAGCCTAAATAGTTAGGCATACATGCAAACATATGTGTCTGTGTGTACATGGCAATAAGTCATTAAAGTACATCTCACCAGGATGCCAATGCCAAGTGTAGAAATTATTAGTGGTGCAGTAATAGATAGACTTAGACCTATATGCACTAAATAAAGAGAAGAGAAAGAAGCTATAACAATCTTCAGGCTGATGTCTAGGATGAAGAAAGACATAGTTTATAGCATTGCTCCAGCTAAAATACTTGTGCACACAGAACACAGACAGTGTGAAATACTCAGTTACAGTGGCATCATAACCCATTTGTCAGCATGGCACAATGGCAAAACCCCTGCTCTGGAGTTAGAGGATCTGAATTTATATCCTAGTTTTTAGGCTTACTACTGCTGGGACCTTAGGAAAATCATTTAACCTCTTGGATTTCTTTTTCCTCATCTGTAAAATGGAATAGGACTAAGAGCAGAGTGCATATGTTTGTGTGTGTGTGTGTGTGTGTGTGTGTGTGTGTCTTTGAGATCTCTTCCAGATCCAAAAATGATGAATAGTTTTACCTCCTAGAATGATGTAGATGGAAGTCATCTAGAGGGTCCTAAGAAATGCAAAAGTGACTGGGGCGCATCAGTCTCCATGAAACATCCATAACACTCAAGAGGTGCTCAGTGGGTATTAAGCTCTTGTCCAGGAAAACATCTTCCTACTTCTCTACTGAGATTGTAGGGTTAGACAGAGGCTCAAGAAGATCCTGGAATCAAGTGGATTTGAATGGAACAGTTACTGGGACCCTGGATGAGTATTCATGAATTGCTATTTGTCAACGCAATATTCTTAAGTCATAGAGGTTCCTAGAACATTTCTGAATACAGAATGAGTTAATTTGTTGACTACGTCCTATTTTACACTAAGGGGAAGGATAACAATAGTGTGAGTTTGTTGCTGTAGGGAATTTCCCAGATGAAGAAGGCTGGCTCATTCTCTTTCAGTTTATAAGCTTAAAGAGTTCCCTAAGGTAGAAGAGAAAAATCTAGTTGAAGGAAATCCTCCTTCCTCATTCAAAAAACGATCTTCCTAATGAACCAGTATGATTCCAACAATGAAGTAAGGGAAATCAAACTTACAACTTTTATTAACTGTACTATCATAGGCAACTTACTTGAACTCTCTGTGTCTAGGTTTACTTGTCTATAAAATGAATATACTAGCCTATGACACCTCCCTTACAGGGTAGGTATGAGTCTCGGAAGATTAATGTGAGGAAAGTGGTATACAAATGTATTTAATCATTGAAGAGAAGTAGCCAATTTGAATTGGCAGAGAGTATTGCCTCATCCTGAGCACTCCCCAAAGAAATGAAAACACAAATCCAATGTCAATTTTGAAAATGCAGATTACAAAACTTAACAACTCTGTGAAATAGGTAGCACAAGAGATGATATGCTAACTCAAGCTATGTTTTCAATTTTGGAACCAGAGACTGAAGGACTTTAGAGACATTTAGGTAGGACATTTGCCTCAGATTACAGCTGGGTGAGCCTGGACAAGTCACCAAATCTCAATTTCCCCATCTGCAAAATGAAAGAATTCAATGACATCAAAAGTTCTTTCCAGGTTTCTAGCTATGATCATATGATCTAGTTATCACCAAAACCCCTTACTGGGAAGATGAGGAATGTAAGCCTTTTTTCTTTTTTTTTTTTTTTAGGAATGTAAGTCTTAATAAGATTAAGTTACTTAATTGAGCTCAACAGCAAAAGAGTATTGAAACCAGGACCAGAGATTTTTTTTTTTTTTTGGTATCTCACCACTTCCTGCAAATGTTCTCTTCATTTTATATGTGAATAAACTGAGTCAGGTTAAAAAAACAAAAACAAAAAATCCTCACACTCCCATTAAAGGAGAAGAAGCAGAAAAATAACCAAGAAATTTTACTTTACCCAACAAGCTTTATCACCTCTAAAGAAATGAAGATGTATCATTTCCTTCAGGCTTTTAAAAAGTAAATTTGTGAGAAAAATCTATGTGTATGATCATATATCAGGACAATCTTTCATTTCCTGAAGTCACTTTCTTTGCTATTGTAACCTTAATAAAATAAGGCATATGAAACAATATCACAGAAAGAAGGAAGAGAAATAAAAAAATGAGATATAAAAATAGCTTCCGAATAGACCTAGAGACCACCTAATCTGTGAATGGTAAGAGGAAAGCTGTGCTTGCTGATCTCTCAGTTTGTATAGCAATTTCTGAAATTAGGGAACACTCCCAAGGAGAGTGAGAAGTGGGTAACAGGACAACTTGTATGTACCCAAGGGCAAAATTCTCAGTTGGTTTCTGCAAAATTAAGCCAGCACTTTTGGAGGGAACCAAATCTAATGTATATTTGCCAGAAGTAATGTCTTGAGATCATCTTAGGACTTAAAAAATATTTTGGAAAACAATAATTAATATTTTAAGTCCACAATATTTTTCCATGCTAAGGGGAATTTGAGTGTCAATGTGTGGTCAGTCAAGACAAATTACTAAATAGGGTGGATGCATAGTGATACCTTTAGCAATTTTTAGGAGAGAAAATGAATGAGGAGATTTTGTTCCTCTTTTTCTGTGTTTTTTAAAATTATTTATTTTTATTTTGGTTTATTTTTTAGTCTGGGCCTGTGATTTCATTAGTATAATGAACTACCAGTAACGGAAAAAATTTTTACCCAGGCCAATGAGTGACTCTTGTTAACTTGCCTTGACTTGGATTGCCTGCAATGTCAAGTGTTACAGAGATGTCTCAGTCATGGACAGTAAATGACTTGGCTCAGACCTGGATAGATATTATAGGCCACAGGCAAGATTTAACTCTGGGTCTTCTTGATGCTGAGAATAGTTCGATTTCCTCTCTGCCAGGCTGCTTCTTTAGGGGAATGTTTCTCTTTGGGTTTTTGTGGTTGTTTTTCTTGTTTTCTTCACCTTTCACTAAAAATTCCAAATTGGCACTTTGACAGAGACTGTCAAAGCTTAAAACTACATCAAGACATTTAGGATAGCTGTATTTCTTCAACAATGTGGAAGCTTTCTTTAACATTGGAGATTGACAATGGATGGACAACTGGCCTTGGAATCAGAAGAACCTAAGTTCAAATCAGATATTTACTATTTGCCCAGGGTACTGGGCAAGTCACTTAATCTTGATTGCCTTAAAAAAAATAGATCAACAAGTCATCTGGAACAGTTACTAAGGTCTTCCTAATTTCAAAGCGCAAAGCGAGTTCACTATATACTATACTATATTATTCCTAGTACTTCTCAGTACTATATTGGTTCCTACATCATTTACTACTTCCATAAGTAATGGTAAAATCATTGCCAAGAAGAGGCAGGAAACATTTGTTCAAGTCCTGGCTCTAACTTTTGTGACCCTGTTCATTTCTGATCTACCTTCCTCATTTGTCAAATGGAAATGATACAACTTGTGTTATCTATCTCACATAACTATTGCAGATATTGTAAAGGGTAATATAAATGTGAACTACTCTTGTGGCAATGTAAAGGTAAAAAAAGTTTAAGGTAAAAGAAATGCATTACAAAGATTGAGAAAGTATGTTGGTGAAGACTCAAAATCTCACATATATGTAGTGTTGTTGTTTAGTAGATTAGTCTTGTCTGACTCTGTCATCCCATTTGGAATTTTCTTGGCAAAGATACTGGAGTGCTTTGCCATTTCCTTCTCCAGCTCATTTTACAGATGTGGAAACTGAGGCAAACAGGGCTAACTGACTTGCCTAAGATCACATAACTTGTAAGTGTCTGAGACCAAATTTGAACTGAGGAAGATGAATCTTCCTGACTCCAGGCCTAGAGCTCTATCCACTGCCCTGCTAGCTATTCCATAAAAATGGGTAATCTAGTAGAAATAATCAAAGGTCCTTGGTCCAAACCAACTCTGATACTAACATCTTTTTGATGTTAGACAAGTCATTTAGCTTCCCTAGTCTTCAGTTTCCTTATCTGTATAAAATGAGAGGTTTAGAAAGGCAGTATGCTTTATGTTTTGTTTGTTTTGAGGTAATTTTTTTGCTTTGTTTTTGATAAATAACTAGACTTGAAATCAGAAACACCTGAGTTAAAATCCTGACTCAGACCTTTACCCATCTGTGTTGCTCTTTGGGAAGTCACAACTTCTCTGCCTCAGTTTCTCCATCTGGAAAATCAAAAAGGTGTACTTAATGGATTTTATGTTCCTTTCTAGATCTTTTTCTAAAAAGTTATATAATTTAAATATTCGAAACTGACTACATAAAGTATTAAAGTACTAAATTTGTAAGCAGAGAAGTACATGGATTTAAATCCCAAATCTGCTACTACCTATGAGGTCCTGAGCAAATCATTTAGCCATTCTAGGTCTTAGATTGGTCATCTGTAAAATGAATGTAATTGCCTTTAAGGTCCCCTCTAAAAGCTATTTTATTATCCCTATGCATTTCATAATTCACAAGTTTTATCCAAAAGTATTTTGAGTTTGTATATGGGAAAGAAGGTAGATGATGGAGAGAGAGACAGAGAGAGATCAGAGAGTACTTTCATTTCTCTTGAGTTCTAAGTAAGAAAATCTTGAGAGTGGTCTAAGAGTGCTTAATCATAAATTCAATCTGAGCAATGAGCACTTAGTGTAGACACTACATTAATATGACTATATTTACATTTACAAAAAGCTACCTAAGTGGAGCGTGTCACTTCTATCAACCACTTCCCACCATTAGCTAATCAGGTATTTTAGATTTGAGCAGAAAGGAGAAATAAAGTCAGTTTAATCACTTTAACATACATGAATCCACTTTGAAAAAGAAAATATTTGCATATCATGACCACGTTATTTTTTTTCCACTTTCTCTTTCCAATATGGCTTTATATAGTATAGACTATATTAGTATATATAGTATATATTAGTATATATAGTGTATATAGTATAGACTGTATTATCAAGGGTTTGGCCAGAGAGGAGCTGCAACTCCTTTACTGGAAAACTTATCTGGCACTAATCAATAAAGCAAGAGCCCAGTCTTTATTGTTTTTTGGAGGGGGTATGAGGTGGGGTGAGTAAAACCTTGAACTATAGATTTAAAAGAAAAACCTCTTAGTAATTAGAAGCTATCTCACTTGTCACTGGAAATCAAGAATAGAAATGCAGAATCCTTTTACCCACTTATAGATCCCATGGGAATAATTAACTCATCAGTGAGCCTAAATTGATATGATATGATATGATATGATAATGCAAAGATCTGCCTTCTCTTTTAAGTACCAAGAATAGGTAACAACAAGTTACTAGATTCACCCAAGCTATAAAATTGAATCTATCCAAATCAATGGTGCCAGAAAAATAACTCAAAGTATGTATCTCACTGAGAGGATATATCAGTGCCATCATCTCCCAAATAACATGAAGGTATACTTCATTCATTGATTCATTCCTATATCAATTCAGTCATTCATTCTTACATTCGTTCTACAAGTACCTCAATATGTACCTTCTTAAATGTCAGGTATTATGCTAGCACAGCCCCTACCTCACAGGACTTTTCAATTGGAAGCATACAATATGAACACCAATAAGTAAATGTAAAATGTATACAAAACATATAGAAAGTTACTTTCAGGATAGAGGATACTGACAACTGGCAAATAGAGAAAAGATTGACTTCCAATAGGTGGTGGCATTTGCACTTTGAAGGAAGCTAGAAATTCTAAAAGGTAGATATAAGAAAGGACTGTATTTCATGCACTTTTCTAAAGTCATGGGGGTTGAAATAGATGAAATGTTTTGAATGGCTAATAGAAAAATAGGTCAGATTATGTAGAACTCTATCAAACTATAAAGCACAACTGTTCTATTAAGATAGGTTGGAGCTAGATTATTAAGTAAGATCTTAAAAGGCAAGCAGGAAAGTGTACATTTATCTAAGAGCTAATTAGTGATACACTGGATTGAGCAGGGAAGTACCAAGGACAGAGGAATATCACTTGGAAAGTCATGTGAAAAAGGGATAAATTAGAAATGGAAATTCTTGAATGTTTATTTTAGTAGCATCAACAAAAGATGATGAAAGTCTAAACTAGCATGACAGTTTTAAGTATAGATAAGAGTACAGATGAAAGAGTTGCTGTCAGCTCATGATTGACAAGGCTTGGCAACTGGATCAGAGAGTGGGAAAAGCTGAGGATGATTTCAAAGCTCAAAAGTCTGGTAACTGAAAAATTACACTCATCCAAAAAAGGAAAGACACCAGAGAAGCCTTATGGTATGATGAATAGAACTTTTAATTTGGAATCAGGAAGTCCTGAGTTTGAATTCTGCTTTATATACTTACCAATTATGTGTCAAAAAGACTCTTTTCTCTGGGTATCAGTGTCCTCATCTCTAAAATGAAAGAATTGGACTTTATTCCATCCAGATCTAGAGTTTCATATCATAACTCTACTACTCTTATCAGTTAGGAAAAGGAGAGAGTTTTGGAGAGAGTTAATGAGTCTTGTTTTAGATACCTTGAGTATGAGATGAATGAGACATCCAATGGAAGATACTCATTAAGTAGCTGGTAACAGCATCAGAATTCAGGGAAGAGACTAGGGTCGGGTTAAAAAAAAATTTTCTGGAATACATTTGCATATAACCAAACCCCTGGAAGATGAGGTAACCATTAAGAGAAAGAATGATATGGGGCATCTTGGAAGGTAGTAGATTCCACTAAATAGGATGTCTTCAAAAAGATGACAAGTGGTGACCTATCACAAATGTTGCTAAAGAGATTTTCATTTAGGCATGGTTGGATTAAATGTTCTCTGCTTCAAAATCAGAAATCATGTGTATAAGTGTGTAGATGTTCATTAAATATATTTACTAGTATATTCCGAGTTTTATATAACTGTGGTGTAGTAGAAATAATACTGGACAGTCAGAAGACTTTGTTCAAATCCTTACTATATATCTTTTAATTATATGACTTTGGACTTTTTGCTTTATTTCTAATAGCTCATATGCAAAATTATGATAATATTTTTATTACCTATTTCAGAGTTGTTTTGTGGAAATTACTTTTTAATCCATGAAATGTTTAAGAATTAGTTACAATCATTTGTGGATATATAATTTATTGAAACATAAATGTATTATATACATGCAGATATATTGCAATATTCTTGCGCATACATATAGCATATATGCATAAGTACACATCATTAAATGTGCTTTTAATAAAAGCTTCCTTCACATTTATTTTATACACACTATAAAAATTAGCTGTGTCTATATAGCTGAGAATCTATTACTCCCATTGGGGAAATAATAAAATGACTGATTGCCTCATCACTCCAGATTTTATGCTTGTTGAACTTTGAGCTCCATATTTCAATTTCCTTCTTTGCTAAGTTAATATTCCCAGGGTACTCAGGTCAGAGTGAGAAACCTTTCTACAAAGGTAAAATTCAATACTTTCTTGAAAAATGAGACTTTAGGAATGGCTTTCAAAATCCACTACCTTAGATTGTGAACTATAGACCCTAGTTTTTTACCAACCTATTTTTGTAGTGATGGTGGGTGGTGAATTAAAATAATTTAAAATCTAAGCAACAGAAAAAAATGAACTTATGAATGTGGGAGTAAAAATACAAATACATGAAGATAATCCATGATCACCCTGATGTTCTAGCCTCAGTGGCAAACTGTACTCCCCATATCACCTACCATACAAAAGGTTCAGATATTGTTTCTTAAAAAACAATTGGTGTTCTTTCATGTTATAAACTCTAGATGTAGGTAGGCTTTAAAAATATCATTTCTGTACCTATTTTGACTACAAAGCATTAAAATCTAATGTAAAACTTCATTTTTGAGCATAAAGAAATTGGCATATTTCACTTCTGAAACTGTGAGTCTATTACAAGATAGTGAAAAGTATTAAAATAAATAACATGCAATAAATCAATTGATTGATTATAGAGCTGGAAGTAACCTCAGTCAAGGATGTGGAATCTGTGGCCTCAAGGCTAAATGTGGCCCTCTAGGTCCTTAAGTGCAGCCTAGCCATACTTGAGGACCTAGAGAGCCACAGGCTTCCCACCCCTGAACTAATCCAACCTCAGTTTATAAATGAAGATAAGGAAGTAAAAAATATGAATTGCTCACAGTTGCAATAGAAAATAAGTTGCACAAAAGGGATTAGAACTCTTATTCCAGCTTCACTGTTTCCACCTCTTTTTCTTCTTGAAGAAAAGTGTTGCTACATTCAACTCAGAACTGAAATGCACTGAAAGGATTTTGTTTTGTTTTGGTTTTACAAGATATCTTAGAGAAAAGAAAAATATAGCCAAAGAAGAAGCATCCTAAATGTGGATTTGTCTAAGAAGCAAATGAAAGTTAATGTAAGCCATTTCCACTCTCCATTCACAAAACGACATTATAATTCAGCAAGGCTGCTGTTTGATGGAGTCAGTTTTGAGACATGGAAGTAAGGCCTCTCTGCCTCTGGATCAGAAATGCCATCTGTGATATGTGCACAAAGAGCATGCCCATGACTAGAGACGATGCCAAGGAAAGAGTGTACAACTCAGAAATGCCAGAATAGGAGCAGTCAAAACCTATAAAAGCCAAGGTGTTAATACAAAATAATTCTTTTCAAAACAGTTTGCGTTCCCAGAAAATAGCTGCAAATCTTTGTAACTAAAGAAAAATAAGGAGGGCTAGAGTGTGATTGAGAGGCTAAGCTCAAGCAAGAACAAGGTTGGGACTGGTTTGTGGTATGGAAGCACTCAGCAGGGACATGCCCCACCGTGCTAGCACACCTGTGGTGCCCAGCTGGAGTCCTCTTCAATCTCTGATCTGAGTGTTCTTGAACCAGTTTGCCTGTAACAATTTTGCAAATCATACCAACACACAATGCCACAATGGGGCAAGACAAAGTGTTTGGAACCAACCAGGCACCTGCTGACATTTACCTAAGAGAGGGAGCTAAAGATTTGACAGATAATCACTTGTGAACCAACTGATCTCATGTACACTCCTGGCAGTCACCATTAAAAAGCTGAATTTCTCAGGAACAGGCAAGGTTCCTAAAGAGACACTACTTTTAATGCAACAGCTCAGTCTTTGGCCATGGGAGATAACAACGTGTCCAAAATTTTTATACATATCACACAAACCAACACTTTCCAACAAGATTAAAAGTATTATCTTTATTCATTTATGTGTGGCATGTGTGTATATGTATGTATGCATGCATGTATGTATGTATATTCATATATCCCATCCATACAGTAAATGGTATGTAAATCAGTAGACAGAGTTCCTTCTCTCTAGGAGTTTATACTCAATGGGGGAAGCAAACACATAGACTAGAATAATCACAAATATTTGTGAAAAACAACTGATAAAAAAAATAGAGCAAAATGAAAGAATGTACATGCATTTGATGGGATGGGGTCCACTATCTGTGTATCCCCTTTATACACACTCCACTGTGTGCCCCACCGTTTGATCCTGTTCAATTATTTTCTCCCTCTTTCCATCTTAGCATTTACATTTCTCTCTGATCACTCCAACTAAACCCTGAAATGCTTCAAGAATGTATCATACAAATTAGCACTCCTTTGCATTACTTAGGACTTGGAAGATGCATCCAGGTTCAAGGGGGCTCATTACTAGACTAGTGGCTACTAGGAAATAAATTTTTCTTCAATAAAAGTAAACGAAAATCACCTACTAAGTCAGGGAAGCAACAATTTGCCAGGCATTGTGCCAGCCACCGCAGAGGCAAAAGTGAAAGCAAATCCTAAATGAGATGGGGAGCATTGGGAACCTGTTGATAAGGAAAGGCTACAAGCAGAAGGTGGTATTGGAAGGAAGATGAAGGAAATCAAGGGTTCTAAGAGGCATAGATGAAGAAGCAATACATTTCAAGCAAAGACCAAAGAGACAGAAAATTGAGAGTCTAGTGTGAGAAACATCAAGAATGCTAGTTAGGACCAAAGATTGCAAAAAAAAAAAAAAAAAAAAGTAATGAGTGTGGCTGAAAAGACACATGGATCAAAGCTCTGAAGATTTTAAAGATTTCAATGACCTGAAGTTTCTCCCTTTCTTAACCTTGGCAGTGAAATTTGTCTGAAACAGGTGAACTGAGGGCAGCTTTCCTGCTGCTACCTCAGAACAGATTTTGTAGTTTGCCCTGAGTGCAATGGTTCTGAATTAAGAGGGTTCTATTTGCACTATGGAAGGTGAAGAACTATGCCAGGGAAATCATACATCCTTGAGGTGTTGAAAAAATATTTGTAATTAAATGAGATAATACTAGTGAAGCACTTAACATAGTGCCTGGAGCATAGTAGGTGCTAAGTAAATATGTATTTCCTCCTTCCTCTTTATATAATACTGTTCTGGGTAGAGCAGATTTCCAACATATTATAGTGAGTCAGATCATTCTGGAGCCTTCCAAGCTACAATTTCTTCAATTCAATCCAATTAAACAAAAATGTATTAACTTTGGTATTTATTTAGCATCTATCATGTGTGTTTGGAAAGGTGCTGGAAATGTAAAAATAAAAACAAATCACTATTTGAAATTAAGGAATTTACATTCTATTGAGATTTACTGAAGACCTGGTTGACTTGCTTGACTCCTACAGGTAAGTAAGAAACACAAAATGAGAAGCCTACAAAGGTGGACATGAAATTGTTCAGAATATACCTTGGATTTTTGGTGGAACTCCATTTAAATAACCTTAAATAAAAAAAGATATCCTTCCAGATGCTATAGTGGATAAAGTACTGAACATGAATTCCCAAAGACCTGAATTTGCATCTTGCCTCTGAGACTTACTGGCTGTGTGATCCTGAGTAAGTCACTTAATCGTGATCTGATTCAGTTCCCTTATAGGTAAAAGGATAAGGAAGGAAATGGACTAGATGTCCTTTAACATCCTTTTTAGCTCAATATTTTCATGGCCAGAGAAATCTTGGCAATTCATTTTTCATGCTTAACGACTTTTGATTGTTTCCTTTAGCCTTGACCATAACCTCTCTACTGTGATTTAAGCATATTTCCTTTTAACTTTGTGAGGATGGGAGGCATGAGGGTTGTTAAGTAGAAATTACCTTGACTTTGACATCCTAAGATCCATGTTCAAACTGGCCCTTCCACTTACCACCTAACTATGCTGAGGCAAATCACTTAGATCTCTTAACTACAGAGTCCTTATTTGCAAAATCAAAGATTAGATTTTCTAATATCTTATGTCCCTTCAAGCTCCAAAACTCTGTACTATTAAGAAAAATAGCTTTCCCTTCAGAGAAAGGACTGAGAACATTTAAGTATAGTAAAAAATGCAGTCAAGGGACATTAAGACCCATTGAAAATCCTGGTTCTCCAATTGCAATGTCCTTGGGCAAATCATTAACCTTAATTTCTTTATAAAATGAAGTGGTTGGACTAATGACTTCCAAGTTCCCTTTAAATACTGATTCTGTAATGCACTGGGAACATCCTTCTCCCTTCCTCTCCATTTGTTCTGTCCCCTGACCTAGAGGTTCAGACCTCATGCAGGTAGCTTCATTGAACATAACTTAGAGGAGATAAACATTACCTTTTCTCTTTTGGTGTGATCCATAGAACTACAACTTTGTAACTCTGCTACTGCTGTATCCAATGGCCCTGCCTCTATGCCCTGGGAACACCCTTTCTACTGAGGTATTCCTATGAATTGCTGGGCATGGCCATCCCATGAGTCATTCTACTGCACTCTCATGACTTCTAGTCCTTTCTATTTCAGTAGTAGCTAAACTCTTTTAAGTTTTATTGTCTGCAATCATAGTTAGTGCATCTTGACAGCAGATATTATTTCAATTTTTCTGTCCACCACTTAGCACAATTCTTAGTACATAATCAGTATTCAATAAATTGAATTTCATTCATGGATCCATCCAAGGATTTATGATGCACAAAGTGGAGTTGTAAGACATTGGACAAATCGCTTAAATCCTCTGAGTTTCAATTTCCTCATCTATAAAGTGGGAATGATAATGTTTGTGTTCCCTTACTCCCACTGTGGGAAAAGTACTTTATGAACCTTAAAAACCAACATTAATATGAGTTATTAAGTGAATTACCTACTGACATAATAATACATTTACTCTAGGACATGATGTTATTGTAGAGGGTGGATTTTTTTTTTTTATATAAATATGGCCAGACTGTACCTCCCTTACCAGGAGGAAGAACAGATTAACAGAAAAATCTAAAATGACTAATACATCCTAGAGTGTCCTCTGGCTTTTGAAAAAAGCCCTACATGCACTTGACTTCCAGAATATAAAGCAACACTCTTCCCAGTCTTTAATGCAATTTTGGACAGGGTAATAGTTTCTGAACCTCTGACATATGCTTTTATGTCTCTCAGGGACGCAAACGGACCCTTAGGGAATCATCTGGTTTGTGGGACTGTCTTGTGCATTCTTTATATTCTCTTTACCTCCAGAAATCTGTATCAATAAACCTGGTAGAGCTAACTTCAAGGAGTATGCAGCTGTATTTCTATTTCTTGCAATATAGAATTAGCTTAATTTAGATCTATCAAAGGAAGATATATGAAGCATAATTTAGCACACTGGAAGCTTCTTGAATGCTGTGAGTCCATTTCAGGATCTCTACACTTCTCTTTCTGTTCCTTTGCCAAAAGCAATACTACAACCATACTAGTTGGGTTAAATTCCTTATATGTCTGCCAAATTAATTTGGTCTTTTCTCCCAAGGGAAGTCTTTTGGTTGAATTATCTAGAATGTATCACTGACATGAAGAATTTTAGAGTTGGAAAGAATCTGAGTGATCATTTATTTTCATTTATTTTACAGAAAAGAGAAATGAGGTTACATGACTTGGCCAACATCACCAAATACTTAAAGGAACCGTTGCATTTGCTGTTACCAACAGTGTTTTCTGTCTTCTCTGCTCCCTCTATAACATTCCTCTCTCTTTTTTTGTTTACCCCATACTCGCCCTCTCCTCAATTACTCTTCAGTAGCAGCATCAGAATGGTGTTTATTGCTTTTTTCTTAAAACTATTATTTATGAAGATCACCTTCACCTATCGAAATTTTAAAGTCATGGAAATACAAATCATAATATCTATTTTAATAAGTGTCTATACAGAGATTTACTAACATATGAAAAATAGTTTGATATCTATTTCAAGGAAAGGAGTTTGTACTCATATGCCCAAACCCTAATGATAAACAGAAATTTCAAATGGGAAGAAAGGAAATACACGACTTTATATTCAACAGAATTTTTTGTAGCAGACAGGCTACATTAAAAAATGTGCATGAGGGGAGGGATTATAACAGAAAGACAAATAGACTAGATAGATAGGTAGACAGAGAGTCAGATAAAGATAGATATACAGATAGACAAAAGGTGCTAATATGTTCCAAACAAGTTCAAAATAGAATCCTCTCAGTCTCTAAAGAATCATACCTGTGAGCAGGGTTTTAAAGACTAGGTGAAAAAATAGGTCAAACAGAAAGCAAAAAGATTTATTAGCATATTAAGAGATCTGCTCATGCTAACTAATGACAGATTTAGGTTCCTGGGGTACAAATTTGGTTTTATAACCTATTAGATCTCCTTAGGCAGACAATTTAGGATAGAAAAGTAAACATTTTGTGGCTGAAGGAAGAGCAGAGAAAAAGGGGGAATTAGCTAAAAATTCTTTTCCTCTAAATTCCTTTTCTCTAAAAGAGAAAAGAAAAACATGGAATGTAAGGAACAGAATCTGATCAGAATAGGAAAATGTTCATTGTTCAAGAACAGGAGATAAGGGAGAGAGAGTGAATACAGTTAAAGAGATTTTTTTTTAGACAAAACTGCAGGATCTTACCCCCAGACAGCTAGTGCTTGTTATAATGGTGCAGGAAACTTTATCCTTTGAATATGGGTTGGGGCCTTTTGAATGTTAGACCAACAAGTGATTGAGAGATTTCTACCTTATTAGTAACTGTTGAGTATCTATTGTGCTTCCTATTTTCCCCTTGAAGGGAATGATTTTTTCTTTTTTCTTCATTGACATGCCAATCAAAGAAGACTATTGGGGATAATTTAGCCTTCAGAGTCACAGCCTCAATACCGGTGCTAAAGTTGTTATGGGAATTACAAGGAATTTTCTAAACTTTATTCAGATTACTCTCTGTTAAAATAGACTTCAAATAAGCAACAGACATAAACTATAAAAAAAAGTCTTAATATTATGTAGGGAATACTCTAATTAGCTTTCAATCCATTGCCCTTACTTAGATGTGATTGTTCATATTATCTGCTATTGACTAAAGAATGATACAGTCTCAGAGAGGAAGAGTTAAAGGAAGATACATCAGAGGGATAGAACAGGCTAAGGAGGTAGTATCTGAGAATGGCAATTCAATTTTTGGCAACACCTAAAATATCAAAATGAGGCACTATTGGAGAAGGATGGACCGCCCCTAATGAGGGTCAATAAAAATTGTATCTCTGGAGTCTTGAAAATTTTAATGAAAATAGGGTTAATGCAAAAGACATTATGGAGGTTATGAGATCTATCTACATATATACAGAACTTACATATATAAATACATATATATGGAGAGAGACAGTGACAAAAGGTAATTTTTTAAAACAGTCATAATTTTGTAGTGAGGTTCTTTAAAAGTAGCACATTTTTATCTTGGAATGAAATTAGAGTGAAACACATTCTGTCTTTAGAATTCTTTGGCTTCTTTCTTTTGGGGTTCATTTAGTTTTCATCATTTGTCTTTCCATTTCTCCAAACTTTTATCATTATTTTTGCTATTTTTGTCATTGTTGAGTTTTTAATTTCTCTTCCACTTCTTTTTGAGAGAATTGTTATTTCTCTATATGACCTAAGGTTGGTTTTTAGTTAGATGGAGGTTTAAATCCCAGTATATCACTTTTGAAAGACTGCTACCTAACCAATAAAGGTGTCTCCTCATAGACAGCAGGCCGATCTTACCAGATGACTAAAGATAGAAAGTTTCAGGTTAGCTTACGCCTAAGTCAAACCTTCAGGAAGTCACTTCAGACATTATTACTAAGGCAGTCCCTTCAAGCATGTCTGCCCTTTCTAATTGAGGTCAGACAATGGGAAGCTTTCACTAATCCCCAGACATAGTTCCTTTGGCTTTGGTACAATCTTTTCATTTAAGACCTTTCTTAAAAGCATCCTCCTGGTGATAAATGAATGATATAGCTGGCAAGCCTTTAACACTATTGACACTCATATTTCAAAAGGAAGCTAGGATTATGATTAAAGAAACACAATATCAGAGACAAGAACTAAATCGGTCCCTACAGCAAAAGTAGTTGAAAACAGAATTATCCCCAGTATTTCATCCCAAGAACAATGGGGAATCCATCAAAGGAACTTAAGGTGATCCTGTCCCAAACCTGCACAATA
>CM053771.1:499388402-499424709 GCA_028658325.1 Potorous gilbertii | reverse complement strand
AGAAGATGGGGACAAGAGAAGGGAGGGATGCTAGAAGAGAGGGTAGATTGGTGATAGGGGAAATTAGAATGCTCAGTGTACTGGGGTGGGGGGAGGGGACAAATGGGGAGAAAATTTGGAACCCAAAATTTTGTGAAAATAAATGTAAAAAGTGTAATAAATAAATTTATATTAAAAAAATAAATAAATAAAATAAAAAATACTTCAATATCTCAACAAACCACCATGTGAAATGCCCTCCAGGATATTTATTCATAGATTTGGACTGGCAAGAGGGCCCAAAAAAAGATGAATACCTATTAAGTCTATACTTCCTGGATGTAACTTCATTTGAATTAAGTGACCATTCAATGTATTATACAGAATTTGTTTCTATAAACTATTTTCTCTAACCTTGTGTCTTCATCTAACCACAGAGGATGGAAAGTAGAAACAAGACTGTACCTCATACCCACATGAAAGAATCCTCATAGAGTTCATAGGTTAACTATATAGGTACCTGTAAATTTAAAAGATCACTTTCTTACCTAGCATTCATAAATCTACAGCTAAATGGAGAAAAATCTGAAAATGAAATTATCTTTTCTTCCTAGTCATGCCAAATTTTCTACACCTGAAATATAATGGGAACCCTATGGGAAAGAACAGAAATCAAGGTTTCCCTTACATTTAATTTAAATGAAACAAGAGTAAACCTTACATCACATATGTCTTCTGTCCTATTTATAAGGTTTGATTTGTGCAACAAATCATTTATCAAACATCCATCCAACTTATTTAATAAGCATGTAGTCTATATGCTCACCTCCACAGGGAAGTCTGCACATGTCTTTGTGAAGACATTTTCACAGACAAATTAACAAAATTTGGAGGGAGAACCCTGATATCATCACCAGCATCAGTATCATCATCATCATCATCAATAGTTCCATAGGACTTTAGGATTTGTAAAGCACTTTACAAATATTATCACAGGTTATCCCTGCTACATCCAAGAAAGATAGGTACTATTTTTATTTTTATTTTCCAAATGACAAAACTGAAGCAGGCTGAGATTAGGAAACTTTCTTCAGTATTATTTTGGGGGTTCTCCTTTAGCAAGCTGTTGACTCACTTTTCATGATTTTCTTGCATTGCTCTCATCTCTTTTCCCAATTTTTCCTCCATCTCTATTACTTAATTTTCAAAATTCTTTTTGAATTCTTCCATGCCTGAGACCATTGCATATTTATTTTGGAAGTTTCGGATGTAGAAGTCTTGACTTTTATGTCTTCCTCTGAGGTTATGTTTTGTCCTTCCTCATCCAAAAGGATGGAAGAAAATACCTTTTTACCAAGAAAGTAACCTTCTATAGTCTTACTTTTTCCCTTTTTTGGGGCACTTTCCCAGCCAATTACTTGACTTTTGAGTCCTTTATCAAGTGGAGGTATATTCTAGGGACCTGTAAGTTCTCAGTTCCTCCAAGGTGGTACAATCAAAGGAAAGGAGTTTACTCCTCTCCTGGCCTGTGCTCTGGACTGGGAGGAACCACAAGAACTCTTTTCAGCCTAGGAAGTGAGAGTAGGATTCCCTCTTCATAGCCACAACTAACTCTCTCACACCAGTTCTCCTCTTTACTCCAGGACTGCCACTCAGAACTGAGACTGAGATCTACTGCTCAATTTCCCCATGGTCTTCAGGCAGAGGGCTCTAAAAATGGACACTGCTTGGGGTCAGTACTGAGGCCAGATCACACACCCCTCTTACTCAACTTAAAGAGCTTTCTTACTGGTCTTTGAAGCTGTTTTTGGTATTTGTGGTTTGACAAATCTGGGAACTGCAGCTGCTACCCATGATTCCATACTCTGAAGCCTTCTGCAGTCCTGTCTATGCCCACAGGGCCCACGCTGGACTGTGCTCTGCTCCTAGCCCAATGTAATAAACATTTCAGCCTGCCAGGCTGTCTTGGGCTGGAAATCTCTTTCACTCTGTCATTTTGTGGCTTCTGCTGCTCTAGAATTTGTTTAGAGTCATTTTTACAGGTATTTTATGGTCTATGAGGCGAGAGCTAGAGCAAGTTCATCTTTCTACTCCACCGGCTTGGCTCTGACTCCCTTAAATAAATATTTTAAAGCATATATGAAAGTATGGAAGGTCAAGGAAGGAAATGAGACAAAAGGTAGTCATTAAAATAGATAGTGAACTTATACTGAAAGATATATGTATGTGTGTATGCACACACACATTTTATGTATATGTACATAAATATATACATACTCATTAATATTTGTTCAACATCAACTCTGAGCAAAGCAACTATACTAGGTAATACAGAAGATGTGGGTTTTGAATATGTCAGATTCCTTGTGTTCTTGAACTTTGCAAGTCTAGTATGAGATAAGATGTGCAGCTAGGTGATACAGTGGATATAATGCTGGACTGAGAAACAGGAAGATTCATCTTCACCAGTTCAAATCTGACCTGAGATACTTACTAGCTGTGTAACCCCAGGCAAGTCACTCAACTCATTTTGCCTTAGTTTCTTCATCTGTATAAATAAGCTGAAGAAGAAAACAGCAAACTACTGCAGTGTCTTTGCCAAGAAGACCCCAATTGGGATCATGAAGGGTTGGACATGACTGAAATGACTGAACAACAACAAAATGTGATGTGATGACAAAATGTGATACAGATAACTAAATAAACAGTACGGTATGACAAGTTCATTAGAGATTTGAAAAACAAAAATTCATGAATCCAAGGAACAAATTCATCACTAACAAAAATAATTAAGGATGGCTCGTAGGACAACATTTGGAGTTTCAATGGTGGTTAGTACTTCAGAAGAAGAGGCAGAGGGAGAACTTTCCAAGGAAAGTTATAACAAGAGTAAAGACAATATCAAGAAAATTCTGGGCATGTCTGAGGGACAAAGATTAGTCCAATTTGAATGAATGAAGGGAATAAATATATAATATACCTGAAAAGGTAAGATAGTAATAAATTATCAAAGGGTTTGAATTCAAGACAATAGAAAGACACTGAATATCATCAGAGTAGTACTGATGATTCATGCATGAAAGAATGTCCATTTTCTAATAATTTATCTTTTCAGCACAATGCAGTATAAACTCATGATTTTGTCGATTCACTTTATTCATTCTTTCCTTAATGATTTGCAAGCATCATTAATGATTGACTTCACATCAGAATTATAATCAAATCAGTAACTGAGGTCAACCTCTAAAATCTTCCCTATATAAAAGAATCATCAATACTCCCTACTAGTAAAATGGAGAGAGTGCTCTATTTTTTATATACTTGAATGAATGAACCCTTGAATTTCGATGTTTATGCTTTGCACTTTGCTACTCTCTGGAGTCTTTGGAAACCAGTTCAATTATCCATATTGCTTGGTAAAAAGGAAAAGAAAGAAAAGAGGGAGAGGAACAATTAAACTCAATAGGTTTGAGTACAGAGAATCTTATAAATGTTTCGCAAATCTACTCGCATCTCTTCTCAAGTGAACTTTGCTTCCTTTGTTTTCCGTTTGCCTGCCTGAATCACTCACTTGGACACCAAAACAGCTGCTCGGCTACTGTGGTGTTTCATTTAGAAAAACACATTTCATTAATAAATATATTGTGCCTACCTGCCTGCCTCATGACCTTTGGGTCTTGATTATCATAACAATGAATTACTTTTATGTCTGTGTATTCACAAACACTCTCTTGGGATCAATAGAGGTTCATATAGCATAATGGGGTCATGTGTTCAATCATAATAATTAGAAGCAGAGCCATATTCAGCTCTGGTAAAGAGGACAAGAGTACATAAATTTTGGAGGGGAGGGTTGGGCTTAGAGGTTTTCCTTCACATTAGCTTTACTAGTTCAAGTCGGAAAAGACCAAAATGAAACAATGAAGGTAGGACAATTTTCCATCTCTATAGCTCTACTGATATAGTACATATTTGTTTTCTTCTCTTTCCCAACTTCTCTTATTTCCTTACACTCATATTCACCAAGCTTAAAATCCTTATCAATTCTTAGGTTCCTGTCTTGCTCCACTTATCCAGGCTTGTCACACATGACAATGGGCAGAAACTTTCTTAGAGGATGTGTCCAAAAGCCCCATGGGATGTGTCTTGTCCACACCTTTTTCAACATTACAGCACTTTCCCTTCTCAAGGACTTCTTTTCTCTGCTGATGGGCAGAGATCACCACCTGGCACATCCAGATTGATAAACAACAGGAAGCTCATGTCAATATGCCATGGACTTGTGATTTTCTTGGTATGGCACCTCCCTTCGTCAAGGCAAATAAATAATTGCTCACAATTACATTGTGCTTTTATTTTTAACAAAAGATTTTACATACAGTAAGATGCATCTCATTACCTCTCATCCTCATTAAATGTCACATTTGATAGTTGATACACCTAAAATTTAGGTCCCCTTATTTTCCCCATTTTACATATGAGGAAACTGAGGCATAGAAATGTTAAGTGACCTCCTCAACGCATGTCTACCACTCTTTCCATGGTCTCTTACAGCAATAAGTGAAAACAAAAACAAACTTAACTATCCTTATAAACCTGCTTCAAGTCAGATATAGTGAAAGTATCAGCTTATGAATGCCGATAACCCAGACCTGCAAAGACCTGATGAAGTCATTAAAGAAACTACAGAAAAGACACAAAACATAGCCATAGAGAAAGCTGTGCCTCAGAAGGTTTCCACAACGAAGCCCTTGTAAGCCTCAGATAAACTAGCTCAGTATATCCAGTATACATCATTTCAGCAAGGATGGGCTTTCAGTTCCGGAGTTAAGCAAAAAAAGTTATCAGATGGAGAAAATTAAAAAATCCAATAAAACCTCTGAAATTAAAAATTAATTTAAAAATATAGACATGCATCACTGTTGTCTACAAATTGGAATGTCAGTTTTATCCACCTTTGTAACAGAATAACTGCTTTATTTCATGGGTAGAGAGAAGATACACAGAGATGATTGAATTTCCCATTCTGTAGCTGATTTGGAGGACTATTATTGTTTAAGTTGCTGCCTATCTCTTAATGTCAGCACTATAAAGCAATAGAAACCACTTCTATTTCCCTGAATTTTCCATTAGAACAATGTAAGTTTAGTTTGGAAACTGAACGGGGACACTATATCAAAATCTAATTCTATTTTTCTTTGTATTGCTTTAACTACTACACAGTTTTGACACCTGGGGACAATGAGAGGGGATGACCGTTCTTTCCAGTGTGATATTTCCTGACCATTCTGAAATAGAATTAACTAGCAACACTGATCATCTTGAAAGTGGTCCACCTGTTACTTTGAAATTTCAATTTCAATAATGGTCTCTGTAAAAAAGGTATTATCTGTTAGATCTGGCAAATGCATTTATTCTGCATTATAAAAAGAAAGGCAGAGCAATAATTTTCAGCCTTAAATTACCTTTACACAGGTAGTGATGGACCTTTGCCAAATCCAGATCTGAGAGACAGAGAGAAGAGAGAAGGGGAAGGGAGATTTTTCTCAAAGGATTTTTATTAGAATAAATACATTGTTTTAGCCTATCTGTAACTTGCTGGCTTATGTACCCAGAGAGCATTGAGAAGTCAAGTAACTTGCCTTTGGTCACATTAAGTATAAGAAGCACCATCTGAACCCAGATTTTCCTGCCTTCAAGACTGGTTCCTAATCCACTTATGCCACATTGTCTCTTACTATTACAAAATACCACAATCACCACCACACAGTGTAAACAGTTGCTGTGGCAGAAGGATACTCTAGGCTGGCTCTTCATAGCTTCTCTGTGAAATCAAGTAAGATGTATCAGACGATCTGTGGGGTCCTTCCCAACTCTGAGATTCTGGATTTGGGTTTAAGGTATAGATATTTTTCTTTTTCTTCTCTTTCTCCCATCCTTCCCCTCAAATCTCACATTTTTTAAAGGAATAATAAACAAAAGAAAAAAACCAACGTTGCTTCTGTGTGCCAGGAAATAGTTGCAACCTGTAAATTTATCTGAAGATGGATTTCCCCATTCTACTATTGATCTCTTTGCGTTATGAAAGTTGATAGACCTCTATAATTAGTTGCCAGTCTGCCCTTCTAAAATGATTGACTTTATTTATATATATATATATATATATATATATATGTATAGCAAAATATATTTATATAGCAATATCATTCCTTGAACCCTTTCACCTAGACAGATTTTCAACCTCTTCATACATCTTGAAGCCTCCCATCCCACCTATTTAAACATCTTTCCTGAGCCTAACCTATCCATGCCCCTGCCCCGTCCAATAGCTGACTCTACATCTTCTCTCAAGGTCTAGTTCAAGTTCTGACTTCTCCATAAATTCATCCTTCTGCATTGACTTCTGTGACTTCTATGAGTATTGATAATTGTTTGTGTCTATGGAGAAGTTACATAAAAGATAAATTTCTTCTTGCCTACTACAGCCATAGCCAAAGTTTACCTTATGTTATATTTGTGTTCCTGTTTTATTCCCCACCCCATTAGACTATATTATACATACTATATGCCTGAAGCCAATAGCAATTTTTAGATTCTTTCTATCCCTCAAAGTACCTTGCATAGTTGTTGTTGCTAAGTCTTTTTTTTTAATTGTATCCAACTTCATCAACCCATTTGTGATTTTCTTAACAAAGATGCTGGAATGATTTGTTATTTCCCTCCAAACTCATTTTACAGATGAGGAAACTGAGGCAAATTTGGTTAAGTGACTTGCGCAGGATCACATAGCTTCTAAGTATTGGAGGCCAGATTTGAACTCAGGAAGATAAGTGTTGAATTTGGAACCAGGAAGACCTGAATTTATATCCTCACTTACTTTCTACCTGTGTGACCTTTTGGTAATCCCTTAACATCTCTTAGTTTCATTTTCCTCATATCTGCAAATAGAGATAATAATTAAAAGCCCTACCTCACAGGGTTGTTGTGAGAATCAAAGGAAATTATATATATAAAACACTTTTGAATCTTTAAACCATTTTATAAATATTTGCAATTATCTCCTTTAACCAAAGTCAGACCAGCTTTTCCAGTGAATTTTTCATACTACTCTTTCTTATTAGTCCTTACTATAAATGGATAAAGAAAACACGATGCATGGGGGAAAGACACAGAATGTCATGACTACGGATCTTGTAGCACCCTAAGGAAAGTGAAAGTCATTATTTTAACCAGATAAAACTGGAATGTATTTGTCCATTTCAGTCATGATAATCCTTAATGGATAGTCTTAATTCAGAGAGCTTTTGAGACCCTTTTTGACTTAAGTATCTAATGTCAACTTGATCCTGATTTCCCTAATGACCCAACCTTAGTCTGAAACATAAAAGTGTGACTTAGATGCTGTTCACTAGTTCCAAATAATCTGGATGATGGAAAATCTTGGAGTTTTACATCTCAAAATTCTGAGGCTCCGGGACTCTAGACAATGGTTCAAAAAGAGCTTCTTTGGAACGGAAAAGGAAGAGAGAGATATCAAGAACTAAATGCTTGCTTTTATGCTATTCCACAATGGGATTTTAAAATGCTTAATAAATGAGATCTAGAAATCAATAATTCAATTACATACTTTTACCATAACTTTATTTTAAAAGGTTTCCTTTTTGTGGCCAATATAGTCAAGTTAACTGAACTTAATTCAGTAATGAAAAGGAGGATGGGATTAATTTAGGGGCATCTACCAAGCTGCTCATCTGCTTCCAGTTCAAATATCTCCTGTTTTTTGGAGGAGGGAGGTGAGGCAATCAACTTTAAATGACTTGCCCCCTGATCACAAAGCTAGTAAGTGTCTGAGACCAGATTTGAACTTAGGTCCTCCTGATTCCAAGGCCAGTGCTCTATTCACCACACCACCTACCTGCCCCTCAAATGTCTACTTTAAATACTACTTCCTCCATTTCATGTAGTTTTTTTTTTTTGGTTTGGCTATTTGTTTACCAAGTTTAAAAAACCAGAATCATAACCCACTGCCAGCAGGAGATCATTGATCAAAAGTTGAAACAACCTAAATGGTCATCCAGTAAAACCCCCATACTTTAAATGTGAGGAATATGGTAAAGAAAGATTTGATGAGTTGTCCTAGATCTCACAGACAGAAAGACAGAGATGTGCGTGGAACTAAGATCTTCTGACTTTAATTTAATGTGCTATTTTAGGTACTGTTGTTGCTCATCATGTACTCTCTTCATGACCCCATTGGGAGTTTTCTTCATGAAGGTACAGGTTTGCCATTTCCTTCACAAGTTTATTTTACAGATTAGGAAACTGAGATGAACAGGGTTAAGTGACTTAGCCAGGGTCTCACAGACAATAAGTGTCTGAGGTCAGATTAGAACTCAGGAAAATGAGTCCTCCTGATTCCAAGCCCAATATTCCATCCACTGGGTCACCTATCTGGCTATCTCAATTATTATTGAACCTTAGATGTTTTGTTGTTGATTTCCTTTTTTTTTTCAGAAACAAACCTTGCAGGACACTATGTTCTTAGGAATTCTGGTTCAAATGGAGATTCAGTAAAATCTCCCTCATTCCCAGATGGGAATGAGGCTCTTTATCCTGGCACTTCAGATTGAAGAACTTCATGAACATCTACATTTGTATTTATTTGACTGACTTTCTGGGACCAGTTTTTCAAGTCCTCACTTAAAATTTCTTCCATTACTTCTCTCTTTGAATGCTCTAGAGTATAAATTGTTAACTATTTGATTAGTGTAGTAGTGTATATTAGGCACTGATTTTAATGAACTATGACAAATTCCAGGTTCCTCTTTCTAGTTTTGTGGCTTTTGAAATGATTGATTTACTGTTCTTGATTTATGAAAGCCCTTCCTGCTCCTTTTTAACTATTTCCATACTTCCTCAAAACCCTGGCACATTTGTATCACTCCAGTTTAAGGTAGTGATGGGATTAGCATGTAATTTTGATAAAATTTATGTTAATATGGGTGTCATTTCAGTCCTCAATATTAGGCTCTACTTAGCAATATTTCCAGGTGTATGTTCGCTGTGAAGGGCATTGTGGTATGATGGATAGAGAGGAAGTCTTGCTACTTGGAAGAGGATTCAGTCCTGTCTCTGAAGCATACTTGGCTGTGTGATTTTGAGCAAGTCACATCTCTATAACCTCAAAGGACTTTCTAAAACTGTATGTTAAAGAGAGTTTGCTAATCTAAATTGATAGAAGGAATTTCCTTCCTAGGGGTTACAAAAAAAAGTATTGTCAAACTCAGAAACAGGGGCTACCAAACCATAAACAATGATCCCTGTAAACTGCACGTTGACTCACAAAACCTACCAATTAACATTGCCTATGTTTAAGCGTCTTTTAATATTTTTTTTGTTGTTAAATGGTTCCAAATCTTTAGACACATGTTTAACACTTTTAATATTCTTTTAACAATGTATCATAGCTTGGGAAAAAGAAAGAAAAAAGAAAGGAAGGGAGGAAAGGAAGAAGGAAGAAAGAAACAGAAAGAAGGCAAGAAAGGAGGGAAGGAAAAAAAAGGGAAGAAAGGAAAAAGGGAGGAAGAAAAAAGAAAGGTAGAAAAAGAGGAAGGAAAAAAGGAGTAAAGGAATGAAGGAAACTTTTATAATATTCTAAAACAAGATATTTTAGGTTATTTTCTTCACAATATATTTACATTGTCTTCCTGAAAAAGTTCTCCATGAGACCCATTTCCTAAATATGAATTTGGGAATTTATCACCTAACACTTCAATGAAAGTGTTAATTGGTAAATTATTTCTGAAATTGACAGGAAGCCTCCCAAAATCTTGTTAAAATAAATCCCAAGGGACTGTGAATTATCTCTTATTGTTATTGAAGAAGAATGGGGAAGGTAATATATAAAGGAACTGAAGTGGCTTTGGATTATGTGCTATTTTGTGTAAATCAATATCAGAGTGATGGAGTTTTACAGCAAATTGCTCATGTCTTGGAAAAACACTAATACTTTTGGTCTGCAAAGTACTGGGTAGAGGGTTCATGAATTCACTTCTTAGGATCACAGACTTAAAGCTGTGAGAAAGCTTCAGAAGTCATAAGTTCTGTTCCCATGTTGGATGGCCTGTGGCCCTGAGGAAAATACTTTAGCTCTCAGAGCATCAGATATTTCATTTTTCAAATCATCCTGTTGGTCTACCCAACCTCTACTATTCCTTCTATCAATGGAAAATTCTTTGGATCTAATCTAATTCTTCTCATTTTCTAAGTATGAAAAATGAAGTTCACAGAGGAGATGTGACATGCCAAGGTAACAAAGGTGGTAAGAAATAAAGCTGAGATTCAGAAGTCATTTTCTGATTTTATATCTAGATCTCTTCCTAATGGACTATCCCACCTCCTAAGTACCATGCACTCAGACCATTACTGTAAATGAATTCCCAGGAGGTAGAAAGTTTGCCCCATTCCACTAGATGACATAGGTCATAGGATGGGGGCAATTGTTAATAAGAAAAATACATGAAGTTCTATCCAAAATCATTAGAAAGTAGCTAAAAAAATGATTTTGTGATGTCATTTTTCCATACATCTCACTAACAAAGGGACCTTACTCAAACATTGAAAAACTAGTTTTCTTTTCTTTTTTCTTTTAGATCAGAGTCTCTGGTCTAGAAGGGTCATATGGGACATATATAGATAGTTTGTGTTCCATATTGACCCAGATCAGTGGTTTTCAAATGGTTTGGTGTCAAGACACCTGTATTCTTTTAAAAGTTATTGGGGATATCACAATGAGCTTTGGTTTATGTGGAAAGAATCTATCAATGTTTATTGCATTAGAAATTAAAATATCTTGGTATTATTATGAAAATAGTTTTAACCTCATGGATCCCTTCAAAGGACC
The DNA here is from genome assembly GCA_028658325.1 of Potorous gilbertii. NCBI lineage: Eukaryota > Metazoa > Chordata > Mammalia > Diprotodontia > Potoroidae > Potorous > Potorous gilbertii. The sequence continues at coordinate 499,413,827 of CM053771.1, read as the reverse complement.
TCAGGGACTTCTAGGGCTTATGGGCCACTAACTCTGGGAGGATGAGGATTTATCTTATTTAAACTTTTATCTCACCTAGGACTTGGAACAGTACTCAGCTTTTGTAAGTGATTAATAAATATTTGATGAATTGGGGGAGAGGCATTTTAAAAAGCATCATTAAAAATATCTTTCAAGAGCTAGGCATAATAATTTAGCCATCTATATCAAAATTCAGCTAATCTTGTTGGTGAAGCTGCAAGGTCATCCAACCATACTGGAGAGCGGTTTGGAACTATGCCAAAAGGGCTACAAAAATATGCATACCCTTTGACCCAGCAATATCGCTACTAGGACCGTATCCCCAAGAGATCAGAAAAATGGGAAATGTACAAAATTATTTATAGCAGCACTCTTTGTAGTTGCCAAAAACTAGAAATCAAGGGGATGCCCTTCAATTGGGGAATGGCTGAATAAATTATGGTGTATGAATGTAATGGAGTACTATTGTGCCATAAGAAATGATGAACAAGAAGACTTCAGAGGGGCATGGAAGGATTTATATGATCTGATGCTGAGCGAAAGGAGCAGAACTAGGAGAACTTTGTGCACAGCAACGACCATACTGTGTGAGAGTTTTTTCTGATAGGCTTGGAACTTTGTAATAATGCAAGAACTTAAAAAAAAAATTCCCAATGGTTTTTTAAGGCAACATGCCTTCCACACTCAGAGAAAGAACTACGGAATTCATTCACAGAATGCAGCAGATCATGTTTGTGTGTGTGTGTGTGTGTGTGTATTATGTTTTGATTTGTTATATGATTTCTTCCATTTATTTTAGTTCATCTATACAGCATGACTATAGTGAAAATGTATTCAATAGAAAAATATATGTAGATCCTATATAGAATTGTATACTGTCTTGGGGAGCGAAGGGGGTGGTGAGGGGTAGGTGTGGGGGGGTAAAAATCTAACTTTTATGGTAGTGATTGTAGAACATTAAAAAAATAAATAAATACAATAATTTGAAAAAATTCAGCTAATCTTAAAATCAATGGACAGATACCCTTGAAAATGAAACAATAAAAAACATAATGGCAACAAACTGCCTGACAGGAAAAATAATTATACCTCACCCAAACCTAGGTCTCCAGGTAACATGAATTTGACCATACCATAATTGTTTCGTGACAGCTAGATCAGTAGATTACTGAGACTTTTGCTAATTGGATTTTATATGATTTCAGATGTATTTAAACTAATAGATTAGATATTAATATGCAGAAACCATTTTAATGCTTGATCAATTAGTACTGACTTTCCAGTGGGTACAGAAAAAATATAGTTACCTTTCATTAATTGTATATTCTCAATACAATTTGTATTTTTTCCATTTTTTGATTATTTCTTCAAGCATGAAAAGAGCAGAATTCTGATGAGCTACAACAGTCTGCTGGAGGTGGGATTTTGGCAAAATGATGTGTTGCAAACAGGTCCAGAATTTCCTGGCATGCAGAATGTAGCTGAAACATCCCCAGATTTCATGAGTAACCCAAACATGTTTTAAGAAAGCCATTTTCACACAAGAAATTTACCCTATTATCAACGTCTACAAATCTTTTTATTTTTTTATTTCTATACAGAGAAGCTAGATGACATAGGGATGTAATGCTACCCAGGAAAGCCTAGGTTAGTGCACATCTGACTTACCCTTTCAATCACTGACCCCATTACTGAAGTCTTTCCTCCTAGACCTGGGAGGAAATGGAAGAGGAAAGTATTTATTAATCACTTACTGTGTACTGAATACAGTGCTGAGCAATGGAGATACAAAAAGGACAGTCCCATTGGTATCTGAATGGCATTGGCAAGAATGACTTAAAGGATGGTATAATATGATCTTCCAAGTAGAAATTAAGAACCATGTTTTCAACCATACTTTCTTTACTAGCATACCAAAGATAATTTATTAAACAACAAAATTTTATTGCATGCCTCCCATATTCCAAATAATGTGCTAGGACCAGAGAATACAAAAACAAAAATAATATAATCCTAGTCATAGAGGAATTTACAGTTAAAATAGGGAAGAAAGAACATAAATATATAAAATGGATACAAGGAGATGGAACAGAAGATGAACAAGTAGCTGATGGGCTCAAGAAAGACTTTTTGTAGAAAGTGGCAACTGAGCTGAACCTTGACGGAAACCAAAATGCTAAAAGATGCATGTGAGGAGGGTGTATATTCTAGGCATTAGGGATAGCCATTTCAAAAGCACTGAGGCAGGAAATGGGAGTGACATGTATTAGGTAAGATCAGTTTCACTATGCAGTAGTGTTCACAAAGGGGAGTGATGTGGAATATGAAAGCAAACACTGGTGAGAACTAACTTGGGAAGGGCTATCAATGGCAAAAGGTGGAGTGAATGTGTATAGGTGGGATTAATGTAAAGACTGGTGTTTGGGGTCTTCTGCATGACCTTGGAAGGTGGCCTTTATGGAAGTCTTCTTTTCTCTAACCAATCCCAATTCTGTATTTTTCTTCAAGGACAGTACTTGAAGGACATACCCTTGAAAATGAAACAATAAAAAACATAATGGCAACAAACTGCCTGACAGGAAAAATAATTATACCCCACCCAAACCCAGGTCTCCAGGTAACATGAATTTGACCATACCATAATTGTTTCGTGACAGCTAGATCAGTAGATTACTGAGACTCTTGCTAATTGGATTTTATATGATTTCAGATATATTTAAACTAATAGATTAGATATTAATATGCAGAAACCATTTTAATGCTTGATCAATTAGTACTGACTTTCCAGTGGCTACAGATAAAAATACAGTTACCTTTCATTAATTGTATATTAATGAAGATTGGCGCAAGTGTCATGTCTGAGAAGTTTCCTCTTATTGGTATCATTAACTGATGGCTCACTGGATTTTTCTCTCTTTGGTTTTCCCCACTACTCCTATAGGCAATCCAAACCACACTGTCCGTATGGTGTAATGATTGGAAACTCTTCGTTGCTCTTCTAATCTAGGTGGCTTTGTAGATAAAGCACTGGACCTGAAGTTATGAAGACCTAAGTTCAAACCCAGCCTCAGACACTTACTAGTTATGTAACCATGGGCAAATCACTTCACCCTGATTACCTCAGTTTTCTTATCTGTAAAATGAAGTAGAGAAAGAAGTGGTGAACAACTCTGGTATCTTTGCTAAGAAAATCCCACATGGGGTCACAAAGAGTCAGACATGACTGAAATGACTGAACATCATCAACAACAAGTGATTAGAAGGTTAGACATGGAATTAAGAAGATTGTCTTCAAATTCTCCTTTATCATATTGTCAATCATACTCTGTCAACCTTCAGCCTTGGATCAGTCTTACCCTTTGCTGCCTTTGTTCCTTTACATGTGCTGCTATATGAAGGTGGAGAAAAATCATACCACCATTTTGACTGGGTCCATTAATAATTTGTGATATACAACCTCAAGTGAGCCTTCACTGCTGCTAGGCAATCCTGCTATAATTCCCTTATCAACACACTGTCCTACTGTCCATAGTGGCAATTTTTTTTCTAAGCATTTTCATCCCTCCTCAAATCTCCTGGGTTTCCCCTCTCTCTACCCTTTCAACACAGAACCTAGACTCATATTTTACAAAAAAAGAGAGCACATTCAGCATTAGTTGGTTTTCTTCCTGCTGCCACATTTCATATCATTCCGGTGCCTTCGGCCAAAATCTCCTCCTTGCCTCCTGTTTCACATGAAAATTGACCTTACTACTTGTCAAGGCAAACACTTGTACTGGCACAAATGGTTACATTCCATCTAATCTCTTCCAACAGATTGCTCCCTTTGCCACCCCTATCCTGTCACTTATTTGCAATCTCCTCCTGTCCATTGGCTTTTTCTCTATGTCTACAAACATGTCCATGTCTCTCCCATCCTCAAAAATCCCTCAATGAATTCTTCCATCACTGTAAGCTATCATCCTATATCTCCTCTGCCATTTTTGGCCTAACTCCTTGAAAAAGCCATCCAACATAGGTGCCTCTCCTTTGTCTCCTCTTATGTTCTTCTTAACTTCTTATAAGCCAGCCTTCAATCTCATCCTTCCATTGAAACTGCTTTTTCCAAAGTAACCAATGACTTCTTATTTGCCAAATCCAATGGTCTTTATTCAGTTCTCATTTTTCTCAATCTCTTTGTAGCATTTGATCCTGTTGGTCACTCTTCTCCTTGATAGTCTATTCTCTCTAAGTTTTGGAACATTACTTTCATGGTTTTCCTCCTACCTATTGGACTTCTCCTCAGACTCCTTTGTTGGATACTCATCCAACTCCTTCCCTCCAACCACTGGTGTCACACAAGTTTTTGTTCTGCGTCCTCTTTTCTTCTTCCTACTTCACTTGGTAATCTCACTAGATCTGTTAATTAAGGTCTTTCAAACTGATACTTCTCAGACTTACCTATCCTGCCCCAATCTCTCTACTAACCTTTCAGTCTCCCTTCACCAATTGCCTTTTAGACATCTCAGACTGTATATTCAGTAAATATCTTAAATTCAACATGTCTAAAACTGAACTCATTTTATTTTCCCCTAAACTGTCCCTAATTCCTACCTTACTGTCAAAGGCAACACGATCTCCCCAGTCCCCCAGGCTCACAACCTAGATATCATCCTCAATCCCTCACTATCTCCCACCACTCCCATATCCAATCTACTCCCAAAGACTGTCAATTTCACCTTTGTGACATATCCTGAATATCCCCCTTTATCTCTTCAGATACTGCCACCACTCTATTGTAAGCCCTTATCACCTCATCCAGGTTGTGGATCTGCTTGTAGATTTGCCTTTCTCAAGTCTTACTTCACTCAAACATAGCCTCAAATTCAACTGTCAAAATGATTTTCCTAGAAGCGTAGGTCCAACCACGTCTGTCCCTTCTCAAAACCAGTGGCTCCTTATCAACATGAGAATCAAATATAAAATCTTGTTTTTTATTCAAAGCTCTTCATAACCTAGCTCCTTCCTGACTTTCCAGTCTTCTTGCATCTTACTTCCCATCAAATATTCATCCACCCAGTGATACTGGTTTCCTTGCTGTTCCTTAAACAAGACACTCCATCTCTTGTCTATAGGCATTTTCTGCATATTCCATGCCTGGAATACTCTCCCTTCTCATGTCTGCCTCTTGACTTCCTTCAAGTAACATCTAAAATCCCAACTTCTATAGGAATGCTTTCCCAACCCCTCTTAATTCTAGTGCTTTCCTTTTCCTGGTCATTTCTCATTTATCTTGCATAAGTCTTGCTTGTACATATTTATCTCTTCATTTCCCCCATAAGCTCCTCAAGAGCAGTGACTGTCTTTTACATCTTTTTGTATCCTCAGCAATTAACACAGTAACTGGTACATAGCAGGCACTTAGTAACATTAACTGAATGACTGACCGCCTCAGACAATGACCAGTTTTATGACCAGAGACAAGTCACTTGATCCCACCGCATCTCAATTCTCTCATCTGTGAAATGGGAATAATAGTAGTGTCTCTCAAGGGGTTATTGTGAATATTAAATTAAACGTTAAGCTCTGAAAACATTTAGTTTGTTATTGTCTAACTCATATCTCTAGCTTTTTTTACAGTGCTTTCCTAGGACTACAAGGAAAGTTAAGTTTTATAAAGAACTTATCCAATGTTGTCCCCAAGGTTCCATCTCCTAGCAGTATTGAGATATTTCATGTGTAACCTGGGATTACTCTCTGGTGGTTTCATTTTCCTCTAATTCTTTTTTGCCCTAATAGAAGGTAAGATGCTTGGGGCCAGGAATTATATCTTCTGCTAATTTGACATCATCCATTGAACTGTTCAGAAATAAATGTCCAATGAATTAATGAATAATAGGTCAACTAGACTTTTTTTTCTATAAGGAAATGTACTTAGACAAGATTCTGAATGCCCTCAATGTTTCTTTTGTGGATCCAAGTTAATGGGCAACAAGAGGCTAGTTGGTGATTTCTGCAGAAACCAACCTGGAGAATGTAGGTACAAATGGAGTAGGGCCAAATGCCAGCCATTAGCTGGTATTAAGTCACAGCTGGTCTACTTGGGTTAGTAGAGATGCTTCAAAAGAGGTAAGTTTAATAGTTGATGTCACTTGGAAATCTGGTTGCATGCACATATACAAAGCAAAGAATCATCATAGAGGAAATGAACTTTGCCAAATGTAAAAATCTAAGTTGAATATGGCATAACATGAGGCTGAGGGAAAGCAGAAAGGCTAAGCTAGAATGACATTTGGGAAAATTATATCCCTAAATAACCTATATCAACTTCATGGGTGAAATGAGGATGGAAAAAGTGAATCATTTAAGAGATAAGGGATCTAGTGCCAAGATTGAAATTCCGTGATTCTGAAGATACAATAATTCTATCATTTATAGACTTCTTTAGAGTAAGTGGCCAACATGGCAGCCATGTCCTTTCTGATATCTTAATGGTACTGTAGCTTGACAGATCAAGATTCACGGTCACATGGTCACAATGAGAAAAAAATTAAATAAATACTTCTTTTAAGTTTTTTTTAAATTATGTACTAAAAAAAGTCATTGGATCATAGGATACATAGATTTTCTTCCACAATGAATCTTAAGTAGAGTTTGTGGCCCAAGCTACATGAATCTTTATGCTAGCAATTGAGGGAGGGGCTATGGAGAAGTCCCAGATTATAACTGTGAATTAAGGAGAAGGTACTGTAGTTTACTGAGCGCTGGACCAGAAATCAAGAAGACATGAGTTCAAAACCTACATCACATAATTACTAACTTGGTAGCACTGTGCACCTAACCTCTATCTCCCTCAGTTTCCTCACTAGTCAAATGGGAATGAGATTACTACCTACCTACCAGGGTTATTGCAAGGATAACATAAAGTCATATTTGCAAAGTGCTTTGCAAATTTGTAAAATAGTATATATGTTCTAGCCATTTTTGCTATTACTAGAATACATACAGTTCTTACTTTATGTGAATGGATCATTCCACTGAGCTCTATGGGAAGCAATTTTTACATAACGTGAATTTGCCCCTGCTCATCTGCTTCTTTTAGCCTATACAACAAAGGTTTACATGAAACAATACTTTACACAAGTCAGATGTATTAAATAATTTACTAAAGTCCATATGTGCTAAATAATAATCCATGAAATGAAAAAAATATAGTAAATGATCAAGTGTACACAAACATGTACAGTAAAGTTAGTATAGGTGTACAGTATGTTGCCCCTTCCCCAAGCACCACATCTCACCATTATCACTGGTGATTGTGCAACATTTGTAATGATGCTATGGAGAGATGTTTGGACAGTGGCTTTCTTTTTTTCTCAGGCATCTGATGATACCAAGCAATACTGCCTTCCACTCACCTCTGTGTTTTTAAAAATCTGGAAATATTTGGACCCATCTTTTCAACATAAGAAAAAATTCACTCAAATTTTGAAATGTTTTCGCCAACTGTCTTGTTGTGATCATTTTTAGTTCAATCTTGGGTTCCTAAGCTTCCCTTTCTTCTTGTGCAATCTTTGCAGAGCAGCTCAATCACATCCTTATTCAGAATTTTCATTCAGATTTCTTTCAGAATTTTTTATGTAAAGTCCAATTTGTGTAATGTGAATTTACATAAAGCAAGAGCTGTCTGTAAATGCCAGATGTGCTCTATGCATATGCTTATCCTCAGAGAAGTAAGTATATCAGGGTGTCAATATTGAAGCCTTTGATATGTTGACATTCCTGTGATTTCAACACTGAGAATTCTCCTTCTATAGATTCTGACACTAGACCTCCTAGACTCTCTTGCCCCTGGAGATTCAGGTGTTTCCATAAATCTTCCACAGGTTATCTGGCCAATGTGCTAGTGATGATTTCTTTCTTTATGTAATGTATCATAGATCCCCAATGCATGACTTGTTTTGACTATCTGTTGGCTTTCATTTTGAATACTTAGACCATTTCTTTTGTTTGTTTTTGCTCATATTCACCTTAGATAATACTTTTTTACATCATTAATTTGAAAGTTATCATTAACAACATGTTGTAGCATACATATCCTTACCATGTTCTTTTGAAATGTCTTTTGTGCTATTTACACTTTCAACTCTTAAAAAATTATGGTGGTGGATGGCTTACAGTCATATTTAATCCTTGGGAGAATTGCTATTAAAAAGTGTGTGTGTGTGTGTGTGTGTGTGTGTGTGTGTGTTTGTGTGATGGTAGACAATTTAAGATTCTTGAAAGCATTGTGTACTTTCAAAAATTCATTCCAGTTTGATTTTTTTTAGTTACTCAATTTCTGGCCCAGGTCAAGCCCTTACAATAAACGAAAACAGGAAACAGATACGATTTGTATGAAATAATGTGAACTGGAAGGACACTACTTTTTTTTTAAAACAAAGTTGTATTCTTGAATAGCTAGAAAAATGTCAATAATTTCTGTGAATTAAATAAATTAAAAGATATCATAAAACCACAGATATCATTTTTTCTCACGTCCATGGAAATCTAACTCTCAAAAATGTCTTGAAGGCTCACAAAAGGAAAGAATATAGTTTTGCAATATATATCAAGGTCAAACTCATGTCCAAGTTGTCCATTGCCTAACTTTTTAGGGAAAAACAAAGCACCTTTCTTAGAGAATTGATAAGCCATTAGTGGAAAAGTCAATGACAAGTACTGATTCTTTATCAGTATTTGTAAGTCAGGTCCTGTGATGATCCAAGTAAGTGAAGAGAAATGCTTTCATAGGGGCATTCATTCCAGTGCCCCACCCTTAACCCTTCCCCTTGGTGCAGCAGAGAAGGGTGGGAGAGAGGAAAGAGAAAGAAATAAAAAGGGAGAGAAAGAGACGGAGAAAGACAGAGGAGACAAAGAACTGATCAGAAATAGTTGCGAAGAGGGAAGAAAATTTGAAGAGACTACAAGGTGGAAGGAAAAGAGAGAATAATCAAGATCATTTGATAATAGATTCTATCTATGCCAAATAAATTTAAATCAATAAATATTTATTACTATAATCTTCAAAATACAGCACAGTGTCCTTTCATGGAATATTTTTTAAAAAGAGTAAGATTCATTGCTTACCCTCATAGAACTTATAATCTGTCAGGCCTGGGATGAAACACAGGTATTCTAAAGGAGAGACTTTTTCTTAATGGTTCAACCCTATCTATTTATCTATAGATATATCTATCTATCTATATATGTATGGATATAGATAAATATGTCTATAGATATATACATAGATAACTATATTCCCAACTTCATATTTGATGCACATCCTTATAATCATAGATCTTAACATTTACAAGTATAATATGGGTTGTCCAGGAATACTTTGCCTGTTATTATTTCTAGATTAGTTCACAGAATGGTTACAGGATGAATATTTGTGTGAGGGGTGAAGTTGACTCTAGAGAGGAGAAACATTCTTCCTGAATTGACAGCATATGTCAATATGTCTGCCTTCTAAAATCAGTCCCCTTTCTACCAGTCTTTCCACAAAGAACATCTGGAATCTGTTTGTCTTTTCTCTCCAAGGGGTAAAATAAAATATTTCTACTCTTCAAATCTATTTCTCAAAAAGACTCTGAGTAATCCTTCTCTCCACCCATCTGAAGCCATTCCTAAGCCAGGAGCATGTAGAACACCACAAGCAAGCCTTAATTATATAAATATTCTTGTCTAAAATTCTTTTCATTTTCTAAATAAGGAGCTTAGACCTAGAAAGATGGAATTACTTACCCAAAAACACATGTAGTAATGAAGCCTGAGCAAGGATGTAGATGTCCTAACTCCATGACTAGAACTCATCTTTCCACTTAACTGAATGGTCAGATAATATTTGTAAAGTCCATTATCCCATATGCCTAATTCAGTTCCATGGTTTTTACCATTTTGGGTGAAGGGAAAGAAAGCAATCCAATTTAATTAAATTCCACAATATTTTTTTCCTAGAAAGAAATTACTACATAAATAATCCCCAAACTAAGGATTCTCTAATTCCCAAAGACTAAAAAGATAGTCTAACCTGTTCTATGACTAAATTTGTTGGGTGGTTTTCTAATGGGGACTAGGAAACAAATTCATATAGTAAGAAAGAAGGAAAAGATTCTCAGACTATGGTGTGACATATATCCAGGGTACTCAGCCTCCATCCAAGGACCGAAGATGTTGAGACACTCTCATTTTGTTTGTTGTTTTGTCCTTTGTTTTGAAGAGGACCGTGAGGAGGAAGATAATGCCATGACTTGCAGGTGGATTGGATTTAAGTGAGGGAGGGCTGTGTAAACTCACCAGCCTCACTCTCTCCTCCAGAGTCATCTGGATCCAGTGGCAAGATATAGATCAGGATGACTGGAGATGGCCACCACCCTCATTTTACAGGTTATTTAACTGAGACAGATGGATATTAAGTGACTTGCCCTGGGTCACAAATCTAGGCAAGATTTTAATTCAAGTCCTACTGACTCCAATCCCAGCATTGCCCCTTTGGGCCATCTAGCTGTCACCTAGGAAATGTCAAAAAATCCATTTAGTTTTCCTGCTGCAAATATTTTGCTTTGCATTGATACTAAGACAAAGGACTAGTCTGAGTTTAAGAGTAGTTCACTATTTTACTAGTGATATTGTTTTTGTTTTCCAATAGCAAGTTAACTCTCTTTGAGAGGAGGGGATCTGCTAGGAAGGGCATACCCTATCATTCCGCCTTCATTGTGACAGCCACTCCTCTTCTGCATTTTGACTTTCTCTGCTCCAGTGTCTTAAGTAATGACATCCTCCCCTTCACTTTTCAGGCTGAGTTTAACATTTGCTGTTGCTTATAATCGTGTGTTGTTTTTGTTTTTAGTCATGGCTGTGTCAACTGTTGGCAACATTCACAACCTAGCATCATGTTTGTTTATCAGTGAAAGGGAGGGGTAGATTACCTTGATCTAACTACCGACACTGACACTTGGACCTTGTGAGATTCCATTGCTCCATGTCCACTTAAGCCACTCCACAACCCCACCAGTCACTAGCATAGTAAAGACTGACAAACTCCTAGAGTTACCACCATGAGGAAAAGTATTTTGCCCCTTAAAGATGTTTAGGGGTCCTCCAGAGCTACACATGCCACACTCAGTGTCAATCTCAACTCATACAACAGACCTGCTTCTAAGACTACTTCACCATGGTGGATTTGAGTGTTTGGGTCTTAGTCAGACCCAGTCTGACCTGTTCTATCAATAACCTATTCTTATCTTCAGAAAGCTTCTTATTATATAAAGTCAATGGATCTGGATCCACATTGGGACTCTGCTCTGCTACTTATGACCTGTCTGACGTTTAGCAAATCATTTCATGTATTTGGGTTTCAGTTTCCAAACTGATAAAATGAAGGTCTAAGTCTAGATAATTCTAATAATTTGTTTAGCTCTAAGTCCTGTGTTTGCCAAATTGAATAATATGTGTTTTTCAATACAATTTAATGCTTGAAATTCTTGGCTAGACAACGCAAAGCAGCTCTGGAAATGCATCAGGTGTTTATTCATGGTTTCACAGCCTATAGCTACACAAGTTCTGCTAATTCATGGTCCAGTGCTCTACACACCAGATGATGCTGTCACTCTGATATCATATCTAAGGTAATGTACTGTGTAGAATCATAGAATATTATTTTTGCTTCTGACAAAGATAAGCCACTGGAAGGAATATTTTGTCAGAAATATACTCTCCAAACAGTTCAGGAAAGCTTCAAAAATGTGGGCTAGCTAAATTTGGAATATTAATTTAATTCTAAACTTAACTTAATTCTAAAGTTAAAGGTCCAACTCATAAAAAAAAGCCAATTCAGATACAATCAATATTTCTTGATTAATTCAAAGTGTACTGAGACTTGTGTGATGTGTTCTGGAGAAAGAAGTCCAGGGCATTGTCCCAGATCATGAGGAGTTGTTTACAATCTACTTAGGATCTACATGAAAATACTAACTGATCCTAAACTGTTCCCAAAATTAATAAATATTATGAAAACTTTTGAATTACATTCATCTTGGGCAAGGATAGTTACATACAGCTTGGAATTTATCTGCAATTCTTTTAATTCATGTCTAATTTGAAATGACATATTTAGCAAGTATATTTTGTGTGTTAACTGTTACGTTATAAGTGTGTGTGTGTGTGTGTGTGTATGTGTGTGTAAGAGAGAATTGGCAGGGGAAGGGTTTCATATTTGTAACTTATATCATGTGGGGATATCTATATGTGGTAACAAGCTTCTCAATTTGTTGTTGTTCAGTCATTTAGGTATGTGCAACTTCTTGTGACCTGGTGGATTGTACTGCCTATAGGGTTTTCTAGGCAAACATACTGGATTAAGGTAAACAGAGATTAAGTGACTTGCCCAAAGTTACACAGCCAGCAAGTGTCTGAGGCTGAATTTGAATTCAGGTCTTCTTGCCTCCAGGACCAAAACTCTTTCCACTGAACCACCTAGCTGCCCTTTCCCCTCACCAATGCAGATCAGCAACTCATATTTTAACCAGAGAGTTGCCTAAAATGTGAAATATTAAATGACTTGTTCACACAGCTAGTACAAACTTTTCTGAAGCATAGCTTGAACCCAGGTTTTCCTCACACCAAGACCAGCCCTCTTATCCCTTAAGTACACACTTAAGTCTTGTTGAAATTCTTTCTCATATCTAGTACCTGAAAGAAATATGTACTGATCATTTACTATGAGATAAATCAAACACTAGCTAAGCATTTATTAGGTACTCACTTTTTGCCAATCCCTAAAGGAAAACATAGGGTTGCAAAGAAAAAGTAAAGAACTCTCCCCTTCAAGAAGCACATATTATCATGAAATATAAACTCTTGACACCAAGTGGACTCAAAGTTATTTCAAAGGCTAGGAGTCCACATTTTAGGAAGCTAGATCAAATCCAGGATAGTGGATTTCCATGTCTGAGAACTGGTTGGAAAACTCAGGGTGTTTATCATAGAGAGCAGAAGGCTCTGGGTTGGGATGTTCTTGTTGGATTTGAAGAACTCTCCTGTGTGAAGAACTCTATTAGTCATTTCTGGAGGACAGAACTAGGAGTTAAGTGGCATGAGTTATCCACTGCTGGGCTTGGGAGTCAGGGAGAGCTAAATTCCAATCTTGCCTCAGTCATTTGCTAGCGTAATGACACTGGGCAAGTCAATTAATTTCTCTCAGCCTTAGTAACTTCATCTTTAAACAATTTACAAGGTTGTTGTGCATATCAAATGAAATTATACATGTGTATACACTCATACATGTGTATTTATATGTATATATACCTATATTATCATGCAAATCTAATGAGTTATGTAAATGCTAATGATTAGCAAAGGGTAGAAGCTGAAGAGGCAATTCCTTCATATTTGGAAGATATTACTGGCAGAAGGGGAAGAAACAAAGTAGATTTGGGGAAGAGTGAGTTCCTATTCTTTCACTAGAGGTTAGATGCCCACTTGTTGAGAATGCTGTAGAGGGGAATCTTATTTAGATTTTGATGGACTACATGACTTCTGGGGCCCCTTCCCACACTATAATTTTATGACACTGTGATATTGACAATTTAAAAAAATAAAATAACAATGTAGAATGACCCAGAATGTGGTTATGTATACAACTCAGGTGGAGTATTGCTTACCTTATTAGATTCTATTTTTAAAAAAGTGAAGTCATTCAGATATTTTGCTGAATTACTAAGGTTTTGTTTTTTATTTCTTTGTTTTGTTTTGTTTTGTTTTTGGTGGGGGGAGGGTGATAGATTGCTTTGGATTTGTGACTGTGGCCTTAGTTTTAAAATGATAATGGAGTTAGGGACATTTATAATTTTCCCTTTTTCCTACATATAATCTCCTTTTTCTCTCTGATCTCTTATTGCCCTAGACATGGGAAATTATGCATGAAGTGATTCCTTTAAGACTTTGCTTATGTTTGATCTCTGCCTTTATTTACTTACAGAAAGGATCTGTAGAGAAGAGGGAATGACAAAAGCTAATCTGGTAAAGTCTGAAACATTTGGTCAGAACTGGGACATGCTGATCTCATGAGACAACATAACCTTTTCATAGACCCATGACAGTGTTCAGACTGCTATCAGACAACATTCTTAGACAAGAACACAATGACTTGTAAGGATAACAGTATCCTCTAAAGAAGAAAAGAAAACGTTGATATCTAGAATAGATAAACCTGATCATATTTAAACTCACCCTATTGTTGGGAAATATTATTTTTAAATTCATATCAATAGAATTTTATCCCAAGTATGTATTTTGTTTTCAATTTTGTTGTGATAATTTTCTGAAAAGCAGCATTTGAGATGGGTAAAATTATAATAAACTTCCAAATTCTCCTAAAGTGACAGCTCTATTTTACTGTAGTGAAACAGCCCTCATATGGAAAATTCCAAAGGGAGAAGTCATTATCAGGGAATACCACCTGCTGTAATTATGCAACTCCTTTCACCCCAAAGTTCTAGTTAAGCTGATACATTGATATCCGAAATAAAGCAACTGCTTCCCCTGTTATGTAAATCCAAGGCATTATAATGTTCTATCCTCCTCTCTGCCCTTGAAAGATCAAACCTATATATGCCTGGAAACATGGAAGGAAAGAGAATGGGAGAGGGTTCCTGCTGATCCCTTTTGGATTTTCTAATAGAATGAGGATTATTCTGAGCTCAAGTAGGGGGATGTTGACTCTTTGGTGACTGACTAATGCAACAAAGCTACAGAATCATCTGGCAGTCATTTAGTGAGAGTAGTAAAGTAGATGTTGTGGCAAGGGTTGTATATCCCCAGCCTTACCTATCCCATCTGCTGCAAGACTATGAAATATAGTACCCAGCTATGTAAGTGCTACCTTGTTCCAAATATGTATAAGGGCACAGATGTCCTCCACTCTGCACAATTTTGATGAAATGTGAAAAGGCTCTCCCAGCATCAGTTTACATAAATTTTTTCTTAATGAAAATTAACATGACAATAATTAATAATCATTTAATTCATATTTTATATTCATTTCACCTATATTTTCCACTATAACCCTCCCTCTTTCTTCAAAGAGCTATTCCTTCTAACAATGAACCAAAAAAAGGCAAGAGAAACGTTCAGTAAAAGCAAGATAATAAGTCAATCGTTAAATCTAGTATTCCACACCAATAATTCTTAATCTATGTGAATAATGCGTGATATCTTTTCAAATCTTCTCCTTGGAACCAGATTTGATCATTAGATTTCCACAACATACAATTTACATGTTTTGTTGCTCTTCTTTCCACTTATATGGTTATAATTATTGTGAATTGTGAACTCACTTATTTTACATTGTGTCAGTTCATATGTTTTCCCATACTTATTGCATAAGAACAATACATTTTATTCATGTACCATAATTCATTATACTATTGTCCAATCAATTTTCTTTTTCTTTCTTTCTTTCTTTCTTTCTTTCTGTCTTTCTTTCTTTCTTTCTCTGTCTTTGTCTGTCTCTTTCTCTCTATCTATCTATATATAAAATACCAAACTTCTTAAGGTCCATTTTAGTAACATAGTCATGGCTTTTTCACTACTTATTATTATTTCATCACAACAATTATTCATTATCCACTGACAATATTCTCCTTTATATATTTATTTAGGAACCAAGCTCAAATATCTGTGAAATGTCAATGGATTTGAGAAGAATTTGAACCCACAAAAAGTCACTGAAAGGTATAGCTAGGAAAATCTAGTAATGCTATCGAGCATGAAACCTTAAAAACTTTATCAACATTCATTATGTTGCATCATGCCTAGTCTCATATATTCCTAAGGTGGTTAAAAAATTAAAGCTGCAGATTCGTTTGGTGCTTTTATACATACTAACCCTTGTAAGAAGTTAGTAGATACCAATCATTTCTTCCATGGTAAGAATAGTTTACCTTCCCTTTCTGTCATCACAGTAAATGCACCACAATTCAGCTTTCATTGTAAGTAGACTTCTTAATGCACAAGTGCATTTGCAAATGAGTTCCCAGAACATGCTAAAGGCATTTCTTTCTGGATCGTTTCCAAAGTGGGCACAAAAATAAACAATCTCATTTTTAAAAAATAAAGAAAAGAAGGACAAGAATATAGTTAGGCAATCATTCAGTGGTTGTTTAAATAAAAAACTTTTTCACATAAATGTAATTACTTGGGAAATAGAGCTGGGAGTTTGATTAAATGGAATAAGCAATAGAAAATGGTCTTTCCCTGAAGTTCAAGACCTATATCACACATCATAGGATTCATTAATTATGGGACATGGAAACCTAGGAGTCACTTTTTATAAAAGTAATGTGCTTTATGCTTTTGTAATGAAATCAGAAAGGCAGAAACAAAGCTAAAAATCAAAAAATTGATTGTTTCTTAGCTACAACAATCTGTAAACTGGAGCTTTGACAATATTCAAAAAGTTTTTTTCTTTGTTTATACAGCACATTTCTTCCATAATTTCTTTTTAGTAATATAAGAAAAGCACAACACATTGGTTGAAAGATGGGGAGCCCATCAACCTATCCAAGAGGGCACAGTATTGTCCCAAATGAGATTGCTTTGAAAAGAAATATAGATAGATATAATTACCATATTGTATGTCTATATTTACTATGAATTATTTTCTATTTACTTCACTTCAAAAAAAAGATTATATACCTTCCTTTGATCCTCTAATCTCTGCTTCATCATTGTCATTTAACATTATCATTCTTCATTATCTTTCTAATGAAAATGCGATTTCAGTCATTCTTTTATATACACTAGAAATGAGAAGAAAAAACTAAGTTTGACCTATCTCAATTTATAAGCCTAAAGGAAGGGTTCCCGTACATTGGAGGAAACCTACCTTGGAATATCCATAGGGAACAAGGACAACAGTCATTAAAGATGAGAAGGTATGTATGAGCTGCCATCTATACTGATGGACAGTATACCCACCTACGTGATCCATTGGAGTATAAGAAAATCATGGTATATTTAAGTCAAATGAGCTGTAGCATATTCAGGTTTTAAGAATGATGATGTTAGGTCTGAGGGCTGTCTGAGCTGTGGGAAGTCTTACGATCACCAGGTGCTGCCTTTGACCTCGTTTTCATTTCACCTTTCCTTCCACCTTGCTCTAATATACCCAGATTGCATCTGGGATGCTTGACTGCTGTAGTTTGAATGAGAGTTAAAGATCTTCTCCACTCATTAAAGGGCCTGCCCATTAAGGGAACCTTGATGAGGAGAGATTTGTTTTGTAGGAAGACCCCATCTTTTTGTTAATTTCTAATGAGTGATTAGTTCTCCAGGGTTGTGATACCCTCTGACTCTGAAAAGTGAATACATACTCTGAGGTGAGATTTCTTTTTGGGGCTTATTCGTTGGAAGTGTTTGTTTGGCCAGATGAGACTCTGGGTAGCTGCTAAGGACCTGCCCTCCCCCTTTGAAAACTCAGATGCTGGTGCTTCTCTCTCAGATAACTATGTATTGTTTATGGATGGACAGGAAACCTTGTCTTCTGATTGAGTTTTGTTTCTCTGTTTGTATTTTCTTTCAAGTTCAGGGGGCTGACTTTTCCCCCTGAATTAAGTGAATAATATATGTGCTTGATTAAAGTAGATTGATGACCCCTTAAAAGTTGCTTTCATTTTAGAAAAACAGATCTAAGAACTTGTACAGTCGGCCCTCCTGTGTATGCTGGGATCTTTGCTGTTATAACTGCTCACACTAGTTTGAAATGGGAGTCAACAACTCTCTTCCTTCTAACAAGATGAAAGACCACCAGGCCTTATCATTTGCCTTGACATTCATTACCAGCTTTAGCCCTGACTAACTGCCTTAAACTCCAGACTCCTGGACAACATCATCCAGTCAACTGATTCAACTAGGTGCTGCATCCTTAGCACCTGCTGTGCAGTAGAGCATTCTTTTATGTGTTCTGTCTCTCTATTAGAAGGTGAACTCCTGGAGAGCAGGGACCGTTCTGGCTTTATTTCCAGTGTTTGGTTGCCATGATGCTTGACACATAGCAAGTATTTGATAATGATAAATAGATTTTATCATTGATCATTAGTTATTTTTTCTTTTTTCATAATTTTAAACCTTCCCAAGTAGTAGTAGCACATGGATTAAATTATTTTATAAAACATATTTCTTTTATTATAATTAACTTCTACACAATCTGAATATACATTTTTATCAACCTATTAATGATTGAGCAAATCATGATCTCTATGAGACAGATAGTAACTACTTATACAGTTTATGAACTAATCTAAAGAAATGTTTTGAGGGAATGCAGTGTAAAGAGAAGAATTAGCTGATGACAATTAAGACCTGGATTTTCATTCCAGATCTGCCACTAACTCTACCACTCTGTGGTCTCAGGTAAGTCACTTTATTTCTGGGTCTGATGTAAAATGAAGGCTTTATGATTCTAATTTTTGTCTAACTTTGGAAAGATTTCCTTATACTCATTATCTAAGGTATTACTGTGGAATTTGAATACTGTTCAACAAAAAGCTTGTCAAATACTCATTCATCAAAAGTATAAATGACATCAAAGAAAGTGCAATTTTTTAGCTTTCTGTAGCCTATCTTTTTAAATCAAGAAAAAAAGGAAATGTCAAAAATTGAGCAGGAAAAAGGGGAAGAAAGGAAGAGTGAAAGAGAGCGTATATTAAGGCAGCAATGATTTCAGAAAAACCTGGAGTTTTATCAGTTTACTCTGACACATTCCCAGAAAACTGCTTCAGGCTGTCAGCAAGATCACATGACTAGAATTTCTGTGTATGTCTGTTTAAGAGTCTGTGATGCTCCTTGGCTCCAGTCTCACATGTATACTGTATGATGCCAGGGTTGCCATGGTAAGTACATATTGTGCATATTTTTTTTAATCTGCTACATTCCAGATGTAACAGGATTCAAATTAATATTGCAAGAAAATTATTGAATGACTGAAAAAGCTTTTTGACACTAGGGTTAACATTTTAGAAAGAATACCCAACATCACATGAATTGTCCTTAGACTTTTCAGGAGAAACCCAGTTGCCACACATTCATTTTATTCTAATTACATGCAGCTATAGCTGAAATACTCAATGTATTACATACACAAACATTATACTCTATCACCTTCTGTTTCACTATTTCCTCTTTTGGGATATGAGTTGAATGACAAGGGTATCTGCCAGAATTCTCACTATTAGTTTTTAAAATTTGATATTAACCAGCTAAGAAAAATTCCCCCTTAAAAATGGAATTAAAAAGAAAATCTAACTGAAACATGTGATATTCCAGGAACTGCTGCTATTTTAAGCAAAAAGTCAAAGTCTGTAGAAAATTTCATAAATCATGATCTTAAAAGATACTCTTGGATCTAGATCACAGATTTAAAGAAAGAAGGGACCTTAAAAGGGATCTGGACCCTGTCTCCCTATTCTTCAAATGAGTAACAGAGGCTCTGAGAGTTTAAAGGACTTGCCAAAATCACACAAGTAGTAAGTTGACAACATCAACTTCAAACTAGGTAGGACTGCTGAATGTTTAATAGCTGGCTTTCCAAACTATATCGACTTTTAAATTGAATCTATAATTGTAACATTTTCTCTGTCACTTTCTTAAATCTAGACAATCAACAGAGCAATAAATCACACACCAAATTGTAGCATTTGTTGATTTCCAATGATTGTTGTGAGAATTCAATGATCAACTCTCATTTGCCACCCACCCCTTCCTAAGAATAAATTTAAGGCTTTTTTCCATGTTTCCATACAACTGAGAAGTGAACGTTCACATGTGCTCAATCTAAAAGAGGCAAACAGGTAACAGCATCAAATAGAATGAGCAAGGTGGGCAGATAGTTCTAAGAGAGTATCTTTGCTCCTTGGGCAAGATTTCAAAGCAGTAGCCTGCGTGTGTTACTGTCCACCAGAAATTTTAAGCCTTCTCTTCATGTGCAACTGAGATCATCACACACTCACACACATACATACACACACCAAAAAAAATTACCCATACATCAGAGATAGTAGAATTTTCTTCCATTAAAAAATACATAGGCATTTTCTAAAAGTAATATTTTTAAAATGCGCTTCCTTACACTGGAATGTGTAGATTTTTGCCCTGGGGCAACATCTACCCTGCCTACTCTACCCCACCCCAATGTCTACTCTGGGAAAAGGAGAGGAGGTGGGGATTATAAGTAGTCAAGAAAATGGCTGAGGAAGATAAGCACTGGTTAGGCAACTTTTAGTAAAGAGAAAAGGATCTTTAAAAAGTTGAACTAACAGTAACTTCTGGAGGTCTGGTCTTATCTATGCTCTTGAAATCCATTTTAATGACTGACTTTGAGTCACCTACTAGATACAATGCAATCTATTGGTCTCATTCCAAAGTCAGGACTGAATAGTCCAAATCCCTATCACCCGTGACCTACTAGTTGGCAAGTTCAACAAAAGAATAGTGAATAGTAAGTGAAACTGTATCAGTATGATGCCAACTATCTTCATAAACATCGGAAATTTAGTATGTTTCAGTGTTTTTCAATATTCATCCATGTACTTGGCAGGTTCTTATAAGCACATCTTTAGAATGAGAGCCAACTTTTCGTATTCAGAGACCACATTTTTGAAGAAATTCTCTATTTTTGCCTTATCTGAAGATTCCAGATTTCTCTGCCACACTGCTTTCTCTGCCCAATAAAATGAAATAGAAAGAAATAATTCCTAACAGTTGAACTAAGAGGTGGTTCTTGGTCCTCTTCCCAGATCCAGCACTCACTTGTTACCTGACCTTGGGGAACAATTTCTTTCACCTGAGTCCTCTGATGAATTGTATGTACGTATATGTGTATATGTGTGTATGTACATATGTAGCTCTATATATAGATACGTATATAATCTTCCTTTCTCTTTCTTTCATATCTTCACTATATGATTTTCTTCCTCATGTATTAAAGCTTGTCTTTAGCAACCCCTCCTCATCCCTATCTGTCCTTTCTGTATTACTCTCTCATGTATAAGGCATCATTCCTTCAATCTCTCAATGATTTTATAATTTCTCCTTCTCCCTGGTCTTATGAAAAGCTTATCAAAGGAAAGTAATCTAATAGTTACAGTTAAACTAAAATGACAAAAAAAGACTTGATGAGTTGAACTCACACACACACACACACACAGATACACAGTCATACACACAGAAGCAGATTTTTTTGGTCACAAGGAACAAAGATTTGAATCAAAGAAATTAATCTCTAATAATGGAATTTCAGGGTTCAGTTACAGACTAGAACTGTATTAGGGTAACAGGGACCCTTTCAGCACTGCTTCAATTTACTGAACATAGGTAGGTATCTCATACATCTATGTTTAGTCAGCTATATATTTATCGAGTTAGTAAAAAGAAATTTTTAAAAAATCATCTACTGTACAAATATTTTATTTTAAATGTATTTATTCAAATCAAGCCCACAAAACATATTATTGCTAGATTGCATTCTTTCTTGCCTCTCTCCCAGGTTTTTCCTGATATTAGACATTTGTAGGGATCATAGAGTTGACCATTGAATTAACAATGCACAAATAATTCAGCCTTCATTAATCACTACTGCCTCTTCTGTCACTTTGTAAATGTGAAAAACAATATAGTTATATTTCATTTTTGTTTTAGAATTTACTTGAAATTTAGCACCTCTGCCATTTGAAGCATCAAATTAAAGAGTGAATGTTTGTCATGGGATATAGTTTAGCTGTGTTACTTTATTGTGTAAAAGCAAATGACTGCATCTAAATGGTGTCTGCTGAAAGTACTGCTCAGGAATGCTCTATGCTCCAACCCTTGGGAAACTGAACCAACGTGATGCAACCTTTTCTAAGAAGACCAACATTGCAGTTGTGCCTTTATCCTTTCGCATACATCCCAGTCCAGCCCAGCATGAAGCAGAGGAAAAGACATGTATGCTTAATTATATTAGCCTGCAGGCTTAGGAAGTTCAGTTTTTAAGTGATCACATTACAACAGTAAGGCTACTTAACTTTTTGCTTTCCCTTTAAGAATTCAATTAAAAGTATGTTTCAGAAATTCAATTAGAGCATGAAATTAACTGAATTTATGAAAAAAACTGCATTTGTGCCCTGGCATTCTGAAAAAGGATGCGCTAAAGCAATTCACTTAATGGCTCTGAACATGTGATCTCAATTTAATAACCAAAGTGCGCTTAGCTGGCAAAGAACTTCCTGGTGAGATGTGCTCTGTATAATCCACCAAAGCATGTGATGTATTAAATACAAGGTAAGAGTCTGATATGTAAAGTTGGTTAATTTGTAACAAATCAGTGGTGGGGGGGTACATAGTATCTATATATGAACAGACTTTATTGTCTGGATATATCTTTTCAACTTACTCTAGACATGCCTCATTTGTTCAGCATTGGGGGTAATATGTTGTTCGACATAAATTAATTTTGTAATTGTTTTTAATCTGTCCCTTTATTTTATACACAATTTTATTTGTAGTACCTACAAAATTCTAGGTACTTAGAGTATATATATTTTGTTTTAGTTGTTTCTGTAGACAATCTGTTAATTTTTTTTATTGGTGCTTTGTTTTCTGAATTCATAGATTATTCTCCATTTAAGTATTTATATTCCTTATTGGTTAGGAGTTCACTACATGTTAGTTCCTTTTTTCATGTTTTATGGAGAGACTCCCCAATATAGGTTCAAGTTTTGCTATTATGGTGATTATTTTTTACTGCTCAGCTCATAAATTCTGCTATTTGTTCTCATAAAATTCTTTTCTTGTCTCTTAAGCTATTCTGGAACACTCTCACACTCAAGGAATGTCTAGAGTTCTGTGTTTCAATAAGTGTTGTTTCAATTTCTTTTATCTTGCAATATTTCCTTATAGCAATTTGCACTCTTTTATGTGTCTTGGTGGCCATCTTCCTTTCTGATGTTAGTGACTTCCTTGTTTGGTTTATTTGTTGGTTTTTAAGCAGAATTTTCTTCTAGAGATATTTGGTAGGCTTTGTCTTTTATCTTTAAATTCTTTGTCATTCATTTTCTGATTCATGTCCCTTTAGTAGTGTATTTACCCTTGGTGTTGAACCACAGTGTTATTTCAGCACTGTCTCATCCTTCTCCTTTGGAAGATTCACTTTCATCAGCCTTGTACCCTACCTCAAGTAACTTATTTGAGTATGGGATGGGATGGAGGAGGGAGAAGACTGGACCCAGTTGGATGGCAGACCCATTTCTCTGAGGCTGGATTTGCCCCACATACTAACCTCCTGTCCTAGTTCTGTCCATTTTTAGTTCTATGGTTGATCTGAGTCAGTGTCTGTGCTTTTTGCAAGCTTTGGGGAGGTTGTTGTGTGTAGTTTCTGCTGGCTAAAGGTTCTCTGACTTAGAAGTTGTATAAGGCTGATCAGAGTTATCTCCCTTCTCCACAAATGACTGGAGAGATTTCAGATCCTTCTGTTTGGTGCTACAGAATAAAGGGGGAAAAAAGGGGTAGCCTGTGCTGAAGGAGGCTGCAAAAACAAGGAAGATGTGAAGTGAGTTCCAGAGCACAAACTAGGTATGTCAGATCATGTTCCCTATTGAAGCATGAAAATCGATTGCGAAGTGAGAACTATAGATTAGTTTTCTCTGCTTTAATTCCTAAAGATATTATATTTGGGGGCTTCTTGGTTTCCTGTGTGACTAGAAAGTCCAAATCTAGGTATTTTGAAAATTTCTAAGTTCTTGAAAATGGTTCAATTCTTATAAAAACCTGGGGTAATTGTACCTAGAAATGGTAGGTTAGATTTATAAATGGTTAATAATGTGGTCACAATGTTTAAAAAAAGAACAACTTAGATTACTTTCACCCATTTCATCATTATTTATTAAGACTTATCACACCCCAGAAACTAAACTGTCTGCTAGGGGTAAAAAAGACAACAATGAAACATTCCCTGCCCTCAGAGAACTTCCATACTTTTAGGGGAAACAACATGAATGGAGATAAGTACAAAATAAATACAAAGAAATTTCTGGCAGGAAGGCATTAAAAACTAGGAGTATTGGAATAGATCTTGTTCAAGGAGAGGCTCATTAGCTGAGCTTTGAAAATGGCTAACGATTCTAAAAGGCAGAGAAATGAATGGAATACGTTACACACACATGAAGCAGACTGTTCAAATGCATGCAAGTTGGAGATTGCATGTATACAGCGAGTACAAAAGTAGGCCAATTTAGCTAGAATGTACAGTGAGTGGAGAGTAATATGCGATAAGCCTGGAAATGTAGACTGGAACTCAATACTAAAATGTCTTAAGTGCTCATCTGAACAGCTGGTATTTTATTCCATAGATATTAGGGAACTTGTGTAGCTTATTGAAAAGAGAATTGACATGACTGTAGCTGTGCTTTAGCAAGATTAATTTGGCCACTGTTTGAAGTGTGTATTAGAAAGGAGGAGAAACATGAGGTAGAAATCCTGGTTATGAGGTTATTGAGATAGGGTGTTTGAGAACTGACAAAATCCACAGTAGGGTTGTAGTCATGGAAGTAGAGAAAATGGTATGGATCAAAGAGAAGTGGAGGTAGAATTGACACACTGATAACTGGGTTTTCAGGGGAAAGCATTAAGGACGATTTTGAGATATAATCTAAGAAATTAGAAGGATAGTGATGTCTTTAATATAGAGTACTTAGGGACAGAAATAGATTTTGGGAAAAATAAAGTGATTTGTTTTGAACTTATTGCATTTAAGATGCCTAGTGGACATCCAGTTTGAAATATCCACAAGATTGCAGCTAAGGAGAAAAAAATAATTATAGTGGAGTGAATCTGTGCATCATGTGTATAGAGGTGAAAGTTGAATATGTGGGAAGCTGATGAAATAACCAAGAAAAAGAGCCATGAAAGAGGAGAAGGCTCATCATCCTGGGATATACCCATAAATAGGAAGTGTGTCATGGACAATGATCCATCAAAGGTGCTTTAGAAGGAATGGTTATACTTGTAGGTAAAGAATCAGAAAAGAAGAGAGGGGGGAGAAAAGAAAATCCAGGAACCTGAGAATTTCCTGGAAGAGATGGTTTTTATACTGTCAAGCAGTCAAGAACAATGAAGATCAAAAGGGTGGAATCAAATTTGGCAGTTTAAAGCTTGAGATGAGCAGTTCTGATGAGATCAGAAGTCAAATCGCAGAAAATGGAGAAATGAGAGGCAAAGAAGTAAATGCCATCCATGCATAATCATGTTGTTTGCTGGGTTTTTGTTATGTTTTTCTTCTCTTTTCTACGAGTTTGACTATGAAAGAGAGGCAAGATATCTGAAATGATAGATTGAGGGGATGATGGAGTC
>CM053771.1:499352296-499387902 GCA_028658325.1 Potorous gilbertii | reverse complement strand
ATCTTCATCCACTTGCCATAAGTCTCCCCCAAATTTCTGTCCTGGGCTTTCTTCTCTTTTCCTACTAGTACCTTGTTTGGTAAACTCATTGGCACTCACTCATAGAAACAAGTATCGGGTTTAGGCAGATCTTTCCATTCCAAGATCTATATATCCAATCCTACTCTCTTTCCTGAGCTCATGTATCACATCACCAATAGACCAATGGACATCTCAAACTGGACATCTTAAACTCAGCACTTCAAAAGCAGAACTCATTATATCCCCCTTAAAAAAGCTTCCTTTCTTTACAGTTTTCCTTTTTTGATAAAGGGTACCACCTTTTGCCCAGTCTCACAGACTAAGTCTTATACTTGTTTCCTCACACCCTCCTTATATATCCATCCATTCTATTGGCAGATCTTGTTGTTTCTATCTTTAGAACATCTCTTACATACACTTTGGTCTCTCTACTCACCCAGTCCCTACCCAAGGACAAGCTCTCATTACCTCTCATTTGGACCACTGTAATAGCCTTCTAATTAGTTTCCCCATTCTCATCCATTCACTGCTCACTTGCCAAAATGATTTTCCTAATGTGCAAGTCTATGTTGCTCTCCTACTCAAAAAATTTCTGTGGCTTTCTATGATAACAGAATCCAATCTAAAATGCTCTTCATAAGCTGAGCCCTTCCTACATTTCCAGTCTTCTTACACTTTATTCCCCTCCAAGTACTCTCCAAACCAGTGATACTGGCCTGCTCAGTATTCTGCCTAATCATGATAAATAATCTCCCACCTCTGAGACATTACACCAGCAGCTGCTCTTGCCTGGAATGCTTGCCTTCCCTCCTCATCTCCTGCTCCTGGCTCCTTTGGCTTCCTTTACAACTCATCAAATCTCAAACACAAGAAGCATTTCCTGGCCCACTTCCATTCCTTCCCCCCAACTCATTCGGCTAATGCTTCTTCTCTGATCTCAAGTGCCTTTGTGTTGTATGTATCTTGCCTAGATTTAATACTTTCATGTTGTTTCACTTATTCAAATTGCAAGCTCCTTGAAAGCAGTCATTGGTTTTTGTTTCGTTTTCTTTCCTTTCTCCTTCCTTTGTATCTTCAGTACATAGCACAGGGTTGGGAACATAATGCTGATTAAATAAATATCTGTTAACTGAATTATCCTTAATTGTGGTTTGTTATTGTGGTTTGAGTTCAGACCTACTTCACCCCAGGCCCTTTCACTCATCATCTCTGGGAACACTAGGTACTGCCAGTTGCAATTCCTTGACTATGGGTTCAAATTGATCCTTTGCTAGCATTTCTAATGCCAAACTAGTTGATCTCTCTCATAGATCCCAAAGGATCTTGACCCTAGAATCCATAAGCGTGACCTTAGTTTCAGCTCTTTAGACCTAAGGATTGTTCCACATGAAACTCCTTCAAAGAAGAACTGTAACTAAGGCTTGGCAAGGAGAGCCATGTCACAGGCGGTGATGTGGAAGGTGCTTCCTCCTGGGGCCTTCTACATTATGATCCCACACACCCCACTGAGTCATGACTGCTCTCCCCAGCTCCTTGGGGATCTCTCACAGGGTTCTAACAAAATAGCACTTTTGTTCTAGTGCTTCATATCACACCACCTTAATCTGTGGACTTTGCCCCTCCCACATCTAGACTTAGATTTAAGGGCCCATAAAACTGATCTATAAACACCCACGCCCACATGTGTGTCTGTATGAATACATATATATTTATATAAAAGGATATTTTAATAGCTTAATGTATGTATGTATATATACACACATGTATGTGTATGTACTTATATGTATATAAAATTTTAAATGTGCTTTAAACATATATACAGCCTCAAAATACATGTGTATTTTTAGGGGCCATGTGATTTTAAGCTATTAACACATATCTATGCACTATATATTTGTATGTGTTAATTGTACAAAACTACATCTAAGTTTTTTGGGAAACCACTTTTAGCATACATAATTAATGTAGATATAAATATATAGGATTTATATAGCATTTTAGAGTTGCAAAGTATCATACATATATGACTGCATTTGAAGGGAGATAAAGTCAGCGGATTAAGGGGATGTTGTATGGGGACAAACGCAGGCATTACAACTAGCTAGATGATAGTGGTCATAACGAAGATGGATGGATAGATAGATAATAAATATACCTAAATATATAATAGCATATACATTCTGATACAACTTTAAACTGCTAATGATATATATTTTAAACTATTAAAGCATATATATGGACATATACATATGGAGATATATACACATTTTTGTATATATATATGGGTATATATCTGTATGTCTGGGTAGAGAGACAGAAACAGAGAGGGAGAGAGAGAGAGAGAGAGAGAGAGAGAGAAAGGGAGAGGGAGAGAGAGGAAATGGAATAGATTTAATGGACCATAGGCTGTCACAGACATACACATATTCATACACACGTGCGAGTATGCACACACACATGCACATACACATAGACACTGTCAGCTGATTTTGCCTCAGGCATAAGACTCCTTACATCCCTAGCTTGTTGCAGCTCTGCTCCATAGACAACTGGTAGATACCTTTGTAAATTCTTTCTCTTTACCAAGTTTATTGATAGGATCATCCTTTTTCCCCCTCTAGCTTTCCAGTCAACCTTTCTTCCATTGTTCTGATTCTTCCACCCAAATACAAATTAACAATTGCAAACCAGCTGCATCTAAATTGTTTACAATAGTCTCCTCAAAAAAAGAGAAGTTTATTTAGAAAACACATAAAAGCAGAAGAAAGACACACACTTCATGGGGAGAAAGCAATCTACGTAAAAAAATTTTTTTGTAAAATCAAAGGATTGTCCCCTCTCTTTCATAATTCCCTCTCCCTGTTCATATCCAAATAGAAATTTTCTTTCAGCAGGATACAAATGATTGAACTTTGGGGGAAATGCTATTTTTCATAATATTGAGATTTGGAAAAATACATAATCACTTATTAAATCATCAACATGTGAGGTAGATTGATGTACTTATTTTCCCTATCATTATGAAAACTGAAAAATGCATAAAATCTTTTCCCTTGATCATACAAGAAATCAAAGCCTGAAATGAGATGAGGAGCAGTCTAGTGCACAAAGAATGCCGACTTGCTAGCAAATTGTCTATTTGTGAGTCTGAGCTCTGACATCTATTAGACAGGCCAACTTTTTTAACCTCTCTGAGCCTCAGTATCCTTGTCCAAACAATGATGATTCCTTACATAGCCTGTTTCACAGGTTTCACCATATTATAGGTATAGAAGTGGAAAGGTCCTTTTAGGTCATCTAATCCAAACCCCTTTTTATTACAGATGAGAAACCTGAGGCCTTGTGACATCAAGTGGTTAAATGTTGCCTGAAGTTACACAGGTAAGTGAAATTTAAACCAAAATGCTTTGGATAAATCCAGTACTCTGACACTACATCATACTGCTTGCTTTATAAACATGAAGGCATGATATAGACATGAATCCTTGTGATGATTAATCTAGGGCTTTTGATTTTAAAACTGTCATTTAATTAACAAAGCTCTTTGCTGCTATATATGGGCCCTCATCAGAGGACCAACCTACCAAGGAATAAAGAGCTAAAATTTTCAGGGCAGCAACGGGTCTGAGACTAAGACCAAAGAATTTGAGAAGCAATAGTTTAATCCCTAGGCATGAGGGAATAAGTGATGGACATGGGACATCTCCAGAAAGAATGCAAATTAATTCTAAGGCATTTTATAAGATTCCCCATATAGGTACTGTCTGAAGCTGAATTGTTTTCAGAACTTCTGTGAACTAAAAACCATAGGTTGAGACATCTAGGCAAAAGAGATATTGGGTAGTGCTTAATGGTAACAAGGCATTTCCAATTACAGGGACCCCAAATCAGCAACCATTTCAAATACCCTAGGCTGTGTTCTCAATAACTAGCACTTTGTTCTAAATTCTGGAGCCCTGAAGTGCCTAGACTTACAGTAACTACTTCTCCTACCAGTTTGGTCAATCTGAAATTGATTTCACTGGCTGACTGGGCCTGTAGTGCCTGCCTACTCCTTCTTGCCTGTATTACCCTCTGATTTTTTGGTGATGAGATTTATGGTACTTTGGGGTCCTGGTATTATCTAAGTAGACACAGCTCTTTCTTGGCTTTCCCCATCCTGGTACCAACTGTAAATCAGCATAAAAATGAATATGAAAAATAATACTATAAAGTTCAAATGTCCTTGTCACAATTATCAGAGGCTTGTACATCAGAGGTTAAAGTACACTTCAGTATACCATAACTGAGTACTCCTTCTACTGATCCAGGAAAATACCCCCTCCACACCTTAGTAAAAGGTCTTTACTTGTCGAGGTCACCAAATCTGCCTCAAATTCATGGCCATCCTTATGTGGATGAGCATCACCAAATTTGACTGGAACACTCCTCAGACCGCAGACTCTTGACCCTTTGTTAAATAATCTTTTTAAAAATCCTTTCTAATTAGGTAAAAACTGCCAAAGCATGTGGCCTCCTCCCATATTCAAGAACATCTCCATATCACAACAAAAGAGTTAAAAAAATGACCTTGCAGAACCAATGTCCTCTGATTCTACAACCAAGGCTCTTTCTACCCTATTACCCTGCCTCTAGAAATTACTTCAGAGAACAGTTTTCCCTCAAAAGCAATAAAAACACCATCTACCATGGCTGCCTATTTGTGAAATAAATGGAAACTGATTTTTCATAATCTCTATGACCAATAACCTGACAAATTTAAATGTATAATCATACTAAAATTACAATATTTTTAAATGAAGGTTTACCCTTCATAGGGCTACCATATAAAAAATATTCCTTGAACAAGGGGAGTGCTACTTTCATACAGAAATACAAAATATTACCTATAGTTCTTTCTTCTATTAGTCTTTTTAAAAATATATGGACAGTCAAAAGTTTTAAAATATAGTGAAGGAAATAAAGTAAAGAGAGTTTAGTCTAATGCAGGAGAACTATTTATCCCAGGCAATTCCAACTGGCTTATAAACATTAAAGACAAAGAAATATACCACAGTCAGCATATATCATTATATACTCAAGGAGAGACTGACACTAACCTACCATGAAAAGCTTCCTGTCTAAAACTGCAAATAAGACTTCAGTCCCTTAGCCAATCAGTACTATGTACTGGGTCAAATTCCATGAGTATGGTTAGACTAAACTATTGGCCCAGAATTCATTAGCCCAAAAACAATATGTCAATTTATCAACAATTCAAAGGAAGAAACTGTTAGGACTTATATTATGTGTATATATATATACAAACACACATATATATACATGCACATACATATATGTGCAATGTCATATATATGATATTAAATGTAGAAAAGGAAAAATGATCCCTCCCACACTTTATTTCTTTTACAGACTTGAAATGTTTAACATTTGTCTAGAACATGGAAGTCATAAAAAGAATAGGACTCAGGGGTGGGGAACCTGCAACCTGTGTTTAGCAATACAGAAAGTGGTCTCTGGTTACACAGTCAGACATTGGCTATATGATCAGAAAACATTTCTTCCGGTGTTATCCTTCCAGGTGTGACCTATTCTAGGGGTGGAACATGTGGCCCTCTAGGTTCTCAAGTGTGGCCCTTTGACTGAATCCAAACTTCACAGAAGAAATCTTCAGTCAAAGGGTCACACTTGAGGACCTAGAGGGCCACATGTGGTCTTAAAGTCCCACCCTTGGAATAGGTCATACCTGAAAGGTTTATTGCCAGAACAAGTGGTTTCTGATCATATAGCCAGTATCTGGCTATGTAACCAGAGACCACTTTCTGTGTTGCTAAACCTTCCAGGTATGATCTATTCCATTTAAGACTTCCGTGTATATATGTATGTATACACATATAAATGTGTATGTATATTATGTATATGAAATGTCTACACACACTTACAGAACATCTGGTGCCCATAGAGTAAGTCAAAAGCTAGTGATTGCGGCACAGAAGGTTCCCACAGAGGATTTCTCTTCCCCTTAGTGGTACATAGAATTCCTATCAACATTAATGGGAATTGGGCACAACATGGAAAGGAACAGAAACTGCCTGATTAGTGATGCAGCACCATTGAGTGCCTTTAAGGTTGAGCATCTTCATCAAACTTCCACTATTAAACTGTTCTTTTGGTGTATCACAGCCTGTTCTTCTGGACTGTTACCAAGGGGATACTTAGAAATCCACTTCTGTTCAAAGTAAGTCAATTCTTACCAAGCCGTTTACTAAATCCATTAGCTAAGGACAAGAATAAAACAAGTGGATGAGTCTCTCTCCCTCTCTCTCTCTCTCTCTCTCTCTCTCTCTCTCTCTCTCTCTCTCTCCTTTCACTTTCATATTACTTATCTGACCATCTATAACATCTTTCTACAATCTTCCTATTGTCCCTGTAATGACATTACAGTCTATGCATCTTAAACAGGTTCTTTTTTGCCTTGAATGGCTCAGCAAGATTCTATTTATATTTACCGTTTTATTGCTTCTTCTTGTTTGCGGCGTTTTTCATTCTTTTCTTTCAAGTAAGCCAGGTTTGTTTCATTCCGTAAGCGATCATTCTCTCGAGCAATGTCTGATGCATTCTGAATAACCAAGCCATCGTAGGCCTTCATTCCCATATCCTCTATATACTGGAGAAAAGCATCCAAAGTGTCCTCCTCTGAATTAGAACTCATCGTCTTGCAGGAGATCATGTTAAAAAGGAAGAAACACTTTCCTGCAATTGGAAAACACATTATAACTTCATCAGTGGGAAAACAGCTTGCAGTTTATTATAGCTCAAATCTTGTCAGTTCCCATTTCTAAAACTTGGGGTAAAACATGTTTGGAAATTTTCCCTACAGGAAACCAAAGAATTTGGATATCGTATTAATAGAACTTAGTTTAAGTTACAGGTGGCAAACAACCTAATAAAATAATGGATTTGTGCTTCTTCGGTTTTTGGGGTTTCAGAACTGGAAGAACTGATAAATAGAAATATGCCTGGTTATATCTAATGGTGATCATCTCTTAGGAAGGGGGGTGGATGGGGGAGGAGAAAAAAGGAAATTTACATGATAACCGTTGTATATTTAAAAAGAATAATAAGATATATATAACAGATTGGCATTTTCTTGTAATTATCTTTTTTAAAATTATACTATGCTATGGAAATGCTTGATTTATTCCAAAAAAATTTATTTTTCAAAGAGAAAGAGATCTTAGCAGTCATCAACTCTTACCCTTTCATTTTTCAAATGAGTAATTAAGGTTGTAAGTAATTAACTGGTTTGCTCAAAGCCAACTTCTGAATCCAGATCCTCTGTCTATAATTCCTAATGCTCTTTCTACCATTTTTTTTTCCTGAAAGGCTATGTCAAAGAAAATGCTGGTCAAATAAAGCAAACATTGTTAATTTCATACTATCAAAGGATCAATAATATATCTCTCCTTTTACATTAAACTCTCTGGGGAGTATACTTTGGGATGGGGAGGTTTTTTGGGTATTTATTGCTACATTTTTAGAAAGAAATGGTATGTCAAATAACAATTACTTTATGTTCCAAGATGAAACTATGGTCAGGATGATAGTTACTGGCATGGGTGTTATTGCACAAAATGTCATCCTTATATGGATGAGATGAGAAATCACATATGATTATTTTTTATTGTCAACCATTGTAAAATTTTCCTCCTATCAATCTCAAGGTAATACAATTAAATTGAAAATGAATTTTTTATTCTTACATAAAGTTTCCAATTGCCACAAAAATTCAGGAAACAAAAGTGTTCATGCAGAATTTCCCTACAACACAGAATATCTAAATTACTAATAAAATTTGCCAAGAAATATATTAAGTCTTCTATTTTCTCAAGGAGCAACATCACCTGGAATAATGCTTTGTATTCACACAGAACTTTAATTCAAGCATCATAAGTATCACCAATTACCACCTCATTAACCCTCACTGTATCTTCCAAGACTGTATACAATAATATCCTTTTCATTTTCTTGTTATAAAAGTTAGCTTAAAATGAAGTTAATTTAGTTACAGGTAACTTGGGGGAAAATGGAAATTCCAACTCTTTTGTCTTCCTTTTATGTGGTTATATGGAGATGAATATAAGCAAACTAAATAGCTAAGTAGCTAGACTGATCCAGATTGGAGGATGTATAGAGCAGATATTAGTGAAAATCCATTGCCACAAACAAATGTGGCTATGACAGTTCTATGCCTCTTTAAGCCTCAGTTTTCTCAGCTATAAAATGAATGGATTAGATCATATAGCCTATAAGGTCAGTTCCAGCTCTAGGTTTATGATCCTATAACTTAATAAATCTCACCTTATCAACTAAAACATTTAGTAAAACTTCAAATATCAATCTATGGTATAAGCATGTTATTGTTCTACTACTAAGATTGGCTGACCTTGGGCATATGTTCCCAATGACACTGGTAGTTGTATTAAAGTTGTGACAATCTATCCAAAACACAAAGTGTTGGGAAATACATGGTGATAGGGCAGTGATGTATTAGGAGAACTATTGGCTAATTTTTTATCTCTGTCCCTAGTCTGCTGAATGATCTTAGTCAAACCATTTATTTGTTTTTCTGGGAATGTTTCCTCATGTATACAATAATAAAGTTGGCCTGGATACTGTCTATGAGTCTCTCTAGTTTCAGACATTCATCATTTGTGAACTTTCATCATGATAACCATTTGGAAAAGTTAAGAACAAAATCAGAGCGCCTGAAGGAAAATTACTCCTCCCACTGTTAGATACCACTTACTCCCCTGCTCCGCTTATGTTTTCAACCTTTATAAACCAGAATGGTTTTTGGAATTGATTTGCAAAGTTGTTGAACATAGACAATCAAGCATCAGCTTCTTACCTTGGCACTCATAAAGTACTCCATATTTCATCCCTTCTGAGAGTGATAGTAATGAAAGCTAGCTTTTATGTAGAATTTTAAGGTTTGAAAAGCAGGTTTACTAATATCAACTTTGATTCTTACAGCACTGAGAGGTAGGGGCTGATATTATTTCCATTTTACAGATAAGCAAATTGAGACAGATGGCGGTTAAATGACTTGACCAGGGTCATATATCTAATAAGTGTCTGAGTCCGGACTTGAACTCTGTTCTTCCAGCTTCTATACAGAATTCTGTCTACTATGTCACTTATGTTTAATGGTATGTGTCATGCTAATCAATTTTTATCTCCTGAGGAATTTTTGCCCTCAATACATGCATCATTCTGCATTCTTGAATGGCACAGGATATCTTTACCTTCTGCATTCCATGTCATATTCCAAAAATAGACAATTTAGGCCTAGAGGGTGGTAGAGTTGTTTGACTCTATGTTGTCTATGTTGTCAACTCTAGTTGACTAATGGGTGTTCATGAATTTTTTTTTTATTTTAACAGTAATGATGTACTAAGTGAAATTGTCTTTTTTAATTTCAATTATTATGTGATATAATTTAATTGTGTTTTAATATCTGGAAATCAAACCAAAAAGAATAAGTAATGAATATAGGTACTTAGAGAAAGCTGTTGCAGGGTGGGGTGGAGGCAGAAGTGATTCTACAAAATATTCCCTTTATATGTGAATATTTCACAGAATAAAAGTTTAGCTATTATTGTAAACTCCTTTTTGCAGTGGACATTACCATTTAGAGAAGAATCTGCATTTTTAAAGTAATACTTTGATTTTATAATCATTAATTTCTACTGCAATTATGCAAGCCAAGACAAAGTTCTAATGATTTCAGAATTGTTGCCTCAGGGCAGAAAGGGATCATTCCCCTTTCTCATTCTAGCAAAATGTATTTCTGAATTGGGTAATGATATTTGCAAGTTTTCAGGTTTTGATTTAAAAAGAAAACGCCCTTTCTTAAAACTATGTAGTGTCAGCTACTTTCTGTAAAATATTATACAACAGCAACTACCTAGATCCGGTGATTGACCTGGCATGATAATGAGCTTACTAAATGTTTTTTCATTGTATAGAACCTGTCAGTTTATGTGAAATAACTAGATATTTTAAGTTACCTGTTGGTTTAGTGGAGTTTAGTCATTTAATTTTTCTTGTTATTTTTGTCTGGACCTGTAAATCCTTAAATGTGGGAGCTCCCTGGTGCTGAAACTCCCTCATCAATCAAGAGCCCTATAATTCATAATCTTGGAGATCTGTCCATATTCCTATACCTAATATATATCTGAGGCTGTTCCTGAGCCAGGCACTCCCAACTCCTACACCTCCTCCTCTATTTGCCAGGTCACGCTGCATCTTTTCAATTGTATTTCTTGAGGTGGAAATAAATGAGATTTAGAGAGTGTTAAAGATTTTTTGATATTATTATACACATCCTTTGGAAACAAAGCACCAGAAATGGATCTAATACTTTACACACCAGGCACATCCTGTCTCATGCCATCAACTCTTTTGAGACTGGAAGAGGAACTTCCCAAGCTCCTAAGCTGAGCCATAAATGTGGATTTGTAAAAAATATAAATAAATTACAGTCACCTAAGTACAAGTCAATACAACTCACTAATTCTTAAATGTTCTTTTTAAAAATTTAACTAATTTATTTTTTTCAGTTTTCACAATCACTTCCTTAAGTTTTCAATTTTCTTCCCCTCCCTCCCCAATTCAACATGCAATCTCATATGAGTTCTACACAGACATTCTTATTAAACACATCTTCACATTAGTCATGTTGCATAGAAGAATTACAACGAATGGGAGAAACCATGAGAAAAACCAAACCAAAACAAAACAAAACAAAACATAACACCAGAGAGAAAATAGTCTGCTTCATTCTGTATTTTGATTCCATAGATTTTTCTTTGGATATGGATGGCATTTTGCCTTAAGAGTCTTTTGGGAATGTTTTAGGTCCTTGCATTGCTGTGAAGGGCTAAGTCTATCAGAAACAGGCCTGGTACACTGTGGCTGTTACTGTGTATCATGTAAATTAGACTTTGCAGTGTCCAACCACTGCTCCTGGTTCTACCTTTTGAGGCCAAAACAAAGGAAGTTTAATTCTCCTTCTTGTGCAAGTCTTTCAAATACTTCAAGACAAATCCTTTCCTCTTTCCCACCTCCTCCCCACAACCCAGCCTACTCCCTTGCCAATGCCAATTCTCCAGGCTAAATATGCCCAATTCTGTCACTTGGGAACACTCTACCAAAAGTGTTACTCCTAGATCATCAATAACCTTTCAATGGAAAAAGACATTCTCAGTTCTCATCCTTCTTAAACAGTTTACTTTATTTTTCTTACTCTTGAGTTCTTCCTTCTAAACATTCTGCCCGCCTTTAGCACCCTTACTCTTTCTCCTCAACATAGCGTTTCCAACCCCTCTCAGACAATGACTTATGACCATTTTTATCTCTTCTATACACTGCTTCCCTTGGTGAACTCATCTGATCTCCCTGACTCAGTTGTTACCTTTGTATATATGACTTGCACATGAGAAATGGAGTTGTTGGACATTTAGACTTAGTTTCTTGTGTCCTATTTTACTGCCAGACATTTCTACGTGGATTTATTAATAGCAACCCAAACCTAATATATCTATTATTCCCCCTACTCTGAACCTGCCTTTTCCCTCTTTTCTTCTCTTTTCTCTTTATTTTCTAAATAGAGTATCAATACCTTCTGTCATCGAGGCTTGAAATTTTAGTCACCATTCATTTTTCTACCCCTTCATCCCACACATTCTTTTGCTTGTGAACTACTGTGGAATTCAACTCCAGAATCTTTCCAATGTGTCTAATTCTCTTTATACATGTAGCTACTACCACATTTCATGCTCTTATCACCTCTCACCTAGACTTCTCTAATACCTCCTCAAATGAACTCCCTACCTCCAGTCTTTCCTGTCTCTAATTCACTTTTTCCCTAATTTTTTTATTTTTATTTTCATTTTAAAATAATGAACAAAAAAGTCTATTTTCTCTCCCTTCTACCATCTACTCCAATGGGGAGAAAAAAAAAAACAAACACACACAAATCTTACGACAAATATTCATAGTCAACAAAAAAATTCCTTCACTGGTCTTGCCCCAAAACCTCTATGTCTCAATCTGAACCCTGGTTCTGTCACCTCTACTGATTCTATATTTGTAGTTTCTTTTTCATTCATTTTCATTCAAGATTAGTTTAATTGCCTCCTAACCATTCTATCTGCCTCCTACATCCAACTTATCCTCCAGGTTTATCTTCCTAATGCATAACTTTTTATACAGAAATGCAAAAAATGTTAGAGCTAGAACAAATTCCTAAAAATCATCTAGTTCAATAACATGCTAATTTAACAGTAAAAGAAACGAAGACCTCTGCCCTGCATAAAACTTTCAGTGATTTGTCATAGTCTATTAAATAAAATCAAACTACTTTAAAGTTCTAGAATTTTATGGGCTCCACATACATCTAACCTATCTTTCCAACTATTTCATACTGCCCTTCTTTCTGTACTCTACACTCTAGCCAAAGTAGACCATTCACCGTTCTTCAGACTCATACCATCCTTTCTTTTCTCCATGCCTTTTCTCATGCCATCTCTTGTGCCTAAAATGGAATTCTTCCAAATTCTACTTGTCAAAATTTTCCTTGCCCTCCAAATCCCAGGCCAAAGGCCACTTTCTCCATACAGACTTCTTAATTCACCCATCTGGAAGTTACCACTGTCTTTTCCAAACTTTCTTGACATTAGTTTGTCATTTTCCCATGAATTTATTATATTCTTATTTTAATAGTAGTAGTAGTCGTAGTAGTAGTCGTGGTAGTAGTCGTAGTAGTCGTAGTAGTAGTAGTAGTAGTAGTAGTAGTAGTAGTAGTAGTAGTAGTAGTATTTATCTCTGTATATTTCTTCTCCTCTGTTTAGGGGGAAACTTCCTAAGGGAGTGGATTATGCATTATTTGTATCTATATTTTATTGCCTAGCACAGTGCCCTGTATGTAGTATGGCTCCATAAATATTTGTGCAATTGAATTGAAATCAATTTAATCTAGACAAGTCTGCTCATTGTACAAATGAGGGAATAAGGAATCATAAAACGAGTGACTTTATCCATTCTGGATCTATAAATATCTTCATTTTGCTGAGGACAGTATTTTTACACCTTGGACACATGACCTAAGTACTCTGAGTTCCTTCATATCTAACATTCATAATCACAAAATATATTCATATTTACAGACTTTTTTGTAATATCCCCTTGAAATAAGTAGAGAATATGTTACTATCATCATTTTACAAATGAGAAAACTGAGATTCAAAGAAGCTGTGTGATATTCCACATCACACAGCTAACAGTATCAAAGGTAAGATACAATAAAGGGCCTGACCTGGTTGATTCTAAATGTCCTGTTCAGCTCTAAAATCACATGATTCTACCTTCCTAATCAAAGCT
The DNA here is from genome assembly GCA_028658325.1 of Potorous gilbertii. Lineage (NCBI taxonomy): Eukaryota > Metazoa > Chordata > Mammalia > Diprotodontia > Potoroidae > Potorous > Potorous gilbertii. The sequence goes on along the minus strand of CM053771.1, from coordinate 499,374,435 downwards.
CCTTTCATATGCAGGTAAGTTATAAAGAAATATGTTCACATTCATCCTTGGGGGATATGTAGTTCATAACAAATGTTCATTTCTATTATAATTACTGTCATTTAGGTGAGAATTGAATGGGCAGGTAAGCATGGATCAAAAGCATTTGGATTTTTTAAATTCATATTTGTGGATCTTGAAATTACTCTTTGCCCCCTCAACCTCCCCACAAGTAATGACAAAATGCGGTATCTGTGTGCATATGATAGATACCAAATGAGTTTTTTACCCTCAATAGATTTTAAGGGCAAAATTATTTCACAATAGTTTGTCTACTACCTATAAAGGTAACTAACAACCACAATCCTCAAGATTTCTTTAAGGAAGAAATGGTAAATCTTAATTCGAGAGGCAGTTGTAACAATTCCTAAAATGCCCTCACTTAGGGCATCATTGATCAGTGCTAACTTTATTGACCAATAGTCAGTCTGTCTAGAAGCATCAGAGGGGAAAAAGGTGGATGAGTTAAGAGGTGTTCTATTCCTTTCTTGCATAGAAGTTTCTGCTTAGATTTACTTCCTGATGACTTTCTTACCAATATATACTTCAATAGATTTCTTCCCTCTACCTTCACCCCTGGAAAGAACCTAAAAACTTTAGAAAACACAAAGACATTTGTAAGTAAATTCCTTTCTAATATCCAGTACATAGGCAACCAGTAGCATTTGTCAGAGACCACCCCCACCCATGAGAAACACTTAAATTTTCATATCAGCTACAGAGTATCATTTCAGGGATCAATTCTTTTTTCATGGATTCTGTCTCATACACCTACAGTTATTCAGTGCCTCCCTCCACAGTTGTCTGTATTTGGTAGTCTGTAGAATCCCTTTGTCTGATTTTTGGATTGCTGTATTGACCTAATTTATTGCAAGAATGAAAGTCATTTTGTTCAGTATAAATTATTCCAAACAATGAACCAATCATCTTAGCTTTCCTGAAGACATATCTCCTGCACTACTGAAATACTTTACTGAAGTTATTGTGTATAACACCCTGACATTTGTAGTTCTTAATATTTTGGTTAGTTTTACTCTGAAAAAGTAGAACATAACATTCAGAAAGCTTGATTCAGGTGCATGTAGGACACCAAGTCCCACCTTTACCTATTAATGCATAAAATAGTAATAGCAATAGCTAATGTTTATATAGTATTTACTATGTGCCTGGGACTGTACTAAGCACTTTGCAATTACTATGTCCTCTACTTTTCACAGTACCTTCACATGTAAAATCATCATTGGATTTCCCTATTACTGAAGGCAGCACTGCTAGCTAAATGAAATCCCATTTGAGTATTTGCATTGTCATAAAATATCTATTGCAAGTGAAATACTTGAAGGGTGTAAAATACAAGCAATTAGGTCTGAATAGAGTCCAAGAAACATAAATGTGCAGCTCCTCTTTTTATATCTTCCCCATGGATGCTTCCTCTAGCTAAACACAGAATGAATACAACACAGAGAAACTGTATGAGTCTTAGTGCTGATGATATCAAGTGGTCTGGGAGCATTTATTGTGAAATAAGTGTATGCAAAAAAAAATGTTGTAGTTATCCACTTAGTTTTTGTTGCTATGTTAATTTCAGATGCAGATGCTGTATGGTCGTTGATTTCCTGGAGAGCAGCTAAAGTAGTATGCAGTGGTGCAGCGACTGGGCACTCCTGTGGAACAGGGTGCTTATGATTTTAGGAGTGGCTTTTGTTGATGGAAGGAGGAATGAATTAAGGCTAGATAAATGTAAGTTGAAATTGGCATACTAATGCAAATATTTTCATCCTCCCACCCCCACTTCATAAAATTGAGTACAAATTTCTTGGTTTCAATTATTCCAACTCTTGAAATTTTTCAATTCTTCCAAAAGGAAAGAGTAAAATAAATAGGCACAAAATATGTAGTGAGGGTGGGGGGAGAACTTCCAATGTGTCCCAATGACCAAGAAACAGAAATTCTATTTTTATCAGCTAATGTCAGCTGAGTGAAGCAGCCCACAGACTCATATGGGCTCTAATTCCTTCTCTTTTCATAGATCTTTTATCCAGCATTTCTGGAAAGGAGCTGTTCCCCATCTGTTGCTTATCATTTTCCAAGATATAAAAGTTGTAAAGACTCTATCAGTCTGGGTATTTGCCACATATGCTGGATGACACAGGTGGACAAATCACTAAAAGATGTTTCCTATATCTGTAAATCTCAACACCCAATTCCTGCAGCATAAGAAGCTTCTAGAATATCAGATTTAAAACACACTTTCCCTTTCAAGATAACCTTATATGTAGGATAAGATCAAGTTCATTGGTGACTTAGTTATGTTATTACACACATATTTAATAAGTAGAAAGCACACAATATGTTGAGTGGGATACATCTTGATCATAATTGGGTAGAGTAGATTTTATCCGTAACTCATACTTCATTTCCTCACTCCCATCCAAATAAAGTCTACATTTTCTTTTATCAACAGGTAAAATTTTAAAGTCTTTACCCTTTCCTTTCCTCCTGAGATTACAAAGAACATCTGCCTTGATTCAGTGAGAGAAGTTGCTGGAATCTGCTCTTTTTGCTTTTTTTCCAATCAGTGAATTTCCTCTGAGGCAGAGCGCCCAATTTTGCCCAGGAGTATTTCTGCAACTAACAGAACACTTCACGTGGCAGTTTGGGCACAGTTTTTGCCAGTGGGGTAAAACAATACTTCCTGTTTTCTTCATGGATTCAAAGCTATTTGAGATAACACATTTCAAATGAGATCATGTGATTAGATGATCAGATGTTATATAAAAATGTGGAATACGTAAATAGATGGTGTAAAATCAGGCAATGAATGTAAATGAAACCTCACCCTACAGGATGTCTGGATATCCTCCATATGTGCATGCTATGTGGAAAAGTACAGGATAGAACAGTTCTGATGATTTCTTATTATATCATATCAAGAACCTGATATATCATTCCCTTATATTTACACTTAGACCCTAGGAAACTTCAGTCATTTCACCATATTCTTATAACCTCAAAATGTGCCAATTCTATGAAAAATGGGAAATGATGAAATTAAAATCAAAAGAGTTGGTTGAAGTGCTAAAAAACATGTTCTTGTCTCTCTTTAGACTGATGAGTAAGTTTTTTTTCCCACCTTCTTTCTCAATGTGACTAGGCAATGTAATAACGAGGTTTCTCCTCCAACTCAAATTAGTAATAGTGCTACCAGTTCATAGTTCCACAGGTAAGCTATCCACTCACTACATATATACACAAAGTCTCAATGATCACAGCTTTCTTCTGAGCTTTGGATCACATGGTTCTAGATGCTTACAAGGCATATTTGCAAACTAGCTACAGTCTCTTTTGCAAACTGCTGACTGGAGCTACAAAAGAAATCAAATTGGATTGGGAGTTTATGCTTCATTTTGTTTAAAACACTCAGATGACCTGCTGTCCGTATTAGGTCAGTGATGGCTCCTGTCATCAAACTTTATAACTTCTATTCATACTTTGCCCCTCACAGAGATGTTCTTCTTTAATGATTATATATGTATGTATGCATATGCTCATATACATTATATATTCACACACATACACACATACATGTATATGTGTTCTTCTTTCCATTGGATTTCTGAAATATTTCTGAACATCTTTCATAGAGTCATCTCACTTGCTCAACTGGAAATGGCAAGAAGTGTGACATTTTTCTCCCCAAATAATATCATGTCAATATAATTATGAGTCAATAGCTCAAACTTTTATGTAACTGCCCAATAATTGGTACTTAGTAATGCAAAGAAGAAAATGTAGAACAGTGTAAAATACAAACAATTAGAGATGAGTTAATTTTGACTCTATCCTTTTATACTTATTACCCTGCACAATTCAGATATAAGTACTTTTATGGTGAATTAAGTCCTCAAACTTGAGGGCTAGTATATCTGTCATATCAATAAAAGTAAAAGTGAATGTTTGCCAAGATCCAGAATGTCCTTCCCCATTTATTGCTAAAATTTAAGAAAAGAAATGACAAGGTCAATATCTAGAGAGCTAAAAAAAAAAAAACAACAATTTGAGAATTTGCAAATGAAAATGGAAAAGTCCCCATAATTTTGGGCAAAATTCTTTATAGAAATTGACTGCATACTCCTCTACTCCTCTGGAATTCAGGATGTTATGATGAGCATTATAATACATGGACACTTTAGCCAAGATAACATTAAAAGAAAAAAAAAGCTTCCACTAAAACCATGATGTTCCCAAGTGTAACAAATCCATCTGGATTTGTGATAGCAAACCTTAATTGTAATGAGATTTAGATAATCTTCTTGGTAGAGGATGGAATTTTAAGAATGTGTCAGGAAAAAGTATGTGTTTTAATTCAGTAGGGAAAAGCAGTTTCAGGTGCCATGTATGTGCAATAGTGTTTTTTTAAACACATTGGGTTCTCACTGCTAATACAACTGTACTAAGAGACTGCTTTAAATATTTATGGTATTGAATAACTGATAAGCAGTTAGTACACATATTGTGAATACCAATTAATATATCACAAAAATATTAAACAATGTTTTTAATAATTCAGTTCTGCTTTTTTCCCCCTTTTACATAAATGAGATGCCAGTTATAAATATGTCTGTGGTCAAGTAACTATATGGAAAAGGATCTACAAAATAGTCCGTAGAATTTGACCACATTAAATGGCTTAGCAATGGTTGATTTCTGCTCACTTCAAAAGACATGCAAACTTCAGCATTAAGTATCTCTGGCTAAAACCCCTGCCATTTTATAATCAGATTACTCAATTTAATGAGCACAGGGATCAATTAGCATGCTTAGAGAATGTGAAAAATGAGATACATACCAAAATTTAAGTCCCCAGGGACAGCTAAGTGCAATAATCAAAAGGTGACTTGTGTCTGTCAAAGCCCTTTCCCGTGCTTTATCTCAGTGCAGTCTGCAGGAGTATTCCAGCACCATAAGAAACAGACTTGTAGTTGAGCTCAGTTTTTTCTTCAGTTAAAGTGCATTATATCTGGATGGCCAAAGTGTCCATACTATCAGATCCTTCATCACTAGACATCAGTGCTTTATTGCTCTTCTTCCTATCAGACAGAACAGCCTTTAAAGTTTTCCCGGTAAAATGCCGTGACAGAAGAAGACAGGTACTTGCTTCTTTAAATCAACACTCAGAGAAAAGAGGGCATAGCTAATGGATGGGTACACCCACACAACCCTCAGATTTGAAGTCCAGCAGAGAAGAAATTGGATGATTTTTACCCACTTTGCCACATAGATGATTACAATACCAAATGCAATCACCCGGGTTTGCTAAGGTGCCTCATTTGAATAGATTCTGCAGAGACAAAAATAAATGAAAACAAGGAATAAAAAACATCCTATCCAAATGGCTTCTCCCAGCCAAAAAGATGTTCTCTCTCATTGCCACTTAGATACAGAAGGTTTGAAGCAGTCTAGCTTGTGGCATCGTCCCTCCCCCGTGACAACCGGCAGCCAGCCTGCCTGCCTCTCTCTCTCTCTCTCTCTCTCTCTCTCTCTCTCTCTCCTTCCTCCCTCCCTCCCTCCCTCTCTCGCCCTCTCCCTATTTCCCTCTCCTCTCCTTTTCTCTCTCTCCAGCTGCCTTAGTCTGTGGATGCTACTGTTGATTAATCAGGGATTCTGAAACAAAGAGCCTACCTTCTGAAATAAGCAGTAATCTGTTTCTTCTCTGTTTCTGCAAACCGTCTGCATTCAAAAGCAAAGCTTCCCGCATCCTAGTACCTTGGATAGTTCCTGCTTACTAGGCCCATTGGAAAAGGGGAAAGAAGCAACTGAAGAAATGACAAGAGGAACAGCAGGCAGCATCGTTCTACTTCAGAATCCAGCTCCCAGGGGCTCACATCCTCATTAAAAGCCTCCTATTTAGGCAACAGATTTTCTCTCTTTTATCTTGACTGCACTGAAGTCTGATTAGCAAATAATCCAGTGGAAAAATAAAGAAGAGGAAAAAAAGAAAAAGAAATAAAGAGTCTTCATAACAACTATACCCCCAATCCAGTTTCAGTTGATAGAAAGGATATGAAACCAACAAAATAAATATGTGAGAATGTGCAAGTTGTAACCTTTATCCCAAGCATGGCTCATGGAAATGAGCAGTCATTGAAAAGGAACATCTAGGTCTCAGTTTGATACCTCTTTTTGATATGTCTTTTACACTCTCCCTCACTGTACAGCAGTGTAAGGCATACAATTACTGCTGACGTACATTGGACTGCTGCTTGGGGAAAGAGGGGAGGAGCTTTGTAACCTCATCAAAACAACCTTCGACCACCTGCTCCCATGGCAGAAGCACAGAACTATCCCACTTGGAGAGGATCTGCATAATGTATGTGCAATTTTTTTAAACAAAATGTAACTAAGAGTACTTTGAAGACTAAAACTGAAAATAATATGATTAAAGTAAGTATATCCTTAAACAGCTCATAGAAATTAAAAATTGCAAATCCTTGAGGATGGGCAATTTTGTGACTTCTATTCTCTGTCTCTTCCTTATTTTTAATTTTCTACTATCTCCAATGAGATCTGTGTGAATCACTTTACAAACTTTGTAGTACAAGGTATTGTTATTGCTATTATTTTAGGTATTATTATTTGACATATTATCTTAATATATGTTTAATATTTAAGTGAGTTTTTTTACAAATAAGGAGAATATTAATATACAAAGGGATTTACTTTTCAAATTTTCCATATATTTTCCTTTTTATGGATTTATTGAGGCCTTTTTTTTTTTTTTAGCACACAGTTATTTTCCAATATACTACCCCACTAAACCCTCCCATGCAACAAAGGAAAACAGGCAAAATCAACTGACATAATTACTGTATCTAACAGCATGTGTTTTGTATCCATAGCTCTTCTCCTTTGTATTGACAGGATATAAATTTTATAAATATAAATATATATGTGTGTGAATAAATATACACACATATAGATATACATATATATTTATCTGTGTATATAGTTCTTGATCCTAGAGAACCAATGTTTATATATATATATATATATATATATATATATATATATGCATATATACACATATATATAATATATATATACACATAAATATATATAACTACTGTATAGATTCTGTATATATAGTATATATATACATATATAATACATGCATTTTTTTAACATTTGTTCTCCAGAATTTAGGCTGATCATTAAAATTAATAAATCTGCTTTTTGTTTCATTGTTTTCCATTTTTCATTCCAATGACCTACTTTTTGTCCTCGTCATTCTTGACTTATCTGTAGCTTTTTAAATTTAGTGACCACTCCCTGTCTCTATGATATTCTAAGGCAGCTAGGTAGTACAGTGAATAAGTACACTGGAAATGGAGTCAAGAAGGCATGAGTTCAAATTTGACCTCAGACATTTTCTAGCCATAAGAATGGCAGCTAGGTAATGTAGTGGATAGACTGTTGTGCAAGGAGTCAGGAAGATTCAGCTTTCTGAATTCAAATCCATCTTCAAATGCTTACTAGCTGTGTGACCCGGGGCAAATCACTTAATTATGCTTATCTCAGTTACTCGATCAACAAGAATGAGCTGAAGAAGGAAATAGTAGACCATTCCAGTATCTTTGCCAAGAAAACCCCAAATGGGGTCATGAAGAATTGGAAACAACTGAAATCAACTGAATAAAACCAACCACAGTCATAAGAATAGGCTTGCAAAAGTCATTTAACCTCTCACTGCTTATTTCTTCAACTATAAAATGAGGAAAATAAATATGACCTACTTCAAAGGGTTATTGTGAGCATCAAATGAAATAATGTGTGTAAAACATTTAGTTCATGGCACATAATTGGGGTTTAGAGAATGTGGTTCCTTCCCTCCTTTCCCTTTTGCAAGAAATTACCTCCAATTAATTGTATATTTCTTGAATGCATACATTTGTTTGCTGGTCCTCTTCTTCATCAGAATATGAGCCCCTTGAGGGCAAGAACTGCTATTCTCTTTGTATGCCCAGAATAAAGCACAGTGCCTACCACTTAGAAATGCCTGTTGACTTGACTTGTTTTGTGTGGTTGATCTCTTCTTGCTCTGTTCCTAGATTTCTGATGATTTCTCCTCGATTGTCTTTGAATATGTTATTATGTCTCATTCCTTTCTTATTTAAAGAACCTTTTCTTTTATTAAGTTAAAATGTAGATACCCTGATGTGCTCACAATTTTTTGTGAGTTCATGAATAATTATAGGTACCTTGTAACAATTTCCAAAGAAGCTGAACTTAAAAACCAATAACATAGCTCTTATTCTCTCTACACTTACCCAAACCAAAAATATACTTTGGTAAGAAGACTTACCCCAGGATTATAGTATACGTCTAAATCATAAATCCTTTTGTTAAAAAATCAGAATGTTGAAAATGACCTTTAATACGTAAATAATCCAAGGAAAATAGCACAGTGGACCTTACCCTTGTAATTCCTAAGGCGTCATGTTGTTTTGAGATTTTTCATATGTTATTATTGTTCAATCATTTTCAGTCATGTCTGACTCTTTGTGACACCATTAGGGTTTCTTGGAAAAGATGCTGATACAGGCGAGAAAACTGAGGCAAACATAATTAAGTGACTTACCCAGGGTAAAACCACTAATATGTGTCCGAGGCCAAATGAACTCAGGAAGACAAGTTTTCCTGATTCCAGGCCTGGTACTTTATCCATTGTGTTACCTAGCAGCCCCATCTAAATTTCCTTTGGCAAAACCATTAAGATGCAACTAGAGAATAGTATTCTATTAATAAAAATATTATTAATCAAAGTTAATTTAAATTATTAAGAAATAATAAAGAATAGTGTTAATAGCAGAATAAATTTAAATGGTATTAAAATTCCATTTCCAAAGTTCCTAAATTTAGAAATTAAATCATCTAGTCTCCTATAAGTGTTCCCTTATAGGAACAGGTGTCTGAATAGGAACATACAGATCTCATTGTATCAAAGTTTTCAAATAGCTAAAGATCATTGTTATTTCCTCTTTGGATAGGTAAAGTCGCAGTCATCAAAATACAGAATTCCAGAATTATAGCTAGAAGTTTAAAGGTTGTTAATCAATACAACACAGAAGTCATACCTGTGTGATTTTTCTCTCCTACTTGACTAGTGAGATGACACTATCTATCCCTAAATCAATTAGGTAACACAGAAGGACAAAAGCATCCTTGAATACTAGGATTTTTGATGATCAGAATTACATGAATAGTATAATATTAAAATCCTACAATAAGAATCACAGACCCTAGTGTCTTCGCCTTGTTTTGAAACTAGTACTTAACACAAGGTTCATCACATATCTGGTCCTAAGTAAACACTTCTTGACTTGAATTGACTTGACTTTGTCCAAGTCATTTGCCTTCTTCACCTCAAAGTCTTCTTGTGTAATATAGGAATGATAATACCACCTTCACAGGACCATCAGGAAGGTCAAAGGTGATAAGTATCTGGAAAACACTTAGCAAATTTAACTAAGGGATAGGGTATTTGGCAGGTCTGCAATTTCATCGGTTTCAGAGTAAGGGGACAAGCATGTATTAAGCCAGACTCTAGTCTAAGTGCTGAGGATGCAAATACAAGCCAAAAGAAACAGTCCTTGCCCTGTGAGGGGAGGTAATACCACCAAAAAGCATGGTGTTGAAAGTGAGAAACACAGCCAGGAAGGGAATGAAGGTTGACTGACCTGAGTCCTCTCCAAAATGGAGGCCCTGAGAGGAATTCGAAATGGGAGAGGGGGACTGACTTTGTGGAGGGATGTCCCAGGATGAAGAGATCCCAGACATTAAGTGAAGTTACAGGATGAGACTGATGCTGAGGCATGTTAGTGAAGTCTAGAAAGTTGGAAGTACAGCTGTGTTTCACAGATTTAACTCAAGAGACACTGGACTTTTTGGACTCCATCCTCTAACAGGTTCATTCTTGATCTAGTTAGACAGGAGGACAAGAAGACAGCTTGAGGGGGTTAATAATCTTAATTTCATTCTCATCTAGTCTTCTCAAGAGGGAGTTGCTGATAGTGGGAGCACCAGCTCCTACAGCATTCCCTAATCACCCTTCTCACAGGGCAGGCAAGAAGTGGGGGGGGCAACTAGCCCTACATCTCAATGGGGTCAATCAAGACAGTCATAGCTTGTATACTGCCCTAAGTCCCATCAGGCTTTAATGGAGGATGGTTGAGGAAGGTACATGCATTCCTTTATGCATTACCCAAATCTCAAATGGATTTCACAATGGGTTTCCTTGTGCATTCTCCATGGTTTCCCTACATGCTGAACAGTGTCCATTTACTTTATAGCATAAAAGACAAAGAAGGCATCTTGCCAAAATTAAGTTCACAGATTAACTTTAGCAATATCATCATTTCTACATAAGTATATCAAGTATCAAATTATGTTACCCCATATCTCATGGTACAGTCTCAGTACAACTGTCTATCACTATGATTCTAGGAACTACTATCTAAAATTCTTGGGGGTATTCTGGGAATTATTATCTAATACCTGGAAACTAGACATTGCCATGGCCATGGATCCTGAGAAACTAAACTCTAAAAAGGATAACAAAATCCTTCCTTCATCTAAACTTGAAGAGGAATTTCATTGGTTTCAAGACTCTCATTTGAGAAAACTTTCTCTACCAATGTAGGTTGACCCATTCTATGAAACTTAGAATATGGAATGTTTCTTAAAGCACCATGAACTTAAGAGACTTTCCCAAGGTCATGTGGCCAGGATGTGTGCAAGCTCTCATCATCTCATGCCCAGACAATTGCAATTGCCTATTGGTTAGTCTCTGCGCCATAAATATCTCCCCATTCCAGTTCATTCTTTACTCAATTGTCAAAGTAACCTTCCTAAAGTGCAAGTCTGATCATGTCACTCTCCAGCTCAATAAATTTCAATACTTCCTCATCACCTTCAAGATAAAATATTAAATTCTCTGGTGTTCAAAGCCTGCCCCCTGAAATTTTCAGTCTTTTTTCTAAAATCAAACACCCCAAACACCCAAAGTCCACCCCAAACACCCTGTGATTCAGTGACACTAGCTTATTTACTATTCAATTAAGACACTGCATCTCCCAACTCTAGACATTTTCAATGACTGCCCCTATGTAAGGAAGTTTTCCCTTCTCCTCCTGGCTTCTCTGACTTCCTTTAAGGTCCAGCTAAAATTTCACCTTCCATGGGAAGCCTTTCCTGATTCCTATTGATTCTAATGCTGTTCTTCTGCAGATTAATCCCAATTTGTCCTGTGTGGGGGTTTTTGGTGGGTTTGTCTTTTGTTGTTTGTTTTTGCATGATATTTTGTATGCTTTCTCCTCCATCAGACTGGAACTCCTTGAGAGCAAAGAACACAACAACCTTTCTTTGTGTCTCTCATGCTGAGCATAATACCTGGCATGAATTAGATACTTTTAATAAATGCTATTAATTGGCTGACTGAATTCAGGTTTTCTTGACCTTTTCCCGCTTTCATTGTATTCCTGGAACTTAAGCATCCCTTGGAATTCCTGGTACAATAGTGCCTGGTACTTAATAAGTGCCTCTTACATAGACTGATCTCACTTTTTAACTCTAGCTCCCAAATTCGTGTGTGTATGTGTACGTGCACATACACACACACGTGCTCATGTCAAGTTCTGAATCCACTTTGCCATGGTTTCTCTCATTTTAAATTGCTGTATGATAACATTTCTTTTCTAAGAGTAACGACCCACTGTCCCCTTCTCTTCTGCCTATAAATATATTCAGATATCCTCTATATTTAACAAACTTTCATTAGACCTGCCATCTCCTCAGGGTACCATCCTATATCTTATCCCTTCCCAACCTGTGCTGTCTCTGCTTTACTCTACTACTACTCCTATTCCAACTCAGACTCCCACCCCAAGACCCTAGCACCCTGAACTTTGATACTAAAACCAGACCAGAATATTTCCCAGCCATCTACAAGCCATGTCACCCCACTCCATTTTTCAACTCCAAGCGTATTCACTGGATGTCCCCCATGCCTGTAATTGTCTCTCTCATCTCTGTGTCCTGTCCTTGCTGGTTTCCATCAAACCCCAGCTAAAATCCAACATTCTGCCAGAAGCCTTTCCTAATCCTCATTAATTAGGTAGTCCTTTTCCTCTGCCTACTCAATCCAATTTGTTCCGTATATATCTCTTTATACATAGATGTCTGCATATCGTCTACCCCATTAAACTGTGAGTACTTTGAGACCAAGAAAAATCTCCCTACCTTTCCTTTGTTTTCTTGGGATTTAGCGAAATTCTTGGTACATGGTATGTGCTTAATAAGAGAAATTGTTATTTGAATGATCGCACTTTATAACACTCTCACTCTCTCTCTCTCTCTTTCCCTCTCTCTCTCTCTTTCACTCTCCCTCCCTCCCCTCTTTCTCCTTCTGTCTTCTCTCTATGTGTATAGACACATCGTACAAATGCACATATACATACACACATACCCAGCCATCATTGTTCATGTGAATTGCAAACTTCTTGCCAACTGCTTGTTCTGTATTATCTGGATATCCCACAGGCACATGAAAGCCAAGACATCCCCAAAAGTACTCTATTTTTCCCTTTAATCCATCCCTCCACCTAACTTCCCTATTTCTATTGGAAATTCTACCATTCTTACTGTTCCCCAGGTTCACAAACTCTGAATTACCCTGGTCTTCACACTCTATTTCTTCCCCACTTCCTTATCCAATTCCTTGCCAAGCCTTGTCTGCTCTCTCTACTCATTTCTCCCCTCACATCAGTTTCCTTATTTCCACTTATAGACTAACTACCCTAGGTCAGGCTTTCATCTCCTCTTGGTAGCCTTCTGTTTGATTTCTCTCCCTCTTCTCTCCCTGACTGAATCTGTCCCCCATGTATTTACCAAATTCATCTTCCTAAAACACAGGTCTGATCTTGTCATTCCCCTGCTCAAGGAGATTCAATAGTTCCCCAGTGCTCTTAGAGTAAAATACTGCTTACTGTTTGGCATTTAAAAACTTTCTAAACTTTCTTTCCACACTGGTTTCACAGCATTCCCCTTTACACACTCTGTCCAAATTGACCTACTTGATGTTATATGGCATTTCATACCCCTCCTGCATGCCTTTGCACAGATTGCCCCCCTGTTTGGAATATTCTCCTACCTTATTTGGGTCATGAGGAATCCCTTACTGCCTTCAAAACATAGCTCTATTGATACCTTCTCTTCCATAAATTCTCAATTGTCTGTCCACTTGACATTCCTGAAAATTACTTGGTAGTTTGGGGGGTTTTGAGGGACGTGTCAATCACTCTGTAACATCTTGAAATAGTGTGTTGGCTACTGTGATCATAATTTTTGTAAGGTGATTTTTCACCTTTGAGGAGCTTCAATTTTTAAGAAGTTAGTATTTTATACCTCCCCACCCTCCCATTCTCACATAAAGCTTGATTTTTAACTCTTTGTAACTTTCTTCCATTGTCACTTATCCTATGTTCTGGGGTCACACAGAACATTTCTTATTAGTCCTATACACTGACCAGCTGAGATAGATAGACAGCTCTAGTTCCTTCTCTTTCTTTTTTTCTCTTCCCTTTCTTTCTCACTCCCTCCTTACCTTCCTTCTTCACTTCCTTTCCCCTTCCCTCCCTTCCTTCCTTCCTTATACCTGGCATTGATATAATTCTTTGAGATTTGCAAAGAGCTTTATAAATATATCATTTGCTCCTCACAACAACCCTGGGAAGTAGATACTATTATCATGCCCATTTTACTGATGAAGAAACGGGCAGATAGAAGATGAAATGACTTGGCCATGGTCACTAGTAAGTGTCTGAGGCTGGATTTGAACTCAAGTTTTTTGACTGAAGGTCCGGCATTCTATCCATTGTGCCATCTAAGTGTCTTTCTTCCTTTCTTTACTCTCAACAGCTTTCTAGGCTGGACTTTTATATTTGACAAAGCTACTTCAGGAGGGGTATATCTCTGTGCCATGTTTCACATCATGGGCATGTCATACTACATACACTGCCAGACTCAGCTGATATGGAGCTGGTTTGGCTTTTTTTTAACCTTCCTTTATTCCTTCTTTGTTACAAAGGATGACTTAATGGAAGTGAAGAAACATCTAGAAATCGAGACATAAAACGTATTAATTCTTTTTAGATGTTGTTACTTCACATCTAATAGGTACATGTAAGATATACTAAAGGTGTTATTTACTGGCAGAGGTATGACAATATAGTTTTGTTGGTGGTACATCCATTTTGATAAAATTCAAATTCATGAAATACTTCAATATTATATTGATATTAACATCTGACATTTTCAATGGCCCTTCCCACTTTTCAATCTTTCACCCAGGATTCAAGTTCATATGAAGCCTAAAAGAGGCCAATAAAGGATGTATTTCTTGACTAGGTGGAAGAAGAGGGTCATGGATAAATAGACAGAAAGAATATATATTAAGTACTTACTATGTTCCAGGATCTGGGCTATGCACTAAATTCAAATACAAGCTAGTAAGAAAGCCTTTGTTCTCATGAAGCCTACATGCCAATGGCAAAGGCCATACATAAAGTGGTCAATAAACAGTGCAATTGGAGAAAAGTATAGACGCAATAATAGGCAAGGTGGCCAGAATGTTATGAAGGCCTTCTCCCAGGAAGATAAGGCAAAGACTTACTTGTCAGAACTGAAAGATGCAAGGTGGAGACCAAGGCTTGGTTGAGAGGGAGATAAGGATATTGACCAAAGAGTGGACAGCATGGGGAGAAGGTGGTGGGGAAGTGGGCATGGAAATCTAGTCCCCAGTAAATGTAAAAACTCAAAGACAGAGCATAACAGAGATGCTAAGATAGTATGTGATATGTAGAGTCTTTCTATGTCTAGCTTGCCCTTGACTAAAACATATCTCTCCACTAATAATGAATTCAAGAGGATTAATCAACTAGAAAAAAGAATAAGAGGAAATGTGGGTGACCTCAAAAGCCAGGAAAGCTTCTGATTTTACGCACTGTGATTCTGATCTAGACAGTTCCCTATAATCAGCTTCTTCTTTCTGATAGATCTGAGTTGAATAGCATTTGGAAACTCTCATGTATTTCCTACTTCTCTTTGCAGGAGGAGCAGCTATGGTTGGCCTAAAATATCTAAAAATGTTATTCCCTGTAACTCTTGGGCTTGAATTATGCCATCTTCATATACTATTTGGAGGCAGCCAAGGTACAGGAGAAGTTATGGGCCTGCAACTACTTGGCAGATGTTGTGTTATATATTATTTATTTCTTTTATTTTTTCTAGGCAAGAAGAGCAAAAGTATATACGCCATTCAAGCAAGTCTCTCTATTCCAATAGGTGGCTAAATTTGCTATTCCAATATCATTTATCTGGAGCTTAGAAAAATATAACCAAGTAAGTAAGGAATTGGAGTTTCCAGTTGGTGGAGGCTAGTTTTGATTGATAAGCTTACATTAGCTATAGTCTTTATACTATGAAAATGAAACATGGAGAGGGTAAATAAATTGTTTGAACCCTTTTATAAAGTTCTCCAATATCAAAAAGAATTACAAATCATCAACAACAATATGAAAGAGTATTTTGAAACACCAATAACATGGGAAATGTAGCCTAGCACATTGGGAGTCAGTGACCCCTCAGTCTTAACATATGCTGGTGAAAACCATACCACCCTAGAAATGCAGCATCAAGAGAGTTCCATCCAGTTGAATCAATATTGTATTCTTGCTAAATACAGTTTCCATGATGTTCTTAAATCAACTTTTTGTTAAATGCTAGATGGTCTAGTAATTTCTGATTTTGTTCCAATCCTAAACGTGAACCACCATATTGGAGTCAGTCCGAGGGCATAAATCAGAAGGATCAAATTATCAAAGATGATAAAAAACAATCCCATGGTTGTTGAAAAGTGCCAAGAAAATCCCAAATGGTTTCTGGAAGAGTCAGATGCAACTAAAATGACTGAATAACAATCGTTGGAGAGACTCTAAGAAGTTAGACACTAATACACTCTTGATAGAACTGTGATATTTCTGTAATGCATTTTGCATTATACATAGCTAAATTGTTAATGCCCTTTGGCATGATGCCAATACCAGGTGTGTACCCTAAAAAGATCAAAGACAGATCTCATATATATTGCAATATTCATAGAATGACTTATGGCAGTGACTACAAATTGGAAATAAAATTGGTGTCCAATGATTGGAAATAGCTAGACAAATTTGAATCTATTAATGGAATAAAACATCACTGAAACAATAAATATACAATTCAGAGAATCATAGGAAGACATATGAAATTACGATAATAATATAAATATACTATATAATATATAGCTATGTAATATAAATAAATATATTAAATAATACAATATTAATTAATAATAAATAAAAAGAACATAATATAATATTAAAAGGCAACTCAGATTAAATGCAATCACCAATATCACAGATGATTATAAAACATACCACCCTTTCTCCTTCCCCCATAAGTGAATCAGAAGGGATTAAAGAAGCCCATACCCTGACACATAATTTGCTAAATTATTTGGTTTTGAATAACTGTTTTTCTTTGTTACAAGAGAGAGTCCTATGATGCGAAGATTAAGTTATATTAGAAATTACTGTGATGTAAAAAGGAAAAAAAAAGCTCCCAAGAAGTAGATATTGACTCTAATTTTTGTGCCCTCTCCCACCAAGTATGTGGCATATATGAGGTTGTCACTGAAAGTGTTAAATAGGGACAAGTCAGTGAGTGGAGACAGAATATGAAGATGATAGAATATTGGAAGTGTTCTGCATTCCATAAATCAGCCAGACTTGGGGAGGTGCCTTTTATGGAAACATGATACTTTGTGAGTGATAAAAATGAGGGAAGTGTGAATAAAGCAAGGAAGGAAAACAAGCCAATTCTGCTCCCTTAAATGCAGAGAGCTAGGTGGAAACCCACTAAGAGGTACTCTCCGAAGACATATTTAAAGTTATTGTAAAGCAGTTCCGCTTTCCCATGATTGGTAGCCTTTCTAATATTCTTTCCACATTTATCTTTAGAGAGGTAACACCCCAGCTATAACGATATTATTCCACTAGGGAAAGAGCTAATCTCCTTCCCACCCAATCAGGATTTCTGAGTATTCTGGTAATGGCATGAAGTGAAACTCTTAGCAAAATAAAGGCCATATGCTCCTCCCCATGATTTGTGCTTCTAACTGCCATGGAAGTCAACAGGAGTCACACACACAGCTCAAGGGTAGTGTGCAGTCATTAGAGTTCACCAGGACCCTGAACACCAAGTAAGTGTGGGGGAAGCTGTGATTTATAGTCTAATAATACAAACAGCTACATTCAAATAATGCTAAGGGAGCAAACTGGCAGGGAATGAAGTATCCCCATGCCAGGAAATGTATAAAGTAATGCCGGCCCTCCCTCCTTGCTGCATCTGCCAAAGAACCATTCTGTAAAGATTTAAAGAGATGCCATTTTAACAGGGCCCCACCAATGTACAATCTCAGTGTTCAACAGTCTTTAGGCCTGACCCTTTAAAAACCCACTCAAGAAGGGCACTGATGAAGAGGTCATTGCTCTGATCTGAAGGGGGAAAGAAAGGACATAAAAGCTGATGATGTCTGAAATCATGAGGCTGCTGTTTCCTGAAATAGGAACTTCATAGACATCCACCCTCTGAGGGTAAAGCTGTCTTTTAACCAGTACTTTTCTGCCTTGAAGCAAACAAAAGAACAGTGGGAAGACTGGGATTTGGAATAAGAATTTGGGGATTGAATCTAGGCTCAGCTACTTCCTACATGACTGATTGGGTGAGTCATCTCACCTCTTTCAGGCCTCAGTTCCCTCTGTAAAAATAAACACATTGGATTATGGTCTCTAAAGCCGCTTCCTTCTCCAAAGCCTTTGTGATAAACATTCAAAATCAGTGTTGGCCATTGGTTTTAAAAGTAGATGACTTCTGAATTATTCTGTTTTCTAAATTAGAAATGCAGCCAGAAACTAATATGATGATGTATCAAGGAAAAGATGAAAATTAAGGAAAGGGCTACAGGGAATAGTGAGTGGGTTGGTAGAAGATGCTGGAAGATGAAAGAAAACCAAGCCTTCCCAGAGGCTAAGACTTCAGGAGGCAGCACTTTGGTGTAGACCAGACATTCTCCATCTATCTCCTCAAGTTCCATGGGGGATGCTTGGCCCGATAGTGAGCCAAGGTTTGCCTAGTCCCTTGCCTTCTGTGGCACAAAAAGCTGCAGCTTGTCTGTGCTGAATGGAGCCATTGTCGTCTTATTTAAACTCACATGGAGTTAATAAGTATTTGAGAACCCCCGGCAGCTAATTAGTGGGAACTGTGGAAGAAACAAATGTGTGCTGCAACCCAGATTCTGCTCCTCTCCCCTCTGTTTGGTTAAGCCCAAAGGCAACCCTTTAAGGGATTTTTAAGGAGGAAGAAAAATGTGGGGGAGGGAAGTGAGTTAAGGGACTGATTTCATCAATGAAATGGAGAAAGAGAAAGCATAAGAATATGCCTAGTGGCAAAGGTCAGGTAGCATATTCCAGTCTGAAAGCATGCATCAGCAGCAGCAGTCCAAGCAGGACTGGATAAATCTTCCTTTGAAGGGGTTATGTTTCCCTTCCTTTGGGATATACTTCTACTGGCAAAGCAGTCCATGACAAAGTCTATTACATGTTCCATCCAAGAATGCTATTTTAACTCTTTCAGGAAGCTAGGAATTGGATCATAGCTGCATCAGAAAAACAAGAATTAGGTTTCTGTACCTAGAAAGGGGAATTTGACAGTCATCCTTGGGGTGTGATTGAAGACCTGCAGGGAGGGACAGCCCTTGGCAAAACATGTGAAGTAGTTGGCTCATTTCTAGAGCCTGAAATCTCTCCCTTCCCTCAAATGTTCCAATCCCTGCTCCACCACCACCAGGATTCCCCCCACTCTTGCTTTCTCTTTCCTCTTTCAAGGGCATAGTGCCTTATTCCCCGCAATTACGATCTGTCCTTAGGGAAGGATCTGATCAATATTAGTCATTTGATCCTTAGTATGAATTTGAACCAATGTGATATCTCCTGGTAGAATGAAAAGGACACTGGGAAGGAAATCCAGAGTCACCTAGAAATCACTGATCAACTTTTAAAGAACTGTGTAAGAATTAACAAATATAGGTGAGAACCTCTGGCCTCTGTTTATTCATCTAGAAGATTAGAGAGATGGATTAGGAACCTGTTTTAGCCTCAAATTGCGATATAAAATAGACATTAATTATGAATTGTTAATAGTGACATCATCCCCAGCTCTAACATTTTAGAATTCTATAATGACATCATTTAAATACATCACTTGGAAAATATTAAGCAGTTGTATACATGTAAGTTATAATTGTTGTTGCTGTTGCTACCCATCGCCATCTCCTTTCTCTCAATTCTATGGCCTCTATCCCAGAATGCATTCAGAATAGTTCATTGCAAAAATATCTACCCTCACCTTCTGCCCTTGATTTCTCCCATCATCTCCTCCAGAGGGTACTTGACTACTCATGTAACTTGGATGAGAGTCACTTCTATTTCTTCAATATTATAGTAATTCAGCAGCTTTTATCCTTTACCCGAGGTGTAAAGTATATTCAGATAAGACTATTTCCAGTGGGAAGGCTGCTGAGCCCCTGTCAGGACTTCTTTTCACCTTTAGTGTTCACCTGATTCACCCAAGTCTCATCTGTGTTTCCAAGAAATGATAGCATACACAACAACCACACACCTGTCAACTATTTTAGTAGGTGAGCTAAACCAGTTTGAGTGTAACTAAGAGGTCTTAAAACATTTGGAGATTTAGGGGTGTCCACCCCAAGCATGTGAAGACTTCCCCCCGTGGAATAGGCACATGAGAATAGTTTGTTCCAATAGTGCTGGTGCACGGAGGTGGATGATATCAGGGTGGGAATACATATTACAGTGAGACAACTAAGAGTCAAATACCCAGAGACTACCTAAAGGGAAGTAATTATAAGACAAAAGCTTGACCTTTAGTCAAGTTTCTCTGGAGTGTAGGTGAAAGATGAAGTTACAAGTTTAGACTCCCTAGGTTGGAAGAGGATTAAGTTTATGTCAGCTTGACTAAATCTTAAACACAGAATTTAAATCAATTTACAATTTTCCACTGCGCAAAGAAGGGAGACACTCGTCTTTTTTACAGGGACAAGAATGCTCATTATACATGCATAGTTATCAAGTTGTTTTTTTGTTTTGTTTGGTTTTTTTTATTCGTTCCCCTTACATCACAATCATGTTTCTCTAGTTCTGCTTATTTCAGTTTGCATCAGTTCCTGTAGGTTTTCCATCTTCCTATATTCTTCATTTCAATCAATGAGCATTTATTTGGCATTTATTATGTGTTGGAATTTGCCTCACCACTGGGGGAGAAAGGTAAAAAGAACTCATGTTCTAGTGGGGGAGATAGCATGAAAACAACTAGGTGTATACAAGTTATACAGGATGGATACCCAATGTCCCAAAAATTTTAGTGTAGTTTTAAACTACTAAAGTTTTTTGAAATTCCCTGGATACAAATGCCAATAGAAGATAATCTCAGAGAAAAAGGAATGGAGCAACAGGAGGGGACCAGAAAAGTCTTCTTAAAGAAAATGGGACTTAAACTGAACCTTGAATGAAACCAGGAGGTGAGCTATCAAGAAGGAGAGTATTCCAGACCTTGGGGACAACCAGGGAAAAAGCATGGAGTTGGGAAATGAATGTCTTGGGTGAGTTAAAACTGGCAAAATTGACAGAAATTGGATTATAAAGCATTTGAAAGAGAATGAAGTATGGCACTCCTGGAAAGGTAAATGGGACCAGATGGTGAAGTCCATTTAAATCCAGAGGGCAACTATAATAGAATACTGTGTATGCAAGTTACATGCAATATGTCACACACTCTGAATCTTAGACTAAGTGGATTATAATAGCTGTTCCCTTACTTTCTGTTTCATGCCCCTCTGTATTTTCATAGGCTGTCACCTATTCCTTTACCCTTTCAATCTCTATTTCAAGTTTCAGTTCTATAAGCAAGCATTCCCAAATTACCTTATTACCCAGTGGCTAATGTTTTTATCCTCCTCAAATTACATATCATGTATATTTTGTTTCTCCTTCACCCCTCCCAACAAGTCCAATAAACTGTAAACTTCATGAGGATAGCACATTTGATTTTTTTGGCATTTTTATAACCTAGCATAGTGCTTGGCACATAGTAGGTACTTAATAAATATTTATTGATAGGTTGATTGATTGACCTATCATAGATGATATTATTTTGATCAAATTAAGAGAAAAAAAGAACTTTTGAATAAACAAAACCAATATATACGAAACAAGAAAATATTTGCATCAGATATCACTCATGTCTAAGATCCAAGATATTTGGGAAATGGATACAAATATAAATACCAATAGGAATTCTCCAAAAGATAAGTGGCCCAAGGATAAGAGCAAATACAGAATTCCAAATTATAAATGATCATTTAAAAATATGCTTCAAATAATTAATAATAAGATAAATGCAATTTAAAAAACTCTGAACTTTTAACTTGCACCTTACAAAATTGGAACAATGTTGATGGATCAGTGAGAAGAAAGCAATAGAAAATGGTATAACTCAGGATATCAATGTGAAAACAACACAAAAAAGTACCAAGACTTTCTCTTAAGAATCAAGTAGTGTGCAAGTACTCCCAAGGAAATAAGACCCAAAAAAAAGGACAAATATATTTCAAAATATTCATTCTTGCATTCACTGTGATAGCAAAAGACTAGTATATGATTATGCAAGAAAAAAGAATTCATATCTGGTTTTATTGCATTGATATTTTTTATTGCAAAGGAGTCCAATCTAGGGACTGGGAACAGGGGACATATGAAGAAAACAGCCACCAATAAAATACATGAAAAAAGAAAAGTATAGCACTTACCTCTTATCAGAGAGGTCATAAATTTAAAATACAGAGAGACATATATTTGTGGCTATTTTTC
>CM053771.1:499323026-499351796 GCA_028658325.1 Potorous gilbertii | reverse complement strand
GAAGCATGAAGAGGAAACAAGAAAGAGAAACCATAAAGGACATATTAAAGTTGAACTGTTTATATTCCTGTATATATTCCATATATATTATATGGGAAAATGATATTTGTAACCATATACATATATATATATATATATATATATATATATATATATATGCATGTGTGTGTGTGCATATAAATGTCTATGTGTATGTATATGTATGCATATGTGTGGATAGATAGATGTGTGTAATATATATATACACACACACACACACATATACATACATAAAATATACATGGCACAGTGTGAGCTGATTATGAAGAGATAATATCTGAAAAAGAAAATTCAGTGTTGAGAGGACTGTAGTAGGAGAAAGAAAAAGGGAAAGGAAGAAGGTAGTAAATCATCTCACACAAAAGAGACAAGAAAGAGCTTTCACAATGGAAGGAAAGAAGGGGAAGGTGAGAGGCAATAAGAGCCTCTGCCTTTTACTGGATTTGACTTCAGGTGGGAATAACATACATACTCAATCAGGTATGAAAGTTTATCTTACCTTACAGTAAAGCAAAGGGAAAGGTAATAAGAGAAAGGGCATAATAGAAGGGACAGCAGATAGGGGAAGGGCTAATCAGAAGCAATCACTTTGGAAGGTCAAAGGAGAAAAGAGATTAAATAGAGGGTGGGGCAGGAGAGAGGGAAATATAGTTAGTCTTTCACAACATGACTGTTATGGAAGTGTTTTGCATGACTATACATGTATAACCTTCATCAAATTGCTTGCCTTCTCAATGACGATGATTGGGAGAGGGGGACAGGAGAGAATATGGAACTCAAAGCTTTAAAAATGAAGTTTAAAAATTGTTTTTGCATGCAATTAGGAAATAAAATATATAGGCAATGGAGTATAGAAATCTATCTTGCCCAACAGGAAAATAAAAGGGAAGGGGGTAAGGTAGGAGGTGATAGAAAGAAGGGCAGATTGGAGGAAAGCATAATCACAATATAAGTTCTCCTGGTATGGGAGGAAGGTGGGAGAGGAGGAGAAAAATTTATTTTTTTAAAACATTTCTTTTTAGTTTTCAACATTCATTTACATAAGATTTTGAGTTCAAAATTTTCTCCCCATCTCTCTCCTCCCCTCACCCCATGACACCCTACATTCTGATTACCCTTTCCCTCATTCTTCCCTCCCTTCCATCATAATTCTCCCTTCTCTGATCCTCATCTTCTCTCTTTTCTTGTAGGGCAAGATAGATTTCTATATCCCATTACTTATATTTCCTATTTCCCAGTTGCATGCAAAAACAATTCTCAACATTCATTCCTAAAACTTTGAGTTTCAATTTCTCTCCTTTCTTCCCTCCTCATCCATCCCCACTGAGAAAACAAGCAATTCAATATAGGCTATACATGTGTGGTTGTGAAAAACACTTCCATAATAGTCATGCTGTGAAAAACTAACTATATTTCCCTCCATCCTACTGCGCCCCCAATTTATTCTATTCTCTTTTGACCTTGTCCCTCCTCAAAAGTGTTTACTTCTAATTACTCCCTCCTCCCATTTGCCTTCCCTTCTATCATTATTCCCACACCCCACTTCTCCCCTTCTCCCCTACTTTCCTGTAGTGTCAGATAGATTTTCATACCAAATTGAGTGTACATGTTATTCCTTCCTTAAGCCAAATGTGATGAGAGTAAGCTTCGCTTTTTTCCTCTCACCTTCCCCCTTTTCCCCTCCATTGAAAAAGCTTTATCTTACTCTTTTACATGAGATAATTTTCCCCATTCCATTTCTCCCTTTCTCCTCCCAAAATATTCTTCTCTCATCCCTTAATTTTACTTTTTGAATGTCATCCCTTCCTATTCAACTCACTTTGTGTCCTCTGTCTATATACATATATGGATATATGTGTGTGTATGTGTGTGTGTGTGTATGTGTGTGTGTAATCCCTCCAACTATCCAAATACTGAGAAAAGTCTCAAGAGTTACAAATATTATCTTTTCATGTAGGAATGTAACAGTTCAACTTTAGTAAGTCCCTTGTGATTTTTTTCCTGTTTACCTTTTCATGCTTCTCTTGATTCTTGTGTTTGAAAGTCAAATTTTCTATTCAACTCTGGTCTTTTCATCAAGAATGCTTGAAAGTCCTCTATTTCACTGAATGACCATTTCCCCCCCTGAAGTATTATACTCACTTTTGCTGGTAGATGATTTTTGGTTTGAATCCTAGTTCCTTTGACTTCTGAAATATCATATTTCACGTCCTTCAATCTCTTAATGTAGAAGCTGCTAGATCTTGTATTATCCTGATTGTATTTGCACAAGACTCAGATTGTTTCTTTCTAGCTGCTTGCAATATTTTCTCCTTGACTTGGGAACTCTGGAATTTGGCTACAATATTCCTGGGAGTTTTTCTTTTTGAATCTCTTTCAGGAAGTGATCAGTGGATTTTTTAATATTTATTTTACCCTATGTTTCTAGAATATCAGGTTGATAATTTCATGAAAAATGATGTCTAGACTCTATCATGGCTTTCAGGTAGTTCCATAATTTTTAAATTGTCTCTCTTGGATCTATTTCCAGGTCAATTGTTTTTCCAATGAGATATTTTACATTGTCTTCTTTTTTTCATTCTTTTGGTTTTGATTTGTAATTTCTTGATTTCTCATAAAGTCATTAGCTTTCATATACTCCATTTTAATTTTCAAAGAACTATTTTCTTCAGTGAGCTTTTGAACCTCCTTTTCCACTTGACTAATTCTGTTTTTTAAAGCATTCTTCTCCTCATTGGCATTTTGGATCTGTTTTTCAATTTGGGTTAGTCTATTTTTAAAGGTGTTATTTCCTTCAGAATTTTTTGGGGTCTCCTTTAGCAAGCTGTTGACTTGCTTTTCATTATTTTCTTGCATTGTTCTCATTTCTCTTCCCAATTTTTTCTCCATCTCTCTTACTTGATTTTCAAAATCGTTTTTGGCTCTTCCATGGCCTGAGACCACTGTATATTTATTTTGGAGGTTTCAAATATAGAAGCCTTGATTTTTTTGTCTTCCTCTGATGTTATGCTTTGTTCTTTCTCATCAAAAGGATGGAAGAAAATAACTTTTTGCCAAGAAAGTAGCCTTCTATAGTCTTATTTTTTTCCCCTTTTGGGGCATTTTCCCAGCCAGTTACTTGACTTTTGAGTCCTTTGTTAAGTGGAGGGTACTTTGGGGATCTGTAAGTTCCCAGACCCTTCAAGGTGGTACAATCAAGAGAAAGGAGTTTACTCCTCTCCTGACCTGCACTTTGGTCCAGGAACAATCACAAGATTTTCTCCCTGGATCTGTGAGTAGGATTCCCTCTCCACAGTCACCACCGGCTTCCCCAAGCCAGCATTCCTCCTCACCCCAGGACTACTTGTCAGAACTTTGACCCAGATAGGATGTTCAATTGCCCCAAAGTCTTCAAGTAAAGGGCTCCATAAATTGATGCTGCTGCCACAGTGACTGCCTCCTCCCTGGATCCAGGGCCAGGGCAGGACCCTGCTCCCTTCTCGCTCAGGTGAAAGACCTCTCTCACTGACCTTTGAAGCTTTCCTTGGCATTTGTGGGTTGAAAAATCTGGGAACTTCAGCTGATGTAGGTGATTCTTCTCCCTTAAACCCACTCCAGTCCTGTCCCTGGCTGCACTCTGCTCCAAGCCTGGTGTGATAGACCTTTCCTGTTAGCCTTCCAGTCTGTCTTGGCTAGAAATCTCTTTCACTCTCTTGTTTTGTAACTTCTGCTTCTCTAGAATTTGTTTACAGTCATTTTTATAGATATTTTATGGGCTATGGGGATAGAGCTAGAGCAAGTTTGTCCTTCTATTCTGCCATTTTAGCTTTGCCCCAGGGAGAAAATTTTAAATTCAAAATTATGTGGAAGTGAATGCTGAAAACTAAAAATAAAATAAATTTTTTAAAAAAATCCTAAAGTGGTCAGATTCCTCACTATCTCTCTACATATCCAATCTTCTGCCAAGAACTATCAATTTCTTTACAAAAACTTTGGAATATGCCCTCTTCCCCTTTTTTGCTACCAATATCCTAGTATAATACCTCATCCTTTCAACTCTGAAGTATTACAATAGCCTGCTGGTGGTTCTTCCTGCCTAAAGTCTTCTTCCCCTAGAGTCTGTTTTCCACAAAGTTGCCAAAATGATTTTCCTAAAGAACTGTCTAGGCCACTTCTTTTCATATTAAAAACCTCTAATGGCTTCTCATCACCGCCAGGATCAAATGTGAAATCCTTTGTTTAGTATTTAAGTCCTATCATAACCTAGTCCTCCCCACCCACTTTTCTAGCCTTCTCAGACCTTATACCTCTTCACATACTTTTGGGTCCAATGACTTTGGCCTCTTTTCTGTACCACAAACAAGAGAGTCTATTTTTCAGCTCCAGATATTTTCTCTGCTTGTTTCCCGTATATGGAATATTCTCTGTCTCCTCTGTGTTCTAGCTTCCCTGGATTCCTTCTAGTTCTAGTTAAAATACAATCTTCTTGCCACAAATTTCTCAATCCTTTTAATTCTATTGCCTTACCATTATTGTTTTCTTTTATTTTTGCCTTTCTTTTTAACCCCAATGCCTAGTACAGTGCCTGACAGATAGTAGACACCAAGTAAATGCTTATTGATTGAGTGACAGAAGGCTGCAATGTCATGGGGATATAAGAATGGGAATTTTAGATAGCAGCAAATAGTAGGGTGATGTAATGCTCCCTTCAGGGAAAACTAAGAACTACTTCTAGTAGCAAGAAGTAGACTTGAAACTATCAGATATTCAGAAAAATAGACACCTTTCATGTCTGATTTCAACAAATACCTCTTTTCTTTGTTCTCTTACTTCAATCTTGTTCCAACTTTGTGGTTCATAAGCTCAGGATGATTTCTCAATCCTTGAGGTTTTGGATAACAGTCTAATTCAGGAAATCAATTTATTCTAGCTCAGATCTTTTCTTCCCTAAAAGCAAGGTGGGAGGGGGAGAGAGAAGGAAGAGGCATGCCTTCTGAGGCCAAGAATCATACCCAAAAATCATCTACTTAATTTCATCTAGATAATTAATAAATAAATGAAAGGGAATATGGTGTTAAGATTTTATAAACAAAGTCATGGCTGCCAATTCTGGTGAAAGAGGGGAAAGAAATGATTATAGAATGGAAGGCAGGAGGAAGGAAGAGAGAATGAGACTGACATAGGCAGAAAGAGGTAAGGAGAAAGACAGAGATAGGTTGTCATAGAGATAGAGGGAGATAGAGATGGAGACAAATCATGAGAAAGAGAGGGGAGACAGAGAAGAGACAGATATAGAAACAGAAACAAAAGTAGAAGGGGGAAGGGGAGAGAGAGAGAAGCAAAGAAAGAGAGGGAGAGGAGAGGGAGGGAGAGGAGAAGATAAAAGGGAGAGGAGTTTTGAGTTGTTCTTAAGGTATGACAACAGCAATCTATGATTGTGGTAAATTAAAGACATTTGTCATAGGAATTGGGAACAGAGAGATAGATGTTCAGAGAAGGCAATCCTTGACATGGAGAAGAAGGCTACAAGCCAAGGTAAGGGTGTTCTAGTAAATAGTAACAATTCAATCTCTAAAAAACTAAAGAGCACTGGCCACAACTGCATGATTATCCTGTGTCATCATATTCCTGTGTATGTTGGTTCAGTAGATAATGTGTTAGGCCTGAAGTAAAAAGCACTCGAGTTTCCTGAGTTCAAATATAGCCCTAGACACTATGTGACCCTGGGAAGAAAATTAACCCATTTGCCTTAGTTTACTTATCTGTAAATGAACTTAAGACAGAAATGGCAAGCCATTCCATTGTCTTTGCCAAAAAGAGTCAGACATGGCTGAAATCAGTGAACAACAAAATGTGTGGTGTTTGATGATTTCCAAAGTATAAATTTAACTTTTAACTGAACATTTATCCATTTGGGACACAGTTTGAACTAGCTCCTGTACATTCCTGAAAGTATGGAACATTTTGAAGATGCTGGAGTGCCCAACCATGGGCAACTGATAGATTCAAACCTGTTGATGAGTTAGGGTGATGTGAAGACTTCCCTTAGAAGAATAGGTGAATGCTAATAATTTGTTCCAACACACATGAAGGCAGTTTAAGCAGGTGCTGTGAAACCTCAGAACTTAGTCTGACACCAAAGACACCAAGATCATGCATTACATCCCAGGACATCACCAGATGTTCTGACTTTGTTTTGCCATTGAACTTCAATGACTGGAAAAGAGAATGAGGCTGATGACTTTGTGTAACTCTGCCTCACTTAAATCCAATTCATGTGCAAGTCAAGACACATCATCCCATGATGTCAATGGTCCTCTTCCAAAATGAAGGATGAATGACAGATCATAGATAACAGCAATAAAGATCTGGAAAGGATGATGAGACCTTCACTATTACTTAGCAGCTGTTTCCTCTCAGATATATACTTCCCCTTCTGAGCTATACTTTCCTTTTCTCCTGACTCTTACCTTCTCCTTCCCCCTCAGTACTAGCATACCGTTTTTTCTCTCAGTCTTACTTTTTATTTCTCCTATCAATGCTACACTTCCTTTCACTAAAAGAATTAACCTTAACCTCTTCCTTCCCAGCACTCCTATAATGATATCATATACTGACTTAAATGATAGTTACTTGTATAGCGGGGAGAATGAGTTGTTGAGAGAAAGAATAGTTTCCTTTCTTAAAGATTTTTAAAGGTAAGAGAGATGTCTTTCAGAATGGGACAGTTTAAGCTGGGTCCTGCTTTGAGTAAGAAGACTAAATATCCCCCAGGGATTCTGAGAGTTTTAATTATTGCTTCCTTTAAGTCATCATTATGAGTGAATGAGGCCTTTCCTGGAATCTGCCTCGTCCATTTTAGTTCCTTCCCTCTAGGATGCCCTGGTATACGCACTATTGACATAGCTGTTTACATGTTTTCTGATCCATTAGAATGTGATTTCTTTGAGGGCAGAAACTGTATTTTTTGCATTTCTCTATATTCCTAGCATTTTAGTACAGTTTATTGGCCCATATTACTCAATGAATACTCATTAATCAATTTATTGATCCGAAGTATATCCAAGGCAGTGGGAAATCCCAGCATCTGAACTGTGTTAGCAAAACTTTTGAAAGCCCAAAATGGCCTCTGCATCACCACATAGTCTTAGAATAAGACTTAACCATGTCCTTAGTAAGACTTTACCATGTCTAGTGATGTTGTCTGAGGAACATATGAGCTAAATGCAGAGATATTTCTCATCAGGTAGGCCACAAGGTGATGGATTTTTGAATCTTTGCAGCTCCCGGAGATCAGCTACTGAGATGTAGAAAGCTTATGATCATTTGGAGAGTGGAACACTCTCATCAACACAATCACATATCCTTGGTGTATAGTATATATATTCATTCAAATAATCCTGTCACTATCTCCAATTATTCAAAAGATATAATTTTATGTTCCCATGTATCAGTGCCTCAGCAAACACAATTTTAACAATGTTGAAATAATGAATAAGAAGAAAACAAAGACCTAGATGAAAGGGGACTCTGATCAACTCTAAACCTGAAGGAGCCAGCATCCTTCTCTTAATGTGAGTGTTTTCTGAAAATTGTCATCAGAGACAAAGTGAAGAGTTGCTGGGTCCATTCTTTGCTCTGTCACAATGGGTAGTGACTCTATCATAATAGGACTAGAGTCTTCTTTAGCAACTTCAATCACTCCTGGTAACAGTGAGATGAGAATATTTATCTCAAACTCATTAAATATTGTATGTAATAACTGTCTACTCATACAATATTTGATCACCCAATCAGTTTCATTCACCAAACAAATATTTACTGAGCATATACTCGTGCTAAGCACAATTCCGTCTTCTAGTTTGCACAGGGGAAATAATATGTACAACTATACCTGAAGGCAATGGCAGCCCAGTATAAGGTTCTGTTGCAAGTTATATTGACTCAGTGTCGCATTATTCCCAGTCCCTCTTATCAGCTAGAGCTGGCAGAGGTTCTGGTGGGGAAGGAGACACCAAGTCTGCAGCTTTCTGTATCATCTGCTCTTTGTCATGTGTTCCTACCTGCAGATTGTTACTTTCTTGCTACCTTGGAGAAGGACTGAGATGCATCTATCTGAATTGTCTCAGAAGTTACCTGTAAAAGCTGTGTGAGTATCCCATCAACATGTTGCTATCTTGACATACTTATATTAAAATCCTTTTAATTCTCTCTGTCCTAAGTTTTGCCTTGATAATCACCACCACCATATAATTGTTGCCACCGTATAATCATTGCACCCTATTTTTTCAGTCCAAAACTTGGTTTAAAATCTTTTTATCATGTAATCGTTGTATGGTATAATTCTGTTCATCATGCCACTTAAAAGATAAACAAAGCAACGATGTATTCAGCAGTAGCATATGGATACACATTTATGTCTCCCACATTGTGAGCCATGAGCCTAGAATTCTCAGGGCATGTATGTTGTCAGTATTCAATTTTAATGTATTTTCACAAGTATTCCCTGCATTCTAATCTTGAACTAAGGACATTTTAGTAATAAATGATCTTTAAGCAATACCAGCATGATTTTTTAAAACCTTCACATATGGTCACACCCTACTTTTTTGCAAAAAAAAAAATTGGCATAAAATTCAAGATACAATGAAATACAGTGAAATTAAAGTATATTGGCTATCACTTTTGAAACTGGGCAGCACTTTTATAAAAATCCACTTAATTAGAGATCCTTCTTTCCATAGGTTTTTATTTGGAACTGGAGAACTTTGGTTGCTAGTTTAGTTTAGTTCTGGCATCTTGAACATGGCATGCTTTTGAAATGCTTTAAATTTTGCTGAATACTTTCCTCCCTACCACCTCTCAAGGTAGCAAAAAACAAGTTTCATCATTTCCATGTTGCAGATGTGCCAGAGTTTACTGTGAGGAAAGGAGCACGAGACTGCATTATTGGCCTCTAGTTCTGATGCCATACATCCTGATGGCATCACCTTCTGCTCTACAGTGGGTCCAATCTACCTCTGGGGAGAAAAAAGAGAACAGAAAAGCTGTGTGTTATATTCAGCAACAATTACTTAGGTTGTTGGATTTTGAATCAAGAAGTTCTTGTTTTAAGATCCCTGATGCTAAATATGTCACCGCAAGTAAGTTTTCCCTCTCAGACTAAATTACAGATGGGTAGTAATCTATGACTAATAGAGAGACTTCCCACACTGAGAGTTCTCATATAGGTCCTTGATGTATTAATGTATCTGTAAGACTATTGAATAGGGTAGGGACAGAAGATATAAGGATTAGTAAGAAAAAATTGGAAATTGTCAAATACTTTCTCCCTCAAAGAATTGATATAATTTTTATTTATAATTTATAGAATTAGAATTTATAATCTTGTAACTACATCCAATTGTTCACTTAGAAACAAAAAGGTAACCAGAATTTTAATCACATATTTAAACCTCACTGGGTCTTTAGAGGCAATTAGGTGATATAGTGGATAGAGTGCTGGACTTGGAGTTAGGAAGTCTAGAATTCAAATCCAGCCTAGACACAACTATAATAGTTGTATAACTCTAGACACATCATTTAACTTTATCTTGACTCAGTTTCTTACCTTTAAAATGAAGCATCTACATCTCTGGGTCATTAAAAGGATGAAGTGAGATAATATTTATAAAACCTTTTCATAGACCTTAAAGGCAAGATCCATTCCAACTCTCTCACTTTGTAGGCTGAGAAAGTGATATTTAAAGAAATTTATTCAGTCAAGTTGCACAATTTGTAATTCAGAGCTGGGATTTGAACCCAGGTGTTTTGATCTTCAACTCCAACACTATTCACCCCACCAGGTTGCCTTGTAGGTTCTTATTTGATTTATCCTCCCTCTCATATGGTCCAGGTAGATGCAATGATTTTCCCATCAACACTGACATTTTCTGACATGTCTTTTCATTCTTACAGAGTTGTGGAAAAAAATGAAATGAGGTGCAAGAATCTGGGAGAATAATGCATCCACATTTGTATTCTGGCACTTCCTTGCAAAACAAAACTGCCTCTTCATCTCGAGTGCCTTTGAATTTTAAGCAAAAAGGAAACAAATTTCTTATAGTAACAGGTGGGTATTTACCTCCTTGTAGTATTGGCCATTTCATAAGCCGAGTTGCTTTTAAATTCCCTAATAATAACCCCTCTGTGTGGTACAGGCAGTTGAGTTCAGTTGCCATGGTACTTCTACGTGGTACTTCTCAATAATACTGGCTTGCCTATGATTACAGAGTAAGGACCTTTTATAGCAATAATTATAAGACCTTACATTCATGCCATGCCTTTTACACAGAGAATCCCATTGGGTTGGTTGAATAGACTATCTATATAAGAGTCTTTTCTCAAGACACTAAAAATACCCATGCTTGTAGTTTGGAAATGTGGCAGCCATCCTGCCCCAGTTAGAATTACACAACTTGTTTATTTATTTTTTTCAGAATTCAGTGTGATGGATTATTTATCAAGGTGAAAATATGAAAGATGGTTAAGTTGACAGAATATAAACACCTTAATTAGAATATGTTTGGGCACTGGGTTAGGGAAGCTGATGTGTTGTCAGAGTGGTCTTTTGATTCTAGAGTTCTGTTTTGGAGGTGGAATTGTTTCACATGTCATTGTTAGTGATGTAGGGTCTGGGTGTGTGTGTGTGTGTGTGTGTGTGTGTGTGTGTGTGTGTGTGTGTGTGTGTGTATGGGTGGGCTCACTTAAAAATACAGGGAAAAGTAATGGAATTGTGAATGGTCACTACAGAGTGACTAAGCTTCTGCCCAGAATTAACCCTTAAAGAGGGGCCATGAATGCTATACCACTAGAGTAGAATTTAGGACTGGTTGGAAAATATTACTCTACCTTTCTAAGGGCCTTCTTTTCACCCAGGGAGCAGTTGACAGACCTGGCAGGATCTAGCTCATTCTGTCTAATTCCTCAAAGAGAATTTCCCAGAAATTCAACATTTATTTTCCTAGGGAGCATATTCTTTCTGAACTCAAATTTATGAAGAAGCATATTCCAAGATTTCAAAAGACCCAAGATTTCACTGGTGTGGGTATTCTCTTAACTAAAACAGATTTCTATCTTCTCTCCTGACTTACTAAATTGTTTCATGAAGTACAATGGTCAAAGAAATTCACAACTTAGTTGCCCCCTGGGGGCAGGACAAGGAGAAGGAAGAGATGTTTTGGATTTAATAAACCTATCCTTGGACAACAATAGACATGTAGGCTGTGAGCAGGCCTGTAGAGGAAACTTTTCAAGCTTAGTAGTTTGTGTCCTATTCACACAACGTGCAAAGACCCTATAGCATCTCCAAAACACAATTAGACAGCTGAGTAGAACTTCTAGGTGTAGTGGAAAGAATTCTGAATTTGGAGTTGCAGTATCACCATTCAGATTCTAACTTGTTATTTACTCTCTGCTGGACCTCAGGAGAGTAACTTAGCTTTTGGGGGCTAGAATTTTCTCATCCATAAAAAGAAGGAATTGGATTAAATAATCTTTAAGGTCCTTTCCAGCACCAAAAATTTATGATCCTAAGAAACACTTGAGTTTTGTTGTAGTTTAAAGTCATAATGTCAGTTAGGATGAGAAATCCTAAAAGCAGCTTTGATCCTAATTTCTTTAGGACACTAAGCATCAATAACTAGAGAAAAAATATATGCTTGCCTAAAACAACTATTTGCTTTTGCAAATTACTTTTAGAAACATTTGAATTTAAACATCAAAACATAGCATTTCCGTCAATGCAATTTTGTATTATAATTGTATATTACATATAATATACAATTGTATTGTATAATATACAATTGTATGTATACATAATATAATTGTATTATAATATTATATATAAAAGTGTGAACCTCTATTTCTTGCTTCTTGCTTTAGTATATGTATATATACCAAATTCTACATGTTATTTTCAAAACTGTCCCTCTCATCTGTGCTTCCTTCTGAATTTCTTTCTGTTTTTTCCTGTGCATTTTTAAAAAGTACTTCAATGGCCCTCTTTTTTCTCCACTATCACTGTTGCTAAACTTGCATTTTAACCCCTATGCTCCATGATTTAGAAGCAAAGAAAACACTTTGCAACATATAAATCTAGCCAAACCAAATAAACACACAAATGGCCTTGTGCAAAAAATGTATATCTCTTTCTGCACCTTGAGACGATCACTTCTGTGTCGGAAGGTGCTCCAGATGACCACAGATCATCATAGATCCTCTGGAGACTCTGTTGGTAACTACATTGGCCAAAGTTTTTAAGTCTTTCAAATGCTTGTCCTGATTCTTCTCATTTTATTGTATATCAGTTCCAACTGTCCTGGATTTGCTAAACTCATGTCTTACATAATTTCTTATAATCAGTCAATTCAATAAACATTTATCAAACACCTACTACCTGTGGCACATGCTGGAATAGTGCGAAGAGGGTAGGAAAACATTTTTTTTCCATTACAGTAATACATTACATTATTAATTTTCAAGCTTGGTGATGTATTGGTACTGTATTTGAAATGTTTTAATATATTAGTACACTACAATTTCTTTAACCATTTCCCAAGTGATGGACATTTCTTCTTAGACTCTACCTTTCATCCCCACTTTGTTTTCCTGTTGAGTTATATGAATTTTTTACAGCAAACTATGTGTATGAGATTCTTCTTAGTCTATTTCAGATAAGAGTGAAGTTTACCCTTTTCCCTACTGTTCCTCCATATTTATACACTCTTCTCTTTCAGTCCTATTATGAAAAAAAGCTAGTTACAAATCCTTCCTTCTTCATCTATGTAGTGTATTCTTTTTATCCTCCCTTTTCCATTTCAAGCCGCTTAAATAAATTTGTATTTCT
Organism: Potorous gilbertii; assembly: GCA_028658325.1. Lineage (NCBI taxonomy): Eukaryota > Metazoa > Chordata > Mammalia > Diprotodontia > Potoroidae > Potorous > Potorous gilbertii. The sequence continues at coordinate 499,338,892 of CM053771.1, read as the reverse complement.
AGTTTTCTATTGACTCTTGCATTTGTATTTCAAAGCTTCTGTTCAGTTCTGGTCTTTTGTTTTGTTAGAAATTCTTGAAAGTTTGCTATTTCATCAAATGTCCCCCCACCTTTAGTATCATGTTGCACACTTTTCATCCCTGCCTCTTAGATTCTTGTTTCTTTCAAGACTTGCCTTAGGTGCCAATTCCTACATGAAGACTTTCCTGATCCTCTCAGTTGCTAGTACTCTTTTCCTTTTCAAGTTATCTAAGATGTATAACATTTCCAGTAAACATATTATAGAATGCAATATGTAGAATGCTCAGGAGTCTACAAGTTCCTTAAAGGTAAGGATCATTTTTCACTGTTTGGGAGGTTTTTCCTTCCTATCTACAGTCCTAGCGCAGTTTCTTGTTGAAGGTACATGTTTAATAAATGTTTATTTCATTGAATTGGTTTTTGTAGAGATCCAAAGTAAAACTCTGTCAAATAAAAGTATTGTCAATACCCAAGAAATAATATCCTTTTGTATGTGGAAATGACATCGATGACAAGCTAAAACCAAGCATTTTCAAATGTTGCTTCCTTCCTCTTGGTAACGATATGATCACTCCCATTTTGATAACTTTTCAAAAGTTTAGAGTTACAAAATATTCTCCTTATGAGTGTGTGGTATATAAGTATTTTTATTTCCAATTATAGATTGGAAAATTGGAGCTCAACATATGAAATGATTTACTCAAGGTTACAGAGATGGAAAATTAAAGAACTAGGCTTTACATCTGTCTTCTAATTTGAAATCTAGGATGCTCTCCCTTATGCCAGTAGTCCCACCTTCCTGATTTGTGAGTTTCTTTCTTGAGTTGTGAAATGGGCTGTACCATAGAACAGAAAAAAAAAAAACTTAGCAATTTCACCATGGTATTGGGAACAGTAAAAAAGATTTAATTAGAGCTTATCATAGAATATTAGAGCTGGAAGGAAGCATAGAAGGCAAGGCTTTTTCATTTCTGTCTTTTCACTGTGCCTTATGCAATACCTAGTTTTTTTTAAAAATAGCCATGAAGGCTCAGGCTTCTTATGTGATTTGTATAAGAAATACTTGATGACAATTCCCCTCTACCAATACAGTTTTGTATCTGATTAGCAAGTTAGACTTTTGGGGAATCCAGAGTTAAATGATTTGCCAAAGGTAATACAGGAATCCAGAAGCAGGACTTCAACACAGATTTTGCTGATTGAGGCTGGATCTCCATTCATTCAGCCATATTGAATGATCCATCCACTCAATCTTCTCCCTTTGCAAATGAAGGAACTTAAGCACAGAACAATTAAAAGATTTGCCCAGTCTCACAGTACTCAGAGACAGACTTGGACTAAAAATCTAGTTTCCTAACTTTCTGTCCAGTATATATTTCATTTTAATATGTTATGAATGTGGAGAGGAACCATGGGAAAAACATCCACACATCAGGGTCAATGACACTGTAGGGAGCTGAATTAAATAATGAACCATGAATTCCAAAACTACCAGACTGGCCTAAGGACCAAAGCCCCCTTACCCCCCAAAAAAGCCTTGGTTAGAGCAGTTTTATTTTCCAATAAAAGCCTCTCTCAAAACATCATGCTCTTTGGAAGGTTGATTAAAGTTTCATTCTTTTTTTGCCTTTGACATTTGCTCACAAACTTTAAGCACTTTTATCTGTCCCTTAATTTACCATCTGTGAAACAGAAGTGAGATAACACCTCCTTCAGAATGTGTTACTCCTTGCTGCATAGATGAGAAGGATGGAACCCCATAAAGACTATGGCCCAGTCTGTGGAGTATGGGGAATCACCATGTTGCCTCCTATTGCCTACTCATGGAGACAAAACCTCAAGTGTGAGAGTTTTCTTTAAGTCCAGACACACAGAATTCTGCATGGTATTTGTGGGAAGAATAAAGAATTTGAAGTCAGGTGACTTCTGGGATTCACTTATTGATAAATGAATGACTCCCATATGGTAACAAGTATATGTTATAGCTTGCAACCAGGATCTGGGGTAAACTCCTTTCATATGACCACCTTAAACTTGTGTCCTCTTCCCCTTTTTCCATTTAGATCTACATGTTTGCAGGGTCTCTATCATAGACTCTCATGTTTAGAAAAATTGACACCTTCTACCCTAACCCTAAATTCATGTCTAACTCCAACACCAACTCAGACTCTGACTCTACCCCTTAACTGTCTGACTCTAACCCTAAATATTCCCACCTTGAACTTGAGACTATGGAAGTAAAGTACTAGGTCATTAAGACTTAATAAGATAGGAAGTAAGAAACCTCAAGAAAACAGACACGAGAAAGTGAGTCTAAGGCATAAACAAGAGATGTTTGAAATCAGCATAGACAGATACAGTACCAAACTGAGAAGTTCATAAACATTAAATGAGTGTGAAAGACAGGGTCACACATTAGCATAAGAGCAGGGAGATACATGTTTAAAAGAGAAGACAGATACCAAGATGGTAGCCTAATCCATTTAATTCTGAAGGGCCTTCCTTTACCGTTTGGTTGAGACCTTACACAAGCCAGTAGAATGGGGAAATGAGTAGGGAAATTGACTAATGCTGATGATTTGTAGGTTTCCATTCTGACCACTGGATCAGAGCCAAAATTGGTGGAGAGATATAGAAACCAGCCATGTGGATTATTCTTTCATTAAACATTCTAAACACCTAAATTAACTGCAATGCTTTTAATAAAATTAAGTGCAAAAGAGGCTTGCCCTACTCTAGTGCCATTGAAAATTCAACCAGTAAGCAATTCAACCTTTTAAAAATTGATTGCTTGATCATAATTAGGCTATGCTTATCACAAATGTATCAGGTTTCTTTTTTTAAGAAGCTAAACAAAATACACACAAAGATAAATGCAGATAAAATAAGTATTCCTTTTTTTTGTTGTTTTTCTTTTGTAGGGAAATTATTTAATCCTTCAGACAATCCTGACACATTTTTCTCTATGAATATATGAGAATATACTCTGAGACAGCAACAGCTAAGGCAAAGGAAATAAATGTGGGATACCAATTAACCTTTTACAATTAAAAATCTTTCTCTATTATATCACCCATTAGCAGTGCTAAAGTTAATGGTCTGTCAGTGTTTCCATTAGATGATTTCTCTAGCACCCATATAGCAGAGTTCCTACTAATTAAGATAAAATAACACCCCAATCAATCTGTATGGTATAGAACATAAGCTCTTCTCAAAAATGCTTAAAATAGATGGACACCATCTGAAGCTCTGTATTCTGTTCAGTAAAGAACAATTTAAGAATGTTTCAAGTGCTATCTCAAAGTACGTTTTCATTTTATTTAACATTTTAATTATGTAAAAAGAAAAAATGGGGGTTTTGACCATTTTGATTTGGATGAATGAATATCAGCAAATTCAGAAGAATAATGCTAAAGGGCTGCTACAGAGTGGCTCACACTCAGCATTTTTCTCAATGTTCAGATCATCTCTAGCATAAAAATAGGGTGAGGTCACTACCTCTGTTTTAGTCATGTTTTAGACATGAAGCAGGATTGTTTTTCTTTTCTGGAAGAAATTAAAAACAAAGCTCCTGTATTTATAGTTCTTTGTCATTCAAATCTTTCTGTTCTTTGTATTAAACTCTAAAGTAAGCACAGCATTAAAAATTAACATATTCATCTTATTTAGCAGAATGCATTTGTTAAAAGCAAGCAACCCATCTTCAGTAACTAATCTAACAATGACCAAGTTACATAACCAATAAAAAAACAGAAGATACAATAATATTTAACTTAACCCCCATTTTCCTAAAGAATGTTTTCCAATAAAGATCCTTATGACATTCATAGCTATAATTCTTTGATGAGAGAGGAAGAGATTTATTTGTATAAGAGCTGGTTTGCCCATTTCCCACTCTGTCTTTTATAGTCAAGTTTAGGATCTGCAAGCTTATGTTAAAGCAACACCCTGTAGATAACATTCTCTTATTTTAGCATTCACAATTGCTTTAATCATATTTCTGCCTCATGAATGGTCCTAAATATGAAATTATAATATTGCAAAACTGAAATATATCAGTGATGTTATGGAAGGAGATATATCTTGTAACTCACCCATGCTACTCCCTCTCCCATATATACCTCCTTGGCATATAAAATGTAAGTGAAACTCAATACCCCATTCAAAATTCAGGGCTAAATTCTCAATCAACAAGTATTTATTTAGCATTTATTATGTTCTAGGCATGGACGTAGGAGCTAGGGAAACAAGTACAAAGAATGAAATAATTCCTACCTGCAAGAAATCTGTGTTCTAAAGGAGAAGAAAAGAATATATATAAGTATATACAGAATAAATAGAGAATACATGCAAAGTAGTTCAATTCAAGGAAATTTGATTGGGAGAGAATTAGCAGTTGAACGGGATCCAGAAAGGTGCATATTGAGGATATTGTTTGAGCTGCATCTTGGAGGAAGAAAGAGATTCTTTCTTCAAAGGTTCAGAAGAAGCACATACATTCCATGCTTGGGGGCTAGGCTGTGTGGAGCTATGGAGATAGCAAATGGAGTGTCATGGATAAGAAACAAAGAGGACCCAAGGTCATCTGGATTGCATACAGAGAAGAGGAATAACCGAGGAGGTTAGGAAAAGAAATAGAGGTCAAGTTATGAAAAGTTTTAAATATGAAATAGTTTCTAGGGGAAGAGAAGGAAGTGGAGGGAAAGGAATAAAGAGGTTCAAGAATAGAGTTTTCAGGAACACCCACAGTTAGGGGGCATAATATGAATTATGAACAAGAATTATGAACAATTATAGAGATGGACAATGGAGGTTTCCTTGAACTCGTGAGTGATAACCTAGTTCACCTCAGTCCAACCTCTTTGCAGTGGACTGTCCTAGGTACTTAAGATATTAAGACAAGAAAAAATTGAAACAGATCCTGGTTTCAGAGACTTTAGTCTCATAAGGGGTACACAACAATATGCATGCAAAAAAATGTCAAGCATTTACATGGCAATTTCAAGAAAGAAAGAACGTTATTTAAAAGGATAGAGAGGCTTCCTGTAGGAAATGGTACCTGAGCTGTGTAGTAAAGGAAATCGGGAATTCTCTTAGTATTTGATGATGAGGGTCTGCATTCCCAAATGGGAGACCATTTCTGCACAAGTCCTGCTATTGGAGGTGTGATGAATAAAGAAGAGTTAGCAGGTCAGTTTGACTGGAACAGAGAATTTGTCAAGGGCAGTAACGTGACACAAAACTGTAAGAGGTAGGTGGGAGCCAGATTGTGGAGGGTTTTAAATAACTAAGCTAATAAAACTGGGCACAATGGAGAAATACATAATGTTCATTTATTTAACCAAAATTTTAATGTCATGTTGAAGAGAAAGAGAATTTTAAAGTTTGTCTTCCACAGTGGGTGTGAGGTAATATTGTAATGAAAAGAGTTCTGGATTTGAAAAAGTAAAAAAGAAAAGAGAGAGAATCTTCATTTAAATCTTGGCATTGTCACTTACTATCTGTCTAATACTGGAGGAACCACTTCTTTTCTCTCTACATTGGGGTCTTGAAGTCAAATCAAAGACATTTATTAAGAGCCTACTATTTTCCAGTCATTAAGGATACAAAGAAAGGCATGTCCTGCCTTCAAAGAGCTCACAATTCAATGGGGCATACAGTATGCAAATAACTGTGTACCAAGAAGATATATACAGGATAAATAAGAGATAATCACAGAAGGAAGAAACTAGCATTAAAGAGAACTGGAAAGGGTTTCGTGGCTTTTCATTTATAAAATAATGAAATCAGAGTAGAAGATCTCTGTGGTCATATCAGGCTATAGCATATTCTAGAAGACCTCACAGAATAGATAAGAGAAAAGAGAATATATGGGTGGGGAGACCTGACAGAATTCTATTGCAATGGTCCATTCAGAGGTGTAGCAAGGACTTGAGCTACTGATTGGCTTGTTGGAAGGCCTTATTGAGGTATGGAGGTAACCCTAAGTTCATAGATCTCATGGTAGAGTGGGAGCTCTATCAATCCAGAAAGGCCTCCAAGTGCCAATACCCCAGAGACAGACTGTGGATTGTTTTGTGCAGAGGACCATCTATTGGGGTGGGGAACCTGCTGCCTCAAGGCCACATGTGGCTTTCTAGGTCCTTGGGTGCAGCCTTCAGAGTGAGTCCAACCTTTAGAGAACAGATCTTTTTATTAAGGGGATTTGTTCTATGAAGTTTGGATTCAGTCAAAGAGTCACAGTTGAGGACCTAGAGGGTCACATATAACCTTGAGGCAGGAGTTTTCCTACCTCTTATAGGTCATAGGTTTCGCACAATGGGTGATGATACTCCCTGGGTGGGGCAGGGGCATTGGAATAATGGGAGGAGTTGGAGTAGACTCTGGTGAGGCAAAGTTTTTAAAAGTCAGTTAAAAGTTTAAAGAAAGTTGATTGGAGGGGTGCTGAATAATTTTTTTTAAAGGGGGTAATAAGTCAAATAATTTCAGGAACCTCTACTCTATTCCATGGAAATTTTCAAAACCTGCCTATCAAGTTGTAAAGAACTTTCCATTTGAAATAGTGGAGAGAATACACACACTGATTCAATTGTGGGTCCTTGAAATAATAAAATATGTATTCATGTATATATTAAACCAGGGACTCTTAAATGTGTGTGTGTGTGTGTGTGTGTGTGTGTGTGTGTGTGTGTGTGAGAGAGAGAGAGAGAGAGAGAGAGAGAGAGAGAAAGAGAGAGATGCACCCATTAGGCAGCCTGGTGAAGTCTATAGATTCCTCAGAAAAATAGTTTTTTAAAAAGTATTTATTTCTTTAAATATTTCCCAATAATAAGTAAAAAGTGTTTAACATTTACTTTTTCAAAATTTTGAGTTCCAAATTCTCTCCATCCCTCTTGATACTTGCCTTCAGTAGACAAGCAATATGATAGCAAGTACACATGTGAAGTCATGCAGCACATATTTCTATATTAGCCATATTGCAGAAAGAAAATACATAATAAGAAAGATAGCTTTTAAAAGTAAGAACATTATTTTCAAATGCATAAAATACATAAGATCACAAAGATAACTATATTGAAATACAATATTTAAAAAAAAATAAGTCCACATGCCCTAGTTTCTTAAAACTCTGGAACAGAGGTAAATAGGGATTCTAAAAATAAAAATACCCTTATTTATCCTATTGAAAACATATTAAAATGTATGTACCCTCATATAGAGAAGTTTACAAACATATAAATAGATCGATGTCGATACATATATAAAATGATCCTGCTTATCTACATGAACACATATGACTCTAGCAAGGGGACGCCAAGAATAGTCTTTGCTTCAAAAGAAGACTAATATCCATAAATGTTTCTAAATAATTAAGTAGTGATCTTTCAAATGGCTATTAATAATAATAGATAAAATAGTAGCTTTATTAGGTCATTATTTTATTAGATAAAGATCTTTAGAATTAATAATTAATAATCATAACAGTTAACATTTTTATATAGGGCTCTACATTTTACAAAACATTTTATTTGTATTATCTCATCAGATGAGTGTGGCTTGACTATCCTTTTAAACAATCAGTTAATAAACATTTATAAGTACCTACTATGTGCCAGTCACCCTGTTAAGCTCTGGGAATAGAAGGGGGTTACAAAGTAGCATTTATTAAGTTTCTACTCTGTGGCGGGCACTGTACTGAATGATTTACAAATATTTCATTTGTATTTGGGGATACAAAGAAGGATAAAAAATAGCCCGTGCTCTCAAGAAGTTCATCCTTGGTGTAGGAACACAGAGAGGAGAAAGTTTCTCTTCTGCTTCTTCTTACGTGGAATAAAAGTCTTCTTCCAGCCCTGTACAAATCCACAAAGATTTCTTTCTGAAGGCTGACAACACCCCATCATCCAGCCAACAAAGTAGATATTAAGGCAGAAGGGATCCCATGCTGGGGCAAGTAAACAATGTAAAAAGTGTTTCCTTTAGAAATAAAATGCTCACCTAGTTTAAGAAAATTAGATTCCCTGGAGTTTAATGGAAAGAGAGTCAAGGATAACATAAGGACAGTTCCTGTGTTTAATTGGAATCTATGCAATGTTAAGAGAACCCAAGAAAGCCACCAGAATGTTGGGTGAAATCCCTATGGTGTATTTATAGGATAACATTGACGAGAGTCAAAGTGGATAGGCAGACACCCATGGATTAGAGATTCATGTCACCTGGAGGGAAACGGAGAGGGAGGTGTTGGTCTAGCCACATCATTGAGGTCAGTCATCCTTCACAGTGTTTGAAGCCTGTATTTACCTTAAGTAAGTGTTCATGTTACTTTTGAAAAGTATTATTAAGCAACTTCCTCTATCTCTTGGAGCCTCACTTTCACCACTTATAAAATGCCACTATTAGGCTTAACTTAGCTTTGAGGTCTATCCCAACTGTGACATATTATGATGCTGTGCCTAATTTTATTCAAATACTCATATGAATCTGATGGAGTTCAGACTCTGGGAACCTCCTTGAACTCCCCTGGAATCTTCCCCTTAATCTGACTTTTCATACCCAAATCTGTTATCCTTAAGCTACCCTGGCCCATCCTTGATTACTTCCCACCCAAGACCTCCATTGTCTGATACCTCCCAAATGCCTCCAGCTGTTTCCCACCCTTGATTACATCACTAGTTACCCCCAGTCTCATCAAGATCCTTCTTAGACCCTTCTCTCAGACTACTAGACCACCTCTAGATCTTTCCCATGGATTTTCTGTATATAAGGTCCATCTTGCCTCCATAAAGATGCTCAGATTCAATCCAGCTCTGACTCTGCCTAGCTGAGATTCTATCTGATCTACTTTTCAATACAAGTATCGCAAATGGCAAGGCTCCTTAAGAGTCAACCCAACATGGCAAACCTTTAATAAACTTCATTTTATTTTGGTTGTAAGAAGACTTGAGTCAAAATCATTTGGCAGGACCTGGCCCATCAGTGTTTTGGGGTTCCAAGCACCCCAAACCTCATGATTCCCAGACCTCAACAAATCTTTGATCACATCAGTTTGAAATTTTCTTCGAATGATACGAGTTTCATCATATCCAACAATCTATCACTAACTTAATGTAGAAGTCAAGAACATGCAGCAAAAAAGCAAACAAGAATAAGAAGAAAGTTTTTATAGATTTAGGAAGGATTTTAGAGGCATTAGTCCTCCTGACATTTTATAGATGAGAAAACTGAGAAAGAGAAATATACTATATCCAAGACTATACCCTTGAGTTTTGAACTCATCTTTCCACTGGCCATGAAAGTGCCTCAAGTCAATAAGTTCAAAAACAGGCTCATTGTCACATATATTCTTCTGGAAGAAAAACACATCTTGCTATATGTACTGGATAGGCATGCTAAAGTACTTCTAAGTCAATTAAAAATTTGATTAGTAAAAACAAAAACAAACTGAATAAGGAGCCTGGAGTATAGAGAATACCAACTGAAGCATTGAAACATGACCCAGGGGATTGTGGATTTGCTATCAGTAAAGATATTCCAATCTCATCTTGACTCTCATCTATTAGGGATAATGGAACCAATCCCACTAAGTTGCCAAGGAATAAACAGATGAGCAGTCAGTGGTCCCTTCAAACTCCAGTGACTTGGGAATAGGAACAGTAGAGCATGAGGAAAGCATAAAGGGTAATCACCCAGAAAGTGCAAATTGTCTTAAGCTGAATAAACATAACTGAGAAAAACAACATCATAGCATCTCCTGCTTACATATTGTTATCCTTTTATGACAGTTGCACTAGCTCAGGAACATTTTTATTCTTTGGAGAATTGGGGGTTAGTACAATGATGAAAAAGGAAAAAAATGTTCAGTCCACAAATGCATGGAACAGTCTATTCTCTCTTGGATACTAGAAAACAGCTATTAACTTCAAATGGGATAGAGAAAATAGGTTTCTTAATGAAGGTTTCCTTGGAAGTTACTTCCATTCATTATGTAAGACTCTCATTTCCTCATTTTCCCCTTCATTTTTTCCTAGTGGACTAAAAGACTGAAAGTTGAAAGACTAATAAACTAATTACTCACAGGTAGAATCCACTTGGTTCAAATTAAAATTCAGACAGAAACATGAGGAAATGATATTTTCCCTTCTCTGTTGTACTTTTAAATAGGAGGTATATTCCATCCAAACAGCTGGTGACAAAAAGACTGTTCTTCATTATATCTGTTACTACGTAAAAATCTTAAAATGAAATGTGGATGCACAGATAGATGGGATAGTGATACACATCATCTGGAGTGGAGTGGAGCAGAGAAAGGAAGGTGTTCATGTAGCCATGTCATTGAACTTAGCCATTCTTCCAAATATTTGAAGTTTGTATTTGCCTTAAGTAACTAGCACCAATCAATCTGGTAAGAAAACATTGCCATGGGAATATCATCATAATATAGGGTTTAATGTATGAAAGAATATTACCAAGTGATTTAAAGAAATAAAAATTATTTTGGAATTAGTAATAAGGTAGAAAAGGTGCCTATAAAACCAGAAGCTGATTCTAAGAGTTGAAAATATGATAGCAAAGTATACGATTGTCTTTGTTCTTATGGTATTTGTGTTATATTCATCCTAGGATCGTATTTTATTATTTTATTTTATTAAGATTTTAGGGTGGCAGCATTAGAAACATATTGCTAACAAAATTTTGGTTGAATTTCATATCTTTGACATAAGATTAGCTCGGGAAAATAACCAGGATATTTTAATTAAAGCTCAGCATTGGATTTGTGCCCATGTGCATATTTCACATCTTGGAGAGTGGGGGTAGAAATAAAACCACTCACCAATATACCATTGGTAGAACTCTGAATTGGTATTACTGATCAGGAAAATAATTGGTAGGGAAGTGACTAAATGGTTCATATCCTTTAATCTAGAAATCCCATTACTAAGCATATACCTCAAGGAGGTCAAACATAGAAAGTAAGCTCCCAAATGTATCAAAACATTCATAGAACTTTTTTTTTCTATATAACAGCAAAGAACTAGAAACAAAGTCATTGATTATTGGTTGGCTAAATGGCTAAACAGAATGTGGTATATAAATATAATGGAACATTGCACCCTAAGAATTGACAGATGGAGTTATTCAGAGAAACACCGAAAGATTTCAGTTAACTGATGCAAAGAGAAGTAAGTAGAATTAGGAAAACAATGGATATAAGGACAACAATGTAGAGGAAAAGAAAAATAATTTGAATTCTGTATTATTTTAAATAAAGAAATGTACCTCCCTCAATTATCTGGAGAAAAGTTTATAGAGATATCTGTTTTTTAAAAAGACATTAATAAAATGTTCTTAAGAAATAAATACAAGGGAACCAAAGTTTTAATTCAACAATTATTATTTTAAAATATATTTTACCTTTCAACAATTTACTTGTTTCTGGGGTAAAGAAGGCCCAAACTAGCAGGCCCTGCCTGTGAAGAGCCTATATTCTACTACATGTAGGGGAGTGGGATAAAGCATTAATCCAAATAAGTAAATAAAAGGTAACTTTAGGTGAAAGAGAGCCCTAACAACAGAATAGCCCTGTGTATAAAAGAACATCTGAATTGGGTGCTAAAGAAAGGGATTTTAAGAGGCAGAGGTAAGAAAGGAGAGAATTCAAAACATGGGGGACAAGCACAGAAGCAGAAAATGAAATGTTATGGACAAGAAACAGCACATCAATGTTAACACAGAGTCGAGGGAGAGTAAAATAAAATGTCTGTAATGAGAAGCTGGAGCCAGATTTTGCAGGTCTTTAAAACTCAAACAAAAGATTTTGTATTTTATCTTGAAGGAAATAGGGAGCCCCTTTTCAACTATAGCAGTGTTTCTGAATACATTCTATATAAATTGGATACTATTTTAAGTGTTCTAAAGAAACTGGCTATTTGAAAGAACCCCATGGCTAATCCCTTTGTAAAGTGAAGGTCATTTGCATAATGAGTATAACCTCCTCTCCAATTTATCTATTTTTATGACAGGTATTTCTTTTCTCCTGAAAAGTCCAGTTCTTTAAGAGTGTTTATCATGAAATTTCAAGGGATCCAGGTTACCCAGAAAGCTCTTATCTTTCCATTTTCTTTCCCCTGATAAAAGGCAGGGCAAGAAACCACAGTTCTTAGCTGAGATGCTTCAGAGAGTATGTACAGGGAAAAGAGCCTAGGTAATCTCTGAAACAAAGGCCATACAATTCTCAAGTGATGTTATAAGTGCATCAGATTTAACTATCAAATATGTGTTTATGAGCAAGGAGGTAGTAAGTTGAATTTCTGCTGTGAGACTTGTTATGCATAGCTCCAGAAACCTAAATTAGGAATGTGGGTGGGGGTGGCAAGGAATGCAGGTTTAGGCTCAACGTATGGAAAAAAATTTTTTCTAATTATTGGAGCTTTATAAAATATTTACATTATTTCTAACAGCTAAGGCTTTCCAAAATTCTTTCCATGAAATATCCTGCCAGGGGAGGGAGTAAATTTTTCATAATTATTTTATTCAGTGCTTCCTAGATGGTCTCTTTGTTGAGTATGTTGTAAAAAACTTAGATTAAATGACATATGAAGTTCCTTCTAAGATTCTGTGCTGCTATGAAAGAATTTCCATGATCATTGCCTTAATAATTAGAGAGTTTCCTATTCCTTGGGATATCCAAACAGAGCCTAGATAGTCAATAGTTGAGAAAGCTATAGTGAGGACTCCTTACCAGGTTTGGGTTATACTCCACAGCTTCTGAAATTTCTTCCCAGTCTGAACATCTGTGATTGATTCTTAAAGTGCCCTGAAAGGATAGAGTTCCTAAGGTCTATTGTTTCTTTGGCTTAATTAAATGATTAGTGTAAAATATTTAATGACACCAATGTACCTTCTTCTTCAGTATTTCATGGTTTAAGCATTTATTTCTTTTTTTAATGCTCTAAATACCTTAGCACCTAAATTCTTTTTTTTCTTTCTTTTATTTAGTATTTTATTTTCCTCCACTTATATGTACAAACAATTTTAACATTCGTTTTTAAAATTTTGAATGCCAAATTCTCTCCCTCCCTTCCTAATCTCTCCTGTTAAGAAGGCAAGTAATTCAATGTAGGCTGCACATGTGTAGTCATGGAAAATATTTGCCTAATAATAGTGTTGTGAAAGAAAACAGACCCCCCCCCAAAAAAAAACCTCCAGAAAAATAAAGCAAAAATGTGTACTTCAATCTGTCTTTAGACTAAGCATCTATTTTAAATGACCCACGAAGTTCCTTCCAATTCTATATCTACAGCATTAGAATCTCCATTAGAGTTCTGAAATGTGTAAAATGATTATTAATAACCAGTATCTTGGGAAGGATCAGAGGTCAACCTCTCCCCTTCCAAAGTCTTGACTTTTAAGTTCAGGTTTTCTTCAGAAGGGCATTACTGATAATGAGATTGCATGGACTTTCTTTATCATAATCAGACCCCACCTAAATTTGCAAGGTATTTAATCTAATTCACATTGCATTCTACTCAAATTTGGTTGGAGACAGATTGTTTTGTCTAGATAGCCCAAGGATGGGAGGGTCTGGTATACAGATATTTTCTTGGTCCAGGAGTGACATGAAGACAGAGTGACATCAGTCCCTGTTGGAAGGGTATGTTAACTGTGCAACCTAACCCCAAATGGAGTTCAGTTATAAACACATATACAGCCTAATTCTGTTTGTCTTTCTTAGATGAACTCTCAAAGCTGACACACTCTATACAATTTAGTGATGAGTCTTCCTGAACTTAGCTATGTTGTTTTTCAGATCATAGACACAGTCCACCAGGTCTATTCCTCTTGGCAGAATCTGTCAGAGTTTGGAACAATTGACATAGTATTGAAGAACCAGAGTCACCTTCATGTCATAGTGGTGGTGATGGGGTGCTTAACCCCAGATTTAGGACCATGTTTCTCCCCATCCCAAAGACTCTATCTCTGTCAATAACCCATGAATGGGTCCAGTGAGACAAACTATCTCTCCCTGTTACAAGAATAATCTGACATCCATAGAATTTCCCTTGTATAAACAGGACTGTCTTGTATTAACAGTACCATCATGTACTGATTCCCAAAGTTATAGATATCAACTCCCAAGGCTATCTTGTACAAGATATCTTGCCAGTAGTGAATGACAACCTGTGTCCAAGGTACAGAAACTATATGTTCCTTTAGGAGCTGACCACTTCACCTGCTCACCTCCATGGGGTTATGGGACCTTGACCACAAGGAAAAGACTATCTCTGAAAGCAAGCCTTTCCCTGAATTTTCCCATACATTTTCAGCTGTGTAGATCATTGGCATCTAGCCTGAGGCATCTGGTCCAGCATAACCCACCCACATAATAATCATTTTAACTGCCAGTTCACTGTGGTTCTCTGACCACTTAACTCCTTTCATTGTCTGCACCTGGACCACCCCAGGCCATTTACCACTTGTTAATCCCATCTAGATCTTTTCACTGTCTTTTCTTTTGTCTTAGTACCAATCTTACCCCTATTAAATTTCACAGATTCACTTAGAATTTCTATTGCCCGTTTCTATTGGCAGCACAAATAAACTTTGTTATTTTAACTAGAAGAAGTCTTGAATTATAAATTCTTTCAAAGCAGACCCCCTGTATCCTTGCATTTTGGGGTTCCCAGCACCCAAAACCACAACACTACAACCACCTAATTAGTATACTTGCCACACAATTCACTGTACTTTTCCTATATAAGATTTAGCATCACTTCTGTTAGGTTGTGAGCTCCCTAAAAAGCTCCGCCCACTATATTGTGTTACAATAAACCTTTTACCGTCTGATTGGAAGACTGCTTGAGTCCTTGAGTTCTTTCTAGACAACTCAGCCCTGAACCTTGGTATTTTGGGTCCCTGTATCCCTAAAACAACATCAGTGGTATTGAAGTAGGACTCTGTCAATCTCCAGAGGGGAAAGGTTGTTGGTCAAGAGGGGAGGGGAACTGCTAAAGGTGGGGAGACTGAGGAGGTGCTGGGGCTGAGATGACTTCATGAGTTTTAAGGGAAGAAATTTCAGCCTTAAGTTTTTACTCTGCCATTTCAACAGACTAGTGGTAGAGACACTCCTATCCTACTCTAAATATTTTGTTGGTTTTTTAGGCTTGATTTCTTTGTAAGATAAATCAATCTGGCCTGGTCAAAAAGGCCATAAAACTCTGACATAATTCAGGGCTATCTGTAGTTAATTGACCCATGACACCAGCACTGGCAATATATGTGGTCACTGGCAATATTTGTGCTCATCAGAATGGTTCACTCAAATTTAAGATTCTGATTAACCCATGTCCAAATTACAAAAGATATCCCTACTTCATAAAAGACTAATGCTATATTTGTCACCAGAGCCAGCTTAGAGAGCAATGTGAACTGCCCAAATAGGCATGAGTCTAAGGATAGGAGTAGGGGATAGAAAAGGGAATACACACATACAAACACACACACCCCTCCAGAATTCAGTCTAAGAAAGACAAACACAATTAGGCTGTATGTTTGTTTATTTCTCTCCAAGCAGGCAGGTATGCATATGAATGCATGGGAGGTGCAGTCATAATTGAGTTTCCTTTGGGGTTGCGCTGTTACATTCCCTTCCAACAAGGGCTGATGTCAGTGGGATGGGGTTCAGACTCTGGGAGCCTCCTTAAGCTCTCCTTGAATCTTCCCACCTAATCTGGCCTTTCTTACTCAAATCTAATCTTCCCATTTGTTCAGGCAGTCTCAGGAAGCCCCTGGGCTTTTCATTATCATTTCAAGTCTCTTGCACTCCCCACCCTAGATCCCATCAAAACC
>CM053771.1:499303253-499322526 GCA_028658325.1 Potorous gilbertii | reverse complement strand
GACAAAGAAAATGTCTCTAGTAGTAGACTACGCCCAGCTATGAGACCACTCCTAACCTTGGTCTATCTAGACAAAAGACTGTTTCTACCCAAGCTTGAGTAGAATACAGTGGGCTTTAAATCAAATACCTTGCAAGCTTGGGTGGGGCCTGACCATAATAAGGAGAATCAATGCAATCTCATTATCAGTAATGTCTTTCTGAAGAAAATCTAAATTAAAGTCCACGACTTTTGAAGAAAGGGAGGAGGGAAGACCTTTGATCCCCCCCCAAGATATTGGTTACTAATAATCATCTTACACATTTTTACAAGGGTGACCTATCTATCTATCTATCTATCTATATCTATCCAGAGCAATCCTTGTAGGCTATGTGCCAACTTGATGATAGGTGGTAACTTACATTGATGGATAGAGTACTAACATTGACATAAATAGTATTGAAATATGATCCTTGACAGACATTGGACAGGAAAGTTCTAAATGCAGAGTTGCTATGGTCAGAATTAAGATTTTGGAAAATGTACTTATAAAAGACAATCCCAAAGAATACTCTCAGCAACTCTAAACTTTAAGATGACATGTGTATTTAAGAAGACATGTATATCATTGACCAAATTGTTAGACAATTACTTTTCTTTTTCTGTCTTTAAATAAAAAGACTGATAGTTACAGATGTTAAATCCTGAATCTAACAACCAGAATGTATATCAGCCTTTTAGCATAGCAAACCTTAACCACTTCTTGAATCCCACAGAAGCAAAGAAGCAAATCTCCCTCGTTAATTTCACGGAAATTATTCAATAAAAGCTCTTAGATATTCAGTCCTATCTGTGATCGTGGATATTCAGTGTTCCTCACCCCCAACAGTAGAGACCATATGACATTCAGAGCTGCCCATTCTAAACTACTCTGTCATCCCCAAAATTCAGTATAGCGCTCCCCCACCCCATTGACCTATTGTAGGTCTTCTATGCAATTTCAGTCTTGTAGGCACCAGTGGAACACTGTGTCCTCCCTCTCTCACTATATAACCAGACCACCTTTCCTTTCTGTCATGCAATTCCATAATGACATCCTTTACTCCAGTTTTTCTTTGGAGTACCTAATTGGTTATATATTACAGCCTGCTCCTATCTAGCATGAACTTTTCCATCACCCTCTGTGTGATGTTCATCATTAGTTCTTTGGAGGCAGAGAAATTATGCTTTGTCTCACTACCATATAGTAACACGAGTAAAATGATTTTTTAACATCAGGGAAAAAACCATTACAATTTCTTTAAAATGGTCCAGTCCTCTCTCCTCCTTTTCAACTCCTTTTCAAGAATGACTCAACTCATTGTCCCCCCCTCTTTTTTCCCCCCATGCACATACTGTTGAACAAGCTCCACATGGGGTTCATTCAGGTGTATTTTGAAATTTGAATAGCAGAAATTTTTCACCCATTTAGTCTTTCCTGAGTGGATGGAAAGAGAAAACTCCTTTGAGTATTCATTCCTTCCCTACGAAGATCTTCAATGCCTTGCGACTTAATGGAAGGAATAAAATGTCATCTCCAAGCAGGAGGTTCTGGAAGTCCTGAGAGAATCTCATCCACAAGGAATCATTCCTCAATCTGGACTCTGAGTGGGATTTCCTTTACCTTTGATTAACAACTAACCTACCGGTGAACACAATAATTATTGGCTTAAGGGTTATCTACTTAAGATAGGGTGTGAAGGAACTAAAATGATTATCTCTGCTGGATACCTTTCTATAGGATACCTTACTGGGTGTGGAGTCAGTGGGAGCCGAGTTCAAACTCTGCTTTTGCCATTTACTAAACGTGTGACCGTAGGCAGGCCATTTGACCCCACTGAGTAACAATTTTCTCATTTATATAATGATAGAGTTTTACTGATTGAACCGGAAAGTAAGTCTCTTTGAGTTCTATAGCCATGTTCCTATAACCTGTAATGGGGGACTAGATGTTCCTGCCTCACAGGATTATTGTCAAACCCAAATGAGACGAACTAGGTTTAATGGTTTAGAAATATTAAAATGTTGTAAAAACATTGTTTATCATGAAGAGAATGATCCAGGACTTTGCAAACCTTAAAGTTTTACATATACTTCAGAGATAAAGTTGGAGACAATTATGGCTAAATTCAGCCTATGCTAATATCTGGATAATACTTTCATTTTTTCTCAGTAGCGCCATCCCACAAGATCATCATTTTTGATAGCACAGATTTTGGTACTAGTAGTAAATTAAGACTAGATTTAGTACTAGTAATACACTAGAACTAGGTCTTAGTACCATATTTTTAATACTATTACTAGTAAGAGTGGTGGTTTTAGTACAAGTAATAGATTTTTTTTCTTAATACTAGATATTTTTCACTCAGTGAGATCAGAGGTGAGATTTGAACTCATGCAAAGTAGTTTTTCTGATTCCAAGTCCAGGTCTCTATCTATTTCACCATCTAGCAGCTCAGTACTAGATGTACTCCTTACTAAAAATCCACTTTAAAAGCATGGAATGCAAAGACTCTTACTACTCAAAATGAAGGATACTCTTCACTATGTGCATCATTTTTACAAGTTGTTCCAAGGGCAGTGTTTTACATTAATAAAACATATTTATTAGGGTATGATTCTAGGGAACACTAAGACCTATCTCTCATCCCAACTCCCACACTTCACTTCTTTACTTACTGCTGTATTTCCTGAAGTCAAAGATTTTGGAAAGTAGAAAATTATATATGGGATTTCTAGGTGACTTAGTGGATAGAATTCTGGGCCTAGAGTCAAAAAGACTCATGTCCTTGAGTTCAAATCTGGCCTCAGACATTTACTAGCTGAGAAACCCTGATCAATTTACTTCACCTTGTTTGCCCCAGTTTCCTCATCTGTAAAATGAGCTGGAGAAGGAAATGGAAAGTATCTTTGCCAAGAAAACTCCAAATGGGGTCATAAAGAATTGGACATGACTGAAATAATTCAGAAACAAGAAGATAAAATTGACAAAGTCAGCAAGTTACCAAGGCTGACATGACTGATAGTGATTCCTTTCAATGTATAAGCACTGGTAGAGGGCACATGATGACAGACAAATTAAAAGGATATTGAATACCCAAAGCAAAGAAAAGGTAGGAATAAGAAACAAGGAAGTAGAGAAAGGCCTTAGGAATGGGAGATTCCAAATATTTAAAAGAAGGCAACATGGCAGACTAGAAAAAAGAATGAATTTGGGGTGACAGGAACTGGACTTTCCATACGCTCTTCATGCTTTTGCATGCGCTGTCACCAGTGCCTAGAATGTGCTCCTTCCTATACCTCCACTTCTTAGAATCCCTAGCCTTCTTGAAAGTTCTATTTAAGTTCAAGGGGCCTTTCCCAGTTTTTCTAATTCATGTTCCCAGTTTGTATTTATTTTTTATGTATTTGTCCCTAAACCTGTTATAAAATTTGAGCTTCCTGGGGCCTCCAAGTGTTTAGTTTTTGTCTTTGTGTAGCCAATTCCCTAGCACAGTGCCTGATACCTTGTAGATATTTATAAGGCATAGGGATTAACCTTGTAATTTCATTGATAGAGGGAAATCCCAGAAGAAAAACTCTCTCTACCAATGTAGGTTAGCATCTTCTCTGAAGCATAGAGCCATAGAGACTTTCCTGGAGCACTGGAAGGTTAATGTTTTGCCCTGTGGTACCCTGAAGTCAATATTAGAGACAAGACTTGAACACTGATCTAACCCAGCTGCAAAGCAAGCCCTTTATCTTCTATATCATGCTTTCTCTCAAAGGAAGTCAAGAAGGCCTGAATTTAAAACTTACCCTCTATCCTTGTTAGCTGGGGTACACTAGACAGGTCATGTAATTTAGTTTCCTTCTCCGTAAAATGAGAATGATACTAGTCCCTCCCTGAGAATGAGAGAATGAATGTAATGAGTTTTGCAGACCATATCACAGTATAATAAATAAATATTAATTAAATATTAACCATTTCTTAAATGCTTTGTAAGTTGAATTAAATTCAACCTTAATGCTGTGTGAACTTAGACAAACCAATTAACAACTCTGAGAGTCTTTCTGCAAAGTTTAGACTGTGTCATCTCTAAAGAACTTTCCAACTCTGGAAATAAGAAGTTTACCAGCCTTGTCATTTGACTGTCACTATTACTTTCACAATATCATTGCTTTCCAAATATGTCTTGGCTCAGTTGGAGCTTGGTACAGCAATGATTCCTTTATAAAATGCATTTATAAAATGTGCTTCACTTCCTTACTCTGTAGCCAAATAGGTGAAGGGAGAAAGACATCTCAAGAATGGCAAAGTTGGCTGAGACAAGGTCCTTTTTCAGGTTTCAGTCTTTTGTGCCAGTTGAAGAAAAGGTCTCATTAAAATGTGCCAACCCTTCACCAAATTGATTGCGCCTTGTGATTAGACAAGGGGACAGTGAGGATAAATAAGCTTCTCAATCTAGTTTCACCTCTGATTCCTAGTCACATGCCAATGACTAAGTTCTAAGTCTCCATTTGGAATGAACAGTAACATAGACACAGGTGTGATGGCAAGCAAAGTAGAATTTTTTGCTGTTTTTGTTTTAGTATAATCAAGGGACTCTGATTGAATTTTGCCTTTATCAACCAAGAGTCTTTACTAGGAGTAAAATATAGAAACAAGAGTTTCTTTAACTAGAAACAGCTATGTATTTGTATTGTTAATTATTTTAATGTTATTAAAGATCTTCCTCATTCATTAATGGGCCTGCTGATTAAGAGGAGGTTTGATTAGGGAAGATTTGGAGGAAGGTCCACACTTTTTGTTAAGTTTCTAATGAGGCATTGGTTCTCAAGGGTTGTGTTGCACTCTGGCTCTATTCTGATATTGAGGTTTTACTTTGGGGGCTTACTGACTGGAAGTGTTTTGTTTGACCAGACAAGACTCTAGAAAGCTGTTAAGGAACTCCCCTAACCCGCTTTGAAAACCCAGATGTTGGTGCTTCCCTCTCTAGTAGTTATGTATGTATGGCCAGACAATTTGTCTGTTGATCTGTTAGACAGTTGGAAGCTTTTCTCTTGATTTTGATTTCTCTGTATTTTCTCTGAGGTTCAGGGTGCTGACTTTTTCCCCTGAACAAAGTGAATGATACATGTGCTTGATTAAAGTGGTTATTGACCCCTCAAGAGTTGCCTTTCCTTTTAGAAAAGCAGATGTAAGAACCTGTGATAGCAGGCCCCCTATGTATGCTGGAGTTCTTACTGATGCAACAAGCAAGCTAAGGATTTATATACTATATTTTTAAGTACCTTTTTTCTTGAATTAGAGTGATTGTGTTGGTGAATTGCTAATATGCCCCACAGATGGAGCTGTAAGTCCCCAGGGTGATGTAAAGATTTAATGTGAAGAGCTGTTACTACAGGAAAGCATTGTTATATGTAAGATTTTGAGTGTTCTGAAAAAAAAAAAGGTGGGAATCAGGTTGATGCAATTTTCTCATTATCTTATTTCATTAATAAAGTTTTTATTTGCTTTGGACCCACATTGTAATACATGCTAATAGTCCTCTTAAAATAGATATTATAAACATATCCCCACATTATGAGCAGGTGATGAAGCGGGCAGGGAGAGAGGAGCTTAATTGAAGAAACCATCTGAAAAGATTTTGGCTATATTAAAAGCATAAAGTACAGGAACTAGCAACATTCTCCTTAAGTATTTCATTGTGAAAACATTTGTGCTTATATCTGGCTTAAAGCTTTGGCATAATGTAAACTAGCTAGAAAGAGAACTATAATTAGCCAACTTTCCATCCAAAAGAGGAAGGGTGAGAACCATCAGATCCTCTAATTTGTATTCTTAAATCTGAACAGCATGCCAAACTAATGGTCTAAGTTTTATATAATCCAGGGTGAAAATCCTAAGATTTTTTGGAACTTCCAATAATATAATGGAAGGATTCTTCTCCCATCCTCCCTTCATCACTTTCTGGCCCCAGAACTGTGATTTCATTGAATTCCCAGCTAGGAAACTCAATCTATGCATAAGGGCTATCTACTATTTTGCAATTTAAATTCTCAGAACGCTTCCTGAAGTCTAGAGAAATTAAGTAACCTAACCACAGTGAGAGTATGTGTCAGATGAGGCAATTGAACCCAGGTATTCCCTAGTCCCAACTAAGCTCTCTATTCACTCTGCCCTGCTGCCTCAAATTGAAGGAAAGAGAAATGTATACAAATAAACATAAACCATAATACTATACGAGAGGACATAGAAGAGTTACAAACTCATCTTGATGAGAATTCCAAAGAGTTGGAGACATACCACAGTAGGATGTGAGAAAGAATACTATTTGAATTCAGAAAACTTGGATTAGCTCTTCTGTTTAACTAGCTATGTGATCATAAATAATTCATTTGGACATTCTAGGTCAGAACTTCCAAATTCTAAAAAAAATAGGGTTAAATCTCTAACATCTGTTCTACCCCTAAATTTCATCATTTTTTTGGATGCTTAGAGATGGAGTGGGATAGTGTCAGAAAAGACTTCTTGGAAAGGGTGGGATATTGTTATTGTTGTGGTGGTAATGGTGCTGATGGTTAACACATTTCAAATTATGATGTTTGTAAGCCCTTAAAGGGAGTGCAACATGACATATTTGAGAGTTTTAGACTTGGAGCAAGAAAATATGGACCCTAGTTTTGCCATTTACTAAGTTATGTACACTTGGACAAATCATTTTAATTCCCTGGGCCTCAGTTTCTCCATGTGTAAAAGAGAAGGGAAGAAGCATTTATTATTTTTCTTCTATGTGCTAGATACTATCCTAAGAAGTACTTTATAAATGTTATTTCATTTGATCCACCCAACCATCCTGGGAGGTAGGAGCTATTTTTATCCCCATTTTCTATTTGAGAAAACTGAGATACATTGAAGCACTTGCCCAAGTTCATACATCCAGTAAGAATCTAAAGCTCTTAGACACTTGGGATATGAAATAAACTTAGGACTTCCTTACTCCAGGCCCAACATGCTAACCAGCATACCACTTAATTAAAGTGTTTGATTAGAAGATCTTCATGATCCTTTCCATCTCTTGACTCAATCACTGAAGGAAAAAATGCTATAGAAGTCAGATTAGAGGTAATGGAATATTATTTCAAAGGAAGAAGTGATAATATAAGATAGAGGCAGAAAAGAGTAGTACCATTTAGCCAGTTTTATGAGACAGAGTTGATGGAAATCAGTCATGTTAAGAAAAGCAGGTTGGAATTCCATTGTGGAGATCCTTGAATATCATGTAAAGTAGTTATATTCTTTGTATCTAGTAATGGAAAAAGAGCAGTGGAATGACAATTCTTCTGAGCAGGGAGATAAGACATTCACATTGAGTATTTATTGACCAAAGTTCTAGTCGATTTTTGCACCTCTAGATTTCCTTCAATTTCTGACCTTTTTAAAGCATCAGCTGCTCAGAGTGGGAAATAGCTGTCACAGTGTCACAGTTAAAGAATGATCCTTCTTTCTGGCTTATAACATGATGGACCCCCTAACAGAGTTGTCCAGACCTATCATTCTTTGTGTTCCCTTGGTCCTTCCTCCTGCTGTACTGAGATAAATTATAAGTTTACAAAAGTAGCATGTCAAGTGCTGAATGTCTGGGGGGCATTAAACTGGGGTGATGCTAATTTTAATTAGATGTTAGGGGAAAATGTGGTTAGTAAGAGCAGAAGAGTTAGGTAATGAAACAAGTGAACTAGGAAAATGTGCAGCGGCAATTAGTGGATATATTTAAACCTAATCTTAGTAATTATCTATTAAGACTAGAAGTCAACAACTCTTCCCTTGACCTTGGGCAAAAATTCTCAGTTTCTTAAAAGTTTTCTCATTCTGTAAAATAGGGTTTATAACAGTCTTCTCTTAGTATCCCCAAAAGGCTGATAGATGTCTCAGAGTGCATTGCTCTCTGCGATTGCTTCCCAATGAAGAAATTGATCTATCAGTAGAAATCGTTATCTACAGCAATGCAATAAAAGCTTTGTATTAGTAAAACACTGTTTCTTCCAGGATCTGGAAGCCCTTAACTTCCTACCAGTGAACATCCGAGTTCCAGTTTAATTTTCCCCTGATGCATTATTTCGCATGTTTCCAGTATGAATCTCAATTTTCGTGCCCATATTTCTAACCTCTTCAGACCCTTTAAGATTATCTTTCTGGCTTCATTTGTGAATTTAAAAAAAACATCCAATTTAGCATCATTAGTGAATTTAATTAACATATTTCTTTCAGATTGTCAGTAATGATGTTAAACAATAAACGTCAGTGTGTTAATTGTGTTCATCCTGTGTTGCTGAAGAAGACCGTGCCATCAGAGAAATGATGACACGATTTGCACTTGATTTTGTTTTGAGTGAGGGAGGGCTGTGGAGGTCACCAGCCTCACTTCTCCTGCAGAGCCATCTGGATCCAGTGACCAGATATTCATCAGAATGACTGGAGGTGACCCACAATGTGTTACTCTAATGAGATCAAAGACTGCTCTTTCTGTGAAGGGCTGTGGATAGAGCAAGGAAGTTATGCCAAGGGTTGCTGAAGGAGGAATTCGACAGGTTAGTGAGTGCAGCAGGAGGAATAAGGAGAAATCCACCATGTTACATTTTAATTTATCTTGGCTCTGGGATCCAAATTACTTAAAATATCACTAGTGGAGTCCTGTCCTTTCTAGAATATTCCTGGAAATGTGTCATTATTTAGTAGACCAAGGTGACTAGGAAATCATGGGCTACCCTGAATCTTTTTGTGGTAATGCCCATTTTGACCCCATCTTACAGGATTCCTAATTTATAACTGGAAAGGATTTAGAGATCATCTAATCCAACACCTTCATTTTAAAGATGAAAATCCTGAGGCTTTGTGACTGTCACAAAATCACAGGTGGGAAGTAGAAAAGATAGAATTTGATTTCAGGTCTTCTCATGCAAAAATCAAATACTTTTTTTCTATATTCACCATAATTCTCAAGAGCAGAAATAGCAGATAAAGCTATTTTTGATAGGAACAAATACCTTCTATCAGAAAGAGCAAAAGGAAATAAATGAAGATCCAAGGATGTGGATCAACAAAGGGATCTATGCTGTACAGGGTTTCCCAAAACTCTTAATGTGGTGCTTAAACCTTCACTAAGACTTTTGGGACACTTTGTATTTGGGCTGTAGATTCATAAGGTCATCAGATCATAAATTTAGAGCACAATAAACACATAGTGGTCAACATCAGAGCTTAGAAGTTTCCCTTTCATTGGAAAAAGGTCATGTTCCGAGATTTCTTTCCCTTGGTTTCAGGGAAGTCATGGAAGCAATATTTACCCAATAATTAGATTGTGTTCCTCAGAGTACTGTCGTCTTTTAAATGTATGAGGCATCAGTTACTATGCTGGTGACTAGACTACTTTGCTATGGAAATTTAGAGGGCCTGATACAGGTCTCAATGTTTTTTGTCATTCAAAATCATTATATAGACAAGTAACTTATTTCAGGGTGATTTTTTTGTGGGATTAGGAAGAAAAATCCTATAAAGTCATGAGATCTCTTAAATTTGGTCATTCAACCATCAAATATTTCTTGATGAGTCAACCAAATAGCAACAGTAACAATTAGAATTTATTATACTTTGAGGTTTGAAAAGTCTTTCATAAAGTAACCAATTTTGTTTCCTAATCTGTAAAATAAAATCAAGTAAAGCATGATACTATATGAAAGGTTGGCATATAAAAGTAATATATAGGTTTCTGTTTGCCAGAACGTGATGCTCAGAGAGAGTATAAATCCTAGTAAACCAAATCTAGCTTATAGATTAACTAAAAACAACAAAAGATTCATTGTGTCCACCATAAATTTCAAGTCTTCCTAAAACATTTTAAACTACTTTGCTGCTATAAACATTATTTAGTCTTTGATGATTTAAACTATTGAAATAATAATTTGGTCATGGTTTTGCAAGCTTGGGAGGGTGTGTTTGAGAAATGAAGAAAATAGTTATATTTTTCAAGGACCACACAGCTCCTGGGTTGTTTCCCTAATCCAGGCTTGTGGAAATCTCCAAATTTCTATTTGTAAACTGGTTTCTACTTTTTTTCTTTTACTTTGATCTTCGGCCCTTTGAAAACTTGCTCCATTGACTCCTGGTCTCTGGCAAGTGAGTGCTAACAGTTTGAGCCCTATTTCCCGTTTTGGTAACTTTTTCATATCCTGGGTGAATATTCTCATTAGTTTACCATCAGCTAAAATCTGATCTTCAGGCAGGAATACCTCCTCCCCTCAGCCAGGATAATCACAGCAATTCTAATTCATTCGATTGTAACTTCCATAGATGGTGATTGAGAAGATGCTGGAGATTGCACCATAGAAGGCATTAACCAAATAAATCCCCTGTATGAACTTGCTCCTTTGTTTTATTTTCAAAGAAGAATACAGAAAAAAAATATAGCTTAAGGAGTGTTAAGGAAGAAAGGACTTCCTGTTAATACAGTTGTTATTTTTTTTAATAAAACAAAATATACTACCCCCACCTGTTGCATTGATAGCTGACCAGTACTCTTCTGTGGCCTACAATTGGCTGTTGTCAAAATATATGTCACTCAAAATATACTGAGCAGAACACACAACCAATATACAAGAAGAAACATGTCATCAATCCTTGATTTAATGCAGTTTACTTCTAATACTACATTTCTCTCTCTCTCTCACACACACACGCACACACACACACACAGATCATTTTGTCTTTGTCTCTATGTCTCTGATGTCTTTGTCTCTCCCAATCATGATTGTGATTTTTTCCCAGCTGTATATTACATTTTTGATAGGATTAATTAAGGGTTGTGTCTATTTGACATGTTTATTTGCAGTAGGGAAATAACCAATAGGGAGTTTTAAGATAACTGAAAGAGCTGGGATTATAGAGGGGTCAAAGTACTGGAGGACAAAGGATGAAATGCGATCACTTGTGCGTGACAAAGCTGAAAAGTAGGCAATAGAATTATTGCAATCCCATTTTACAGATGAGGAAATGGTTTCAAAGAGTAGTGATTTACCCAAGGTCACATAGTTAGGAAGTAGCAGGGATCACCCATCTTCGAAAATTTCCTTGTATGCTAATAAATACTTCCATCTACCAAGGAGATAATTCCTAATGTGATGGTGACATTCCTTTGCTGGTTTAAGCTCTACTTAATTTTACCTACTTTGGGCAGTGAATGAAAGATATTGAAGACCAGGGAGTTGGAATAATGTTCTAGATCCACAAGACAGAAGAAAACAACGTATTGATGAATGTAAAAATGAGATCAAAGAATCTCTATGATCTGCTCTATATCGGGGCAAGCCATGAAATAAAACTGTTCCCAGCCTGGCTGTGGGACTCTACTGACCCCTGCCTTGAACATCAAAAAGAGCAGAGATTATGTTACCTCTCCCTTCCTCTTTAAGAATTGATAATGAAATCAATATTATCTTTGCTTCGTTGAAGGGTGTGGAAGAAGACCAACGTGCTGTGGTTCCGCTCAGAATCCTTTAGGTTCTGGGTTGTTGGTTGCCTCCCTCAGAACTCCCTTTCCTGATCACCATTCCCTGCTCTGCTCATCCATCGATGTTCCATCAGCATCCATTCATCAGCTCTATGCCTCTGAAGGCATCCTCATCCTGCTCATGCCTACTTTTTGATTGTGTCCTCTGAAGCTTCTCTTCTGTTGTTAACATATTGGACCATATCTTCCACCCAGAAATGACTTGGTATAAATTTTATAATTATTCCTATAGTTCTTTGTTGGCTCCATCCTTCTCCCTGGTCAGATGTATGCTCTTTGAGGTCAAGGACTGTTTCATTCTGTCTTGGGATCCCCAGGACCTAGTCCAGTGGACGGCACATAGTTAATATGATTGATAAACAAAATGAATTGAGACTATTATAGGTTCTTCTGGCATTTAAAATGACTACTTGACTATTCTAACAGCCTAACCAGCTCACCAACAACAGATGGTACAGGGAGCCTAAGGAAAATTGTCATCTAAAACAGATTTGAAAGGGCTTCTGTTTGAAGGAAGAAAGAAATTTTCCAGTCGTAACAATACTCTTAGTCTCTTCCATTACAGCTTTGGCCAAGTTTTTCTTAAGTTAAAATGTCTCCCCCAAATGTAACATCCAATATGTTACCAGTCACAACAGGTTTAGAAGAGTATGATTTTCCATTATTTTAATAGAGATCTGAGCATCCAAGTTCTTTGTGACACTTTTTTATAAATCAGAATTTTTTTGATCACTGCAGTGACTCAGAGAGGATATGAAATAAGAAAGGTGAGGTGAACTCTGTCTGTGTGACAATAATAAATAATAAAAAATGAGAGCAAGAATATTGCTTCTTATCTGTTTCATTTCATCTGTCTCATACCACTTCCTTACCAAGTCATTTTCCCTTCTCTCTCTGTGATATTTAACAACGGCTTAGTTATAGTTATCTAGAATGAGGTGGAGGGGGGGGGATGAATATGCACTGTGGCAGATTTTAAATTTAATTTTCCTAACATTGGCAACAAAATATCTTCCTTTTAAATTGAGTGCTTTAATTAGGAGGAGTATTACAAGCCCTCATCTATACTAATGCAGGCTAATGCAGCTGAATGCATTGATACTCTGCATTGATTTAATCTGCCAGTTACAATGACTTCAGAAAGACACATCCCATAGCTGTGTCCATGAGCCCTCCCCCCATCCCATAGCTGTGTCCATGAGCCCTCCCCCTGCTCTTCTCCACTGTTCATAAACGCCCTGCTTTCTCTTTCCCACTGCGATTCACGGCTCATTTATAGTCACTGGAAGCTGACCTGGCAGGAAAGTTCACTATCCAAACCCTCTTTGATCGCTGTAGCAACTGAAAACCATAGTGGATTCTGAGTCCCTTGCTTTGTGCTTCTGGAAATGGGCTGTCAGTCAGGCCGCAACCTTTATTGAGTCTCAGTGTATAGAGGGGCCTGCCCTGGGAGATGTGAGGAGTATAGAGGAAGTAGAAGATACAATCCCTCCCTTTCAGGAGTTCTGGCTGCCTGTGGCCCTAAGAGTCATAGATACTAATCAATTCAGGGGTGAAGCCCAAGACCAAAGAGGCAGCTTCCTGGTGATATTTCCCACTGTCCTTTCCTTTACTGATGCTGAGCATTCACCTAAGTGCTGATGAGATGGCCTAGGACTTCATTTCTATCTTGTGCTGCTGGGTCAGGCCTGCCAAGGCAGGTCAATAATAGCAAAGGACATTTATGAACATAATCAATCTTGGGGAGAAGGAGTCACTACAGGGGCCAGAAGGAAGTGTTTTCCTTTTTACTTGCAGACCTGTAACTGTACTCCAGTTAGGCAGTGCATTCAGAATTATTGAAGGCTTGCAAGTTAATCCCATAAAAGAGTCTAAGGGACCCCATAGGGAAAGGAAGACTCATGTCATACAAGAGTTGGTAGCTGCTTGCATATAGACTTCTTCCAAGCTTTAAGGACAAAGGTTTCAAGCCAGCATCTCAGAATAGCTTCTAGTTACTTGCAGTCCCTTTCACCGCCCCAAGCCATATAATAGTATCTTCTTTTTTCTCTTTTGTTGAGATGAAAATATTTTGGGGAGAAGAAATAAAGCGTATGAACAAATGCATGAGGGTTACACATTTCAAACAGGCATGGCATTTAAATTTGACGGAGTCATCATGTAGTACATAGGAATCCCTGCCCTGATTGGTCCTAGAATCCTTCATTAAAGCAACCATCACCTGCTCTCCTGCCCCAGACTACTGGACTCTCAGGTGAATTCAAGGGATTTTTGGGGGGGTTTGTTTTGTTTTACTTCTCTCTCAATGTAAAATAGGATTCTGGCTCTGAGAACTGAGCATTTAGAGCCTGAGTCAGACAACACCTGATGCAGAGAACTTAATGAGATTACAACCCTTTTAATTATCCAGCTGCATTCAATTACTCAAAGTATAATCAAGCATAGAGTTGCCCCCTTATCTGTACTTGTGAAATACGTCTTTGTTAAGGTTTATCCATAACAGTGGAGAGATGTTACCAAAGCTCTTTCTTTCTGCCCCACCCCCCACCATTTTTTTGCAAAACTTTTTCTCATAAAGTCTTACAATATATTTAGCATCATATTAGAAGTTAAGGGACTTAGATTATGTGTGTAGACTTGGTTTCACAAATTCTCTAAATAATTCAGTGTCTGTATCCAATAGGTATTGAAATGGACATTATTCCTCCCTGGGCCCCTGGGTTAAGAGATATCTGTTAGGTTATTGGGCAGGATTGGATAACCTGCCTAGTAACAGGTTTTGTTGGGCCCCTGTCAAAATGTTATTCCTCTTTGGTTTAATATCTGATGAATTGTTAACAATCATTTTTTGTTTAGTCCATTTGCATGGTAACCACCTGTGCCCCCCTAATGTTAGACCCCCATTGCCAGGTA
Source organism: Potorous gilbertii (assembly GCA_028658325.1). Lineage (NCBI taxonomy): Eukaryota > Metazoa > Chordata > Mammalia > Diprotodontia > Potoroidae > Potorous > Potorous gilbertii. The sequence continues at coordinate 499,308,047 of CM053771.1, read as the reverse complement.
ACAACCTTCTGCTGAGACCCCCCCCTTCCTGATTGGCTACCTCTCCTGGCACCTGTTTTCTGTTGGGGTCCTTTGCCTAGTAGCACCCTGACAACCACCTTCTGTTTGGGGGTTCTTGCCTAGCAGCAAAACCCCCTTCTTGCCCTGCCAGAACTCTATTTGTTGTGGAAACCGCAAGGCTGTACCAAGTAGCACCAAAATGCTTAAAATGCACTCACACACCTCAGTTCAGGGCTGTCTCCTCTGTGTCTCTACATGAGGCAGTCACCAGTCTGGCTAATAAATGCTCTTAAAATTCCCAATTAATTTTGCCTGTGATTTATTAACTCCGTCCTTTTCAGTATAAATGAAAATAAATTTTAAATTGTTTTGTTTCCATTACTCTTGTCTGAGACTTATCCTTGACAGAGAGAGTCTAAGTGTGGTTTTCCCAATACTGATAGCCTATTTGGCTCTACTTAGGCAAAATCCAGAAATATCTACCACATTTGGTAATGGTGCCACTATCTCCTCTTACAAATACTCAGGCTCACAAGGCATGCAGCATAGAAGCTCTTTTCATTTGCAGAATAAAAGATGCAAAGGACTCCAATGGAAGATATAAAGATTTCAGAAATAGTCTTTTACCTTTTTGTGGGTTCCTGAAACTTTGCAACCCATGCAGTTCCTATAACTAATGGTACTATCCTAAGTGGGGCACCAGAAAAGTAGACTGAAAATTTAATCCCCCCATCATCACTCAGCATTGGTGGTCTGTTCCTGACATTTATTCTCTGTTGTGATGCCATTGCCCTTCTCTCTCAGCTCTTGTAATCCATCTTTCTTATGGCAGTCCTTACCTGATGATCCCAGCCATTGGTGCTAAGTACATCCAGGGTCTGAAGATTAAAGTTAAAGACTACACTGGTGCCTAATAGGACAGTGTTTAGGGCACTTTTACCCTTTGTAGGTGTGAGGGAGATCCTGGAGTTCTGAGGGTGGCCTGAGATGAAGAACGACTTCAGCATATAAGAAGTTTTATCTTCTTTAAGATCTGGGTCTGCCACTCTTAGTCTATTTGCAACAGTCTTTCTTATTTTATTGAGGAATACTTCCTACTAGCCCCACTCAATCAAGTCTTCATTTGCCACTTGTGGTGAGAATAACTGATTTATCCCATTTATTTTTTACCTTCTTCAATCCCTGGGCAGTGTGCCTGATGCTAATTTCTACATCAATTTGGAGTCTTTAGGGATTTTAGAAAATCTCCCCAAAAGTCACCCTCCTTACTTTCCTTTTGGATTTCCATTTCTCGCCATGTTCCATAGCAGGTGGAATAAGGAACACCCATTACTCTAGGTTACTTTTTGGATTATGATAATGGCAATGATAATTAATGATGCTAAAAATAGTTGAGATTTACCTAGTACTTTAAGGTGAAACTTGTCACAAACATTGCAGAGTGAGAGGACAAAGAGTACTAAGAAATACCATTTCTGGTGTCCACCATTACACCAACAAAATTTTTACAATTTAATTTCTAGTGTCTTCTATTTTTATTCATAATAAGAATATTAATAGGGTTATATTCCTGTTCCTGTAGTAGGTCATCAGGTTGTTAATCACTGGACAGGAAGCTCACGTCTAGAGAACCAACAGTTAGTTTGATACTTTTAGGTGACCCAAAAGTCAAGTGAATCTTGGCACCCACTAACAAAACTATAGAAATATAATGTCAAAGGAGTGTTCCTTTGAAAATAGTCACTTCCAGATGGCATATAACTTATCTAACAATATTGTTATTAATCAAATGTTTGGGTCACACAGAGAATTAAACTTGGAGACCATGATAAATTTGAAAATCAGTTCAAAAGATGACTAATTTGAAGGACAATGCATGTTCAGATATCTACATTAATATGTATGTATATACTTACATGTATGTACACAATATATACACATACATATATACATATATGTTTGTGTGTATAACATACAAATATATATGAATATATACAGCACCAACATGATATTCACAGCACTTATGGCAGCCACGGATATGCCAGCGCACCTCTGAATGGTAAAATACAACAGACTCTCCATATGGAAGATAGAACCAAAGCATTTACTCAAACACCATAAAGCCAAACCCCAACAAAAGAAAGACAAATCTATCATGGCAAAGAAATCCATACACAATAACAATGCAGAGGGCAAGACCATCCCCAAGTCTTCCCTCTGTTAGGCTTCCCACAAATCAGCTCCCTTAAACAAATCATGAACAAGCTCTCTCACTTATGCTAGTCAACTCCTTGCTTTTCTCTCTCTCCCTCAGTTTTGACTGCTCTGACCAATTTCCTCTCAGCTCTGCTCTAACTCCACCTCTTCTTGTTCCACCCATTCAGCAAGCTCCTCCCACCACGTGGTCCTATTGGCCTATTAATAAATAGGAAAGATCTTCCCATTTAAATTACCATTACTCCTGTGTAAACGTATATTGATGTATCTATCACTCATTACTTTATTGCCATATCTCAAATACCATAGAATCTTAAGGGAAGAAGTTATAACAAGGAGTAAATTTTTTTTAGAAAAAAGTTCTTTGAACTTATGGGTATAATGAAAATGATAGTGCTCGTTCCTATTTGGATTTCAGTAGCTTCAAAAAATTATTTTTGAAGATGTTTAAAAATGGATCAATTTCCATATTTCTTTACTCTAATTTTGTTAAAAGTTTTTTTAAGGATAGAAACTATTTTTTATATTACTGCTCTAAGTACAAAGATTTCTATGTACTAGACATTTAGAATACATTTGATGATTCTATTCAGTATCTCAAATATTTATTAAGTCCCTACTATCTATTTATTGGGGACAGCTAGGTGGTGCAGTAGATAAAATACTGGGGTTGAAGTAAGGAAGACTCCGATTCCTGAGTCAAATCTGGTCTCAGACACTGACTAGCTGTATGACCCCGGGCAAATCACTTGACTCTGTTTGCCTCAGTTTCCTCACCTGTAATATGAACTGGAAAAGAAAATGGCAAACCACTCCATTATCTTTGCCAAGAAAAATCCAAATGGGGTCACAAAGAGTAGGACACAATTGAAAATCACTGAACAATATGTATTTATTATTTAATTCAGCAAACCTGATCAAATGTCTACTTGTAGCTAGCTAACACTTTATTAGGGATTCAAAAGCATTATATACGTATGTGTGTTTATGACACAAATATATATATGTATATATATACAAACACATGCACATATGTGTATATATAAAGTATATAAAACTACTTATTCTCAGGGAGTGCACAGTATAGTTTCAAGTCTATACAACTAAGGGAGAGGGACAACACATATGCCTAATGTGTTTTAGTAAAACAGGTAGCTAGTGATTTCTTCCATGTGTTAATGGATCTGTGATGTATTCATCTGGGTTTTCCCTTCAACAATACAGATAACAACTCATTCATTCAGTCAGTCAGTGGTCAGAATTCATCCTCTGCGACATTTTCCTGTATTGTCTTATAAATGCAGCCATTATAATGTAGACTTTTTTTCCTAGCTCCGTTGACAACACTTGGAGACTAACAGAACACACAACCTACCCATCAGTTATGCAATTCAGATCTCATTTAATATGCAAGATACAATACTATCTCTTACTTTTACTACATTGCTGGACCACATGGGAAGAGCAAATATTGAGTCTGTTTTTTTCAGTTATATTTGAAACCAATTGGTGTTTTTGTTTTTGATGAAGAAATTTCAAGTAATATACATCAAGTGGATGGTGATCTAAAATAGAATTATCATGTAGTATCCAATCAGAGACAAATATGTGAAGTATCAATGCTAATGTTAATATTTTTATCTATTCATAAACTGTATGTTTATCATTAATCCATAATATCTGTTTTAATTCAGTAAATATTTGTTAAACATTTAGATTGTGGAGAGTACTATATTAGGCACTAATCACTATATGAAGATAGAAGATTTGCCCTCCCAGAGCTTACAGGCTGTTGTTGCTTGTCCTTTGTTTTCAAAGAAGACCAATGACATCATGAAGGTCATGCCTTGACTTGCAAGTGAATTGGATTTAAGTGAGATAGGGCTGTGCAAAGTCATCAACCCCACTGTCTCCTCTACAGTCATCTTAGTCCAGTGGAAAGATATAGCTCAAGATGACTGGACATGACCCCAGAGGCAACGCGAGACCTTGGCCTTTTATTGAAATCTTTTAGGTTTCAGTTTATCTGAGGCAACATTCTATGATTTAAAGATAGGTATGAAATGGTGCAAAAGATGGCCTACTTTGCCAACTCAAAAAAAACCAAAACAAAACACCCTCAAGGTTTCTGGCCAGAACAGAAATAGTTGCTCTTTATACTCACTCTGAGCCATCAAAATTCAAACAATAAACAAGTGAGGCTAGGACTGGGGTCTATTATTGACCAATCATGAGAGCCAGAGTGGTTTGGCTTCAAGGCGTGGTCAAGCAGTTACATTTGAATCTCAAATTGAACTCCAAAGCCTGATTTTTCAGAGCTCTACTTCAAGAAACCATAAGCAAAACTACATAGGACAAAAGAGTTAATTATCCCAGGTTTTTTTTTTTTTAATGTAGGATAAATAGATTGGGAAGAGGAGAAAAAAAATCTATCTCCCAAATCCCAATATACCATGTAAGGTTTCAGCAATCAAAATTTATATTTTTTTGGGAAGAGCACCTATGTGTAAGGTATGAGTCCTCATGTGGACAGAAAAACATAAGGAAGGAATGTAAGAAAGAAGGTAGAAGGATGGA